>OX421499.1:39111007-39446007 GCA_949126835.1 Anisus vortex
ATAACAGTTTCTGTTTGACGCCTGGTGGCTTGTTTGTATATCAACGGAATGAAGGAGGAGGGGGCTATTATCTCTATCAATATTACATATTTAGAAATGCTGACACTATATTATATAATATCGTGAGTGACCATTTCTGCTACAAACGTATGAAAAAAAAAACGGACAAAATCCGATACTGACAAGTCGATGTAAGTAAAGTAATCGTCGGGCTAAACTGATCATAGGGCCAATGAAGCAGCGTTCACTAGCTTCAGTGGCTACGGCATACTAGTGCATTGCGTGGTCAGCACATTGCCCAGCCGCCTTTACTTTACCCCAACTAATGTCAGGGCTGGGTTGACTCGGGGACATCCTAAGAGTCCAGTGAAAAAATCCTAGTCTACATCGCCGGAACCTAGGACGTTCGTTGCGCCAGTCGAACGCGCTGACGCTCGCCCACTGTGCCTCCATGCAAGTCAATGTAAATCCAATTAATTCGTCTGAGACATTCCATAATACCCACTTAAAACACATTTCGTATAGAATATAATTTTTTTTTTTAAATTAAAAAAAAAAGAATAAGAAGTTCAAATAAAATGGATTTTAAAAGACTAATTTAAAAAATAACAGAACATTTAACATTGTATTTAGTTTTCCGAAGACTCGTCGTCTAGCGAGGAGGTAAACAAGAGATATTTCATAAGGACTCGACGTCGTGTCGTTCACGTTCCTTACTGATCTTTTGTACTGGGACAAGCTACTTCAAAGTCAACAACACAAAAAACAAAACAAAACGAAAACCAACAGAAAGTATCCACGAAATCCGAGAAAAAAATATTTACGGACAAAAAATTTGTCAGAAACCTAAATCAACGAAAACCGAAGTCGACTAAAATCGAAATTGGAATTTGACTGCATGACTGCATGAGGTGTTGTTTTTCAAAACAGTGGTGGGCTTTCCATTTCTTCATCGGTTGAACTCAGTAAACTTACTGAGTTTTGTGGACTTAGAACTTCTACTGCACCGAGCACTACAGTACCCATGGGCCTCAAAGACTGGCGTAGTGTGTAAACCGCCGATACGTTCCCGTTAAGAATACACCGGCGGGCGAACGCGTGGGGGACAGCCCCCGCAGCGGGTACGAGGTTCATTGCACTGCCGAGAGGCCACCGAATCTCGGTGGGGAGGTAGCAATGGACGCTGGAACCCCGTCTCGAAACCCACCCGGTGACTGGATGCCTGTGCCCATAGTATAGGATTTGTGCTACCGGGTGACAATGCAGGAATACGAGTGAGCCACCAGCATAATGATCCTTAGGGGAACCGCAGTGAACGGTCGCTGGCCTGCGGAATCCTTTCCTGTTACACGGCACGCCACGCCTTCGGCGTGACGTCGGGTGGCTGGAACTCGGACAGAGCTATGCTCAAACCTAAGCGTTACGCCCTGGACACAAGAGCTTCGGCTCGTCCGGGTTCTTTAGAGACTTTTAAAACTGCACCGAGAGACGAGATAAGATATATCAAATCTGAGGTCTCCCCCGCGGGATGAATGGTAGTAGGTAGTAGGGTCCCCCCCCCCTCCCATCTCGTCTTCTCTCAAACTGTGTACTGTCGGTTAAAAACGTTTTCGTCATTTACTACTACTGCTTTGATATACCCTAATGCTATAATGTATATGCCTTTATTGTTCTTATGTACAATATATAATAAATAAATATTGTTCATTGTCATGTGCATCACCGTCCCCGCTTCCTCCATCCACAGTGGCGTCAGCCCTTGTATTCTGCTGATCGTGGCAAAGTCCGAGTGTGCCCCGATGGGGCAGTGATAAGTTCTGAGTTTTGCAGCGTAGCTCTAAGGCACCTATCTCGCATAAGTTGGCTCACTCATTGATCCTTATCAGTTTGTGTGTTCTTTCTTTTTAAATTTATCTGTCAGCTAATTCAAGTCTCATTCGATATTTGTTGCTTGCCACGATCGCGGGCCTGTGAATCTACCCCGTTGACCTAATTTTTTTTTTTTTAAGGAAAATAGCCGAACTGCGGAATGCTTGTATTTGTTGAGCACATTTCAATCTAGGCCACACCCACGCAGCTTTACACAATTCTCCCTCCCGTGCATAGGTCGCGGTATGTGTGCACCCCCCCCCACACTTTAGCGCCCCCTCCCCCTTTAGCGCCACGTGGATTAATAGAACATAAGTACTCCGAGCATTTACCCGTCTCTGTGTGTATGTGTCTGTGTGTGTGTGTGTCTGTGTGTGTCAATCTGATGTTAGTTTACCTGCAGTAATGAAAATAATGAGCATCGATTCCACGTCTGCGCCGGCACGTAGCGGAATGTCGCGCCACTTGGCTTACAACCACTTGGGGGGAGAAAGAATCCTTGAACTATTGCCACGTGGCTGGTCGACTACAGTTTCCGGCGTTCACTCTACACGGCTTTAGGAAGGGCAGCCTACTATAAACACTTAACATTATAGATGATTCGACCATCGCCTATCTAATGGAGTCACTTATGTGTATCCCGTCAGAGCAAGTTGACCCATAGTGCCGGTGGAGCAACGTTCACCAGTTTCTTTGGCCACGGCATACTAGGGGGATCGTGTGGCCAGCACAATGCCAGAGGCGTTTACTTCCCCCCCTCATCGGTATCCGGTACCCATCCGTGCTGGGTAGACTTAGGGACACCCTCCAGACCCGGGGGCAGATCCTAGCCTTCACCAGGATTCGAACCCAAGACCACGATCGGCCACGGTGTCCTTTATGGAGTATCCTGGCCACTGCTAAAGTATCACGCGCCTCTATGCATCGGTCTGCTTTGAATATCCTACAGTGCGATTCATGTAGATAGTCAGGAGAGCAGAAGTAACCTGTTTCTTTACACACAGTTCACACTGCAGCATAGGACTGTGAATGTCGTTAAGGAAACTCGATAACCCTCGTCAAAGCTCACATGATTTTCAAAAGCTCGTTTAAAGTACTTTAACGCTTGCAATTTTTGCATTTTGGGAGAAATGATGGGGGCAAATAAACTGCATTAGGTGAGATTTGCCGAACATTGGGGTTGGTAAAATGATAAATCCCTCGAGAAGTTGGACTCGGGTGTGTGTATGTGTCTGTTTCTGTGAGTGTGTTTATGATTCTGTGAATGCATGTGTGTCCCACTGTGAGTGTGTCTCTGTGTGTATGTATGTGTGTGTGCTAATGTAAAAAGTGAAGTGACAACCCTGACAGGTTTACACAGACGAGATAAACAAAATTCACTGGCCCCTGAAGGTTGCCATCAACTCTAAAGTGACATGCACTCGTTGGCTAGGGTTCCACTTCGTGGAGGAATACAAACATACTGATGTACTTTATTTTCTTCTTCTTCTTCGGCGGAAGTTTTTCCGACACACATTGCATAAGTGCATCGCCTCCTCCCACCCACCCTCGAAAAGAAGTGCAACGGAACTTCTGTTTAGACATGCGCAGTGCGGGTCGTTGAACAAAGTGGGCAGAAATGCAGAAACTAATATTGACCAAACATTATGACTCGGTGACGTCAATGGGCGGTAATTTAACTCTGTCGCAAATGTCACTGTCCGACCATTCTTGATCGCGTGAGTTTTCTGCAATCATTTGCACACACAGAAGCATGCATTTATGCGCAATCACACAAACACACATAAGTGAAATGATAATTTTCCGGCTTCCATGTAGGCTACAATTCAAAACAGTTAGATCTAAAAGTTTAAAGTAGCTTTGAATGGTTCAGCATTCTGATTTAAACATAGGTTTCAAGTTTTCACTCTAGCTTTCTGATTTAAACAAAGGTGTGTAGTGTTTTTTTAACGAATAGATCTAGCAGTTTGGCCAAACTGAAACTAATTTTAAAATAGGCCTACAGTTTTTAAATATTTAAAAATACAGCTTCAATTTCAACCATACATTAGTCTAAAGTCTAAAGCAAAAGGTGTATATTGTAACGATTCCCGTTGACAGGGCAACGGATATTACTGAAGTTTAAGTTTTTAAGTAAAAATTTAAAAAAATCACTTCAATACAAAGATAAAGTAACGTGTCACGTTTTCCTCACAGCATCGGCTACATGTGTCCTGTTCATATTATGTTCCTATCCGCATTTACAACAAAAAATCGCCACTTTTCTATCAATACTATTTGACGACCCTTGCACCAGAGCACTGGCGTGACAAGAAGTTTAATGTAACAAAAACACACCATTGAGCTGCTTATTCTACATGCGACATGCATTCAGGGATAGCGGTCATATATTTGTCTTTTATCGATAACAGTGTCTTTACTAAAGAATTTTATGGTAAAGTATAAAAAATCATATTGTATTCCCCACAAATTAAACCATTGAATGCCCTGCAAACTGTAATTAAGTTTTAACTGTTTTTCAAATAGACCTTAAAACACTAGGCACATTTGGCTTTTCCGGCATGTGACATCGCGCGGAATGGGGGGGGGGGGGGACCGAATTCCGGTTTAAGACCGGATTGATAGGACCGAAAACCGGTTTTGAAAAAAAAATTACCTGTATTACCATCCCTAGTCTTTAGACAGTTTTTAGGTTGTCTTCTGCCTTTGTTTAAATATAGATTTTATGTTAACGTTAAGCGTTCTCCTTCTCCTACCTGATGGTGTTTTACTACATAGGGTGAATTGTGAATTAATTTATTTGCTTTTTTTTATATGGGCTTACAATATATGTATTGAGTGAACTTAAAGATTCTCCCAATGTTCACCTTGTGTGTACTGCCAAATGAACTCCATCTTTAGTTGTTGTTGTTGCGACATGTCACCATTGTGTCCCCCGTGTGTGCTGTTATAAGGAAGCGTAGAATGCGGAAGTTATATTTCTTTGTCTTCCTAGAAACTATAGGTTGCCCCCCCCCCCATTCCCGGCTCTGTAAATAAAGTACATTGCCACAAAATGATTTTTTAAGCTCCTTTCTGAGAAGGCAGCGCGTTCGGCTGGCGTACCGAGGGTCATGGGTTCAAATCCTCGTGAAGGCTAGGATTTGTATCTCCGATTCAGGAGGGTGTCCTTGAGTCTACCCAGCTCCCTAGTGGGCACCTGACTTTAGTTGGGGTGTAAAAAAACAAAACTAAGGTGACTGGGCATTGTGCTGGCCCACGCAATCCCCTAGTATGTTGTGGCCACAGAAATTTGATACGTCGGGAATCTTTACTTACTTTGACCTCTCTGAGGTTGTACATAGAACAAGGAAAGAATGTTTTCTCGTTGAAAGGTGGGTTAATTAGTGAATGGCCTAGTTCGGATACATTGATACAACTAAATAGTGTGCGATATTATGTTAATGGATGCATTTTTTAAATGGGGAAAGCTATTGAGGACAATAAGGGTCGAGGCTACATTGATTGTAATTTCTGCTTATTACCTTTGTCTGTGTGTCTCTATGTGTGTTTCTGTGTGTCTCTATGTGTGTTTCTGTGTGTCTCTCTCTCTCTGTGTGTGTGTTGACGGAAGTGGTTATTTCTTTTTTTTAAGTGTTGTATTTAGTTGTAAGCAAAAAGGACAAACAAAACAAAAAGGGCGTTGACCTGAATCGTTCCATTTGGTAGCTTGTAACCTTTTGGTGACATGTGCCACTCTGGTCTTACACTGGCACTGATAGGTCATTTGTGTGCGCAAGCTTCCTGTAATTAGCCGGACACTGGGAAAGCCGTGCCCCCCCCTCCCCTCTTTTCTAAAAGTGTAATGTATTCACAGATTATGTACTATTCCCAGACTATGTACTATTCCCAGACTATGTAGGCCTACTATTCCCAGACTATGTACTATTCCCAGACTATGTACTATTCCCAGACTATGTACTAAACCAGACTATGTACTATTCCCAGACTATGTACTATTCCCAGACTATGTACTATTCCCAGACTATGTACTATTCCCAGACTATGTACTATTCCCAGACTATGTACTATTCCCAGACTATGTACTATTCCCAGACTATGTACTATTCCCAGACTATGTACTATTCCCAGACTATGTACTATTCCCAGACTATGTAGGCCTACTATTCCCAGACTATGTACTATTCCCAGACTATGTACTATTCCCAGACTGTACTATTCCCAGAGTTTCCCCCCAAAATGACGGGTCGCGACACCATACTGGGGCTACCAAAATAAAATTACCGTCTCATAAAAATTAGTCCAGATTATCGTCGTGTACCATCACCATCGTATAAGGGGCACGAGGCCAAGCCGGCAGCGCGTTTTACAGGTGTATCGAAGGTCCTTGGTTCAAATCCTGGCGAAGGCTAGGATTTGTTCTCGGGTCTGGAGGGTATCCCTGGGGTCTACCCAGCTCTGATGCGTAGGCCTACCTGACTTGAGTTGGGGTTAAGTATTGGCGGCTGGGCATTGTGCTGGCCCACACAATCACCTAGTATGTCGTGACCACGGAAACTGGTGAACGCTGATTCCCCGGCCCCATGGGTCAATTCGGTCCGACGGGATACTTTACGACCGTCATATCTAAAACTTTATAACAGTGGACGTTTTGTGAGATTTGAACCGGATTATTCGTCATGTACCACCGTTATATCTATAACTTTATAACAGTGGACGTTTTGTGAGATTTGAACCGGATTATTTATCATGTACCACCGTTATATCTATAACTTTATAACAGTGGACGTTTTGTGAGATTTGAACCGGATTATTCGTCATGTACCACCGTTATATCTATAACTTTATAACAGTGGACGTTTTGTGAGATTTGAACCGGATTATTTATCATGTACCACCGTTATATCTATAACTTTATAACAGTGGACGTTTTCTGAGATTTGAACCGGATTTTGTAAATGTGAATATGTAGACTTGTATTTAGATTTTAGATGCCAGACACGAAAGAGAGTATCACTTGCTTTCTGTTTAATACCAGAGTTAGGGAAACTGTGTAGTTATAAAGACTGTCGAGGCGTGAATATTTTGTCGTTGGAAAAGATCAATCTAAATCCATGTACAACTAATTTTAACTGGGCATCACGCATTTTAAAGCTCTAATATGTCCACGAATAATACCTACATGTATCGTAGCCATCAATATAATCCACAGGGTTGATGCATAGGTCAAGGTGAAGGTAAAAGGTTGACAGGTTTTGGAAGAAAATGCCAATGGTAAACAGTTACACTGTTATTGTGTTGTTGGTTTTTGTTAATTCAAGGTTTCACACTTTCCTGTCTGTGAACTTTGAACTTTCCCTCGATACTCACAGCTCGTTATCAGATTATCCCCCTTTTCTCATTTTCCCCTTTATTTTTGCTTGAAATGTCCCACGAGTATGTCAGGAGAATTGAGCAGACGGACATGACGTCCGCGGGGCCGGTGTCATTTGTCGCAAGCGCTCTCTACAAAAGCCCGTCTGTCAGCTGGCGTAGGGCGATGGCTGACACCGAACGAAGCTGTATTAAGTCTTTTAGGCCAACAGCTCATTTAGAATTTATGGGCCACAGGTGGCTTTCTACGTCTACACAGGGGGGCGGCTGTTTCAGCAGGCAACGCTCATATTATCGTAATAGTTCATCACGAAAGCAGTTATTAATGTTAGAACATGAGTATTTTACTAAGTGGGCATTTTATAGTGTGGGCAGTTTACAATGTGGGCAGTTTACAGTGTGGGCAGTTTACAATGTGTAATTAACATTGTAATTCCCACAGCTTTGTATGTACGTTATATTTCCTATCTATCTGTTTACGTACACTATTTCCGATATAGTTGTTAACTTTTATATATTTCACATATTGTTGTTTAAATGATATACATGTGAGACATTAATTGTAGACCTGGTAATCTCTCATCTAGACTACGCGAACTGTCTATACTCACTCTATACATTGGACTGCCAGAGTGTGATTTGAAAAAAACTACAAAGGGTCCAACAAAACATGGCTGCAAAAATTGTTCTGAACAATGAAGAAAACTCATTAACCTGTCTAAAAAGTCTACACTGGCTACCTATAACACTTAGGAAATAATTATAATTCAAAGTTATCTGCTCTATAAAAGCCTTCATGGTCAATCTTCACAGTACATGAGATCTACGGTCGAGCTACGAGCTACACACATCAGAGAAAAGAGGACTGCGTTCAAACAAAATCCATCTACAGCTCAAGGTACCAAGAGAAACATTTGCAGCTCGCTTTTACAGCGTCGTAGCACCTCTGAGGTGAAATGAACTTCTGAACACAACTAAACAAGCCAACAATAGAGACATTTTCAAAACTAAACTAAAAACAAAATTTTTCGATTTATTTTAATAACATATGGTAAAGGTAAAGCGCATTCGAAGACTTTGTTATGAATAGCGTCATATAAATATGTAATTTGTTGTTGTTGATTTCGTTGCTTACTTGTTATATTTGCTAAATTGTTGTTTACATGTTATATTTACGATACCTTTGTTTATATAACTTCGCACCCTATTGATAGCGGGGGACATATTTCAGTTTCCATAATTTGTTGTTGACGTGTTTGCACTTACTGGTAAACGTCTAGAATTCCTGGCCTGTTTTTGTTTTTCATCATTGTTGATATGTTTCACCCTCCCCCCCCCCCATCCCGTGAATGAAGGAGCTGGGCTGGGGAGTGGGGGAGGGGGGGGGGCTGTAATGTAGACCCAGCGACAGGTGTGTAGGCCTACCTCTGACAGGGCCATAGGAAGGTTTGTGTCGCGCGGTCTATCCCTGACATAAACATTACGGTCAAACTGACAAACAAGCTATGCCAGGCGGATGTCTTAGAGATGTGTGGAATGTTGTTGGGGAAGTGGGGGAGGGGGGGATGAAGTGGATCGATAGATAAGAGGACATAGTTTCACAGATATAGGTCGATTGATTTATCTTTGGACGTCCGGACAGTGATAGGTCGATTGATTTATCTTTGGACGTCCGGACAGTGATAGGTCGATTGATTTATCTTTGGACGTCCGGACAGTGATAGGTCGATTGATTTATCTTTGGACGTCCGGACAGTGATAGGTCGATTGATTTATCTTTGGACGTCCGGACAGTGATAGGTCGATTGATTTATCTTTGGACGTCCGGACAGTGATAGGTCGATTGATTGATCTTTGGACGTCCGGCAGACAGATTGATTAAACAGAAATCGATTGATTGATTGAACAATGACTGTACAGTTAACGCTCAATGGGTTGATGCTTGGAAGAATCAATTGATCAAACCATGATTGTATTTGAATGGGATCTTTGTCTTATAGAATATTGTTTCCGTTTAATTGTTGAATCGTTTTGGCCAAGATTATATTCTTGTATGTATGTGTGCAGGGTGAACGATGGCCGTGCGGCAACGCGTTCGGCTGGCGTACCGAAGGTCCTGGGTTCGAATGCTGGGGCAGGCAAGTCTTATTTTCCCGGTCTGGAGGGTGTCTCTGAGTCTTATCCAGCTCTAATGAGTACCTGACCTTAGTTGGTGTAAAGTAAAGGCGGCTGTGCATAGTGCTGGCCACACAATCATTTAGTATGCCGTGACTACAGAAAGTGGTGAACGCTGCTTCACCGGACCTATGGACCATCTTGGTCCGAGAGGTACTTTACTTTTTATGTATGTTATTGCCTCAAAATGGTTTGTAACAATAATACAACTCGCTGAACAAACGACAGCACCACTTTATCCATTAACAAAACCAGTTTTCCTAAAAGGCTGGTATTGGTCATGAGGTTTTAAAGAAAACATACACTATTTTAGTCTCCTAGTTAGTGTGTTTCCTTTTCCTTTAGTCAAATCGCACAGAAATAAAAAGAAATTTGAGACCAGTTTGACAAATATTTCAAATATTTGAATGTTAAAATGGACGCAAACTGAGTACTGAGACACATTTTTTTTAATGGACCATAGGCCTAGATTTATTTTTTGTAACAGCAAGTCCGTGATATCTTTATCTTAAAAAAAAAAACAGACCCCTACTGTTGACGTATTTAAGCAGGGCTCAAAAATGGTTTTGGGGAAATTTTGTAAAAATTGGCTTGATTTTTTTAGTTTTGGGAAAACTGACCAAAGTTTGGGACATCTTGTAAATTTCGCGTGCAGTTCGGGAAAGGTTTATGCCAAGTTTGTGAAGATTAAAATGATTATAGAGTACGAGCCCTTTTAAAGAAGGTATTTACCTTTTCCTGGTGACACATATATTTAGTTTCTTAGTTTAGAGTTAAGTCTAACAGCCATTTAACTCATCTAGATGTAATCCTTGCGCTTTGGGTTCAATAAATAATTATATCTTAGCCGCTAGAATTGAAGACGACAGAGCTAATGATGAAAATATTGCCTACCTTTAAATTTTTGACTGCTCTCTGTCACGCCTGGGCACGATCTCGTGTCGGCGCTGCTCTCCACGGCGAATGTCTTGGCGGACTTCTTGGCGTCGCCCGTGGGCAGCTTCTTAGTGAGCACGTTGTTGACCTCCACCACGTCCAGTATGACGTTGGAGAGCTTCTTGTTCAGGGACTTGTTGATCTTCCTCTGGTGCTGGAGCTTCCTCTCCATCATCATCATGGTGCGGAAGACGCTGCTGAAGTTGGCCTTGTAGGCCTCCAAGGTCTTCTCGGCGCTGCTCAAGAGCGTCTCGTGCCGGCTGAGCGTGGCATTGAGCTCCCTGTTGCGGACCATCTCGTCCAGGAGCTTCGCCTCCATGTCCTTCACCAGGGTGCTCATGCTGACGGCGTCCTCGGCGTTCCCCGCCCCGCCGTCCCTCTGCCTGTCTGTCTTCTGGGCAAAGCTTTGGCTGACTTGTGCGCCGTGGTGGCGCCCTTGGGCGTATTGAGCGTTGGCTTTTTGGAATTCTCGGCTTTTGTCCTTGTCGCGCCCCGCGTCCTCCTGCTGGTGCTCTACCCAGTCGGACTGGGCGTGGTCGCTGAAGGTGGGGCACTTGGAGACGTCAAACTCCTTCACGACCAATGTGTATGAGCAATGGGGTGTGTGGGCAGTGGCGGAGACTGTCTTCTCACTTGAGCTCAGGGGCGACACACCCGCGTACATGGCTAAGAGTATCGCCATTGATATACAGTGCCGAGAGTGCTTCCAGTTCCTACCCATTCTCTCTCGCCCGGTGCTAGAATCTATTTACACAACTGGTGGCTTTTTTTTTAAGCTTAATAACTATTCTATTGAATGCGTTCTTTTACAGTTTTAGTTTGAAGACAGGCCATCAAATGGATGCATTTAGATTAATGTGTAGATTTCTGTTTCAGTCGTCTACAGGAAGCATGAAAAAAAAGGTCATCTAACACAATCTGAAAGTGAAAAGAATAAGCTACTGGTGAACTAAAACTATGTTGAATGGTCTCTACTTTGTAGAATACGTGTTAGAAAAGATTAGAGCGACGCGGGTACAATCAGAGTTAAACGAACAAGCGTACGGAAAAAGCACTTCCGGTACGGACACCGAGAAACATCAAATCATATAAGCGCACACACACAGACGCACACACATATACCCCCCCCCCCAGCCGACAGACGTCCGTCTACCCCCCCCCCCCCCCCCCCGCCCCCATTCTTTGTTCTCACTCTGCATGGTGGCGCGTCGTCTGATCTCACCAGGCAGGTCTACGGTACCTACCTAATCAAAAAACAATTTATTTCTACCAGGGCCGTCGCGTCACGCATGCAGTGACTGTTTCTGTACAATACAGACTTACGTGGGGGGGGGGGGGGGGGGGGAAGGGGGGGTTAGCGGGAACGTTGGGGGGTGGTAATTGGCAGATTTGGGGTTTTGGTATTCGGAACATAAGGGGCAATGTATATTTGTTATTGGATTCATGGGTTTTGGGTTGCCTTGATAAACAGGGTCTGTATAATATATAACATATACGGTATATTACATGGGATTACGATTATGGGGGAATGGGGTTCCGTTATTGTGAACTTTGGGCCATGGATATTGGAAATAGGATGTTTGTCGATTGAGAGCAGATGAAGTGTTTGTAGTTTAAAAAGCAACAATAACAAAAATGTGCCTTGTGTGTATGTTACACGCCATTAAAGTGGTGATTAACAAAAAAGAAACAAAAACTCTTTTTCTCAAAATCTTTTCTTTTCATCTTCAGTTAGTTTATTGTATTGAGACTTGGAAACAATATTTACTTTGTTAACATTAGTACCGACCCCCGCCCCTCCCATCACACCCCCCTCTCTCATTTCTTTACTGTCAAGACCTACTTAAATACTATAGTGAGAAATATCTCGTGAAGGCCATTCTTCCATTGTTGTGGTTTTGGTGGTGTTTTTGTTTTAAACACTACACGCGTTCTACGATTTGTACCTTGTATGCAATTTCACTCGAATACACGCCGGGTGATGCGTCCAATTACTAGTGTACATGTTTTAATGTTACAGCGAGAAGATCAAATTACAATGAATGTATCCCTAACGGATGTGGCGTTGCGACCCCCTCCCCTCACCCCAACCATCACCATTCAACATTTTCCTTTCGTAAAGGCTGTGTCGATTCTCCTTTTTTATCTGACGTAATTCACCCCCCCCCCCCCCTCCAAAAAAAAAATCCCCAACTTCTGTCTGGTCATAGGAGTTTATAAGCCCAAGGAGCTTGAACCCTGCGGTCGACCGAACCGAATACACCGCCGAGATTGAACCCTGCGGGAGACTGAACCGAACCGAACCAAATACACCGAGATTGAACCCTGCGGGCGACTGAACCGAACCGAACCGAATAAACCGAGAATGAACCCTGCGGGCGACTGAACAGAACCGAATACACCGAGATTGAACCCTGTGGTCGACTGGACCGAACCGAATACACCGAGATTAAACCCTGCGGGTGACTGAACCGAACCTCAATGAGTCAGTGAGTACGAACCGAACCCGTCGCAAACTTATCAGAACAGAAAATATACTAAGCCTATCTACCCATCTACGCCAGAAAATGATTATATTTGTATCAAAACAAGTTAAACAGAAAAATGAATTTCATCCAATACCGTTTCGCATATATTGTGTCCTGCTCTACAGTTTGACTTGCCCCAAAACCGAAACGGTACCGACCGCTCCAAGGTATTTAAATCCAACATGTTCCGTCAATATGTTGCATAAAACAGGCAGCACTGTTTAAATCAACGCCTCCCTCCCCCCCCCCGCCCTTTTTTTTTCCTTATTCCGCTCGTCTGGTTCCTGTCCCACAGGTAACTTGCATCTAACTTCAACGCAGGTGACGTAATACCAAATGGTCAGATGTTGACTCAATGCACTTCACCCCCCTCCCGGCCACACACACACACAAACACACACATACACATACACACACGCACAGCCCGGTCCGCCTCCTCATCCTTCACCTCTTTTTATTTGTTATAATCCACATTTAAAATTGTATATCTATTTTCGTCTATTTGTGTCAAATACTCTACTTCTCTCGAATCTTGTGGGGGTTGGAGATGGGGTGGGGTGTGGATAGACGAAAGAGAGAGAGAGAGAGAGAGAAAGAGAGAGAGAGAGAGAGGCTGCATAAGAAGATGGTTGCAGGTCAAGATAACCCCCAGAAGTTCAAGCTGGGTGTTAAAGGAAGAGATTTCAGAAACCAATAAAGACACTTTTATATTTCTATCTCTTCATCTCAGATGTAGGTATGTGCAGAGTTTAAATTTAGAAGATGTACGAATTATTGCGTGGGGGGTGGGGACGGATTGTTTTAGGGTGATCATCCCAGCCATAAGGTTAGTTTGGCTATGCTTGTGTTTGTGTGCGGTGAATAATGCATAACGAATATAACGTATCTTGTTGAGGAAATGCTGATATACGTACTATTGGTGTTAATAGGCCCTAGGCCCTAGACGAAGACATTGGACTAAAGACATAGTCATCAACTGATATAGAATTTAGTAGGGCGGATTTACCAGCTTGCTACTTTCTTTAATTTCACTTCAACCACACAGAACACATAAACCAATATACTTATAAAATAGTTCATAAATAATAGTAGATAACACATTAATGTCAACACTGATAATGCATGCGAAATGAAAGGAAACCCAATAGCGAATACAGCGAATAAATGTTAATATCCTTGATTTCATACAGGTAGTCCAAACTAAGTAAATAACGTTATACAGGCGATGAATCAGTAAAAGTACTTAGTCAAGTTAAACTAGACCAGTCCCAATGGTCTTAAACATCACCGTATGGAGGTCGGAGAAGCACTGAAGAAGCCAACATCATTTCCGGCGTCTTTCTCCCTAAGCCAATTCCTGGTTGGTTGTTCTAACATCACGTGATCAGGCGAAGGGTGAAGGGGGGGGAATCAACTTGACGATAATTGACATTTGGGGGACAATGATCGTACATATAGAATCAGTGAATGGTTAAACATACAGGGCAGTGTAAATGTTTTGAATATAGACATTAATCTCAGAAAACGTTTAGGGAAACACCGGAAACCATTTTCAGGTAAGAGCGTAAATAAAAAAAATCTTTTGGTGTCACCAGACTTTTGGGCGACAGTTTCTACGGGAAAGTGGAGTGTGATGTGTTATCTTTAATAACAATGAATTAGGATGGGCAATGAAACACACGTAGCCCTGGAGCCATCTTAACCCTTCCCGTACCGACCTACTTCTATCTATGCTGCCTTCAGTTCCGCTATATACGCGCCCGGGACTGTAAGGGTTAAAACGACATGGACAAAATAAGCACCCTAAAACATCGGTAAGGCCGAATGCGAATCAAAAATTTATACATTTAGTCATTTAACATAGCTATATGAGAATGCTGGTTTCATGCGTGTTTGTGTGACGTTAGGGAGCGATATAGTTTTCTAACCGTCTCTTACAAATTAATAACAATTCAATTAGCATGGGCCGATACTCTGGTTGGGGGGGGGGAGTCTTAAAGTAACATGCCACATGGGGGTAAGGTGCAGCCGCAAATAGAGGGGTAGGTGAGGGAGGCTGAATTTCTCTACCGGCAATCCCACCTGATTAAAAATAAACTCCTCACGTCCTTACAACAAAACAACTGTGTGTGTGTGTGGGGGGGGGGGGGGAATGCACAAGCATCTTGTTACTGAAAGGTGACAAAATGACGCTAATCGTTTAAGAGACCACCCAGCTTAGCGTTCCGACAATAATCTTCAGTTATAAATATGTAACATCTTTCAAAAAGACATTGGACTAAGAGTTAATAACTGGGCATAGAACAAGACATTGGACTAAGACATAACCACTGGGCATAGAACAAGACATTGGACTAAGACATAACCACTGGGCATAGAACAAGACATTGGACTAAGACATAACCACTGGGCATAGAACAAGACATTGGACTAAGACATAACCACTGGGCATAGAACAAGACATTGGACTAAGACATAACCACTGGGCATAGAACAAGACATTGGACTAAGACATAACCACTGGGCATAGAACAAGACATTGGACTAAGACATAACCACTGGGCATAGAACAAGACATTGGACTAAGACATAACCACTGGGCATAGAACAAGACATTGGACTAAGACATAACCACTGGGCATAGAACAAGACATTGGACTAAGACATAACTACTGCGCATAGAACAAGACATTGGACTAAGACATAATCACTGGGCATAGAACAAGACATTGGACTAAGACATAATCACTGCGCATAGAACAAGACATTGGACTAAGACATAATCACTGGGCATAGAACAAGACATTGGACTAAGACATAATCACTGCGCATAGAACAAGACATTGGACTAAGACATAATCACTGCGCATAGAACATACTATAATTGCCTTAAAAACCGGACGAGACTTCCGGCTCTTATGTCCAAGGCGTTCAGGAGTGAACCGGTGGTGGAAGGGGGGGGGGGGAAGGTGGTGGAGGGGCACACCATAGTTCTGTCCGGGCTTCAGCCACGGCAGGCGCCGAAGATGTGGCGTGGCGTTTAACTTAGGGTACGGTTTCCACAGCAAAATGTAGGCTACTATCTTTCTTCCACTGCGAAATTCCCCTCCGATCATTACCGTTGTGGCTCGCCCGTATAGATACCTGCAATGTCGCCCGGTAGCCCAAATACCATACTATAAGTATTGGCACCCAGGCACCAGGGCGGTGTTGAGGCGGGAACGCCACGCTCATTGCTTCATCCCCACCGAGCATCAAAGCCTATCGGCGGTACAATGAGTTTGGGACGCGCATCAGGGGCTGTCCCACATGCGTTAGTCCACCGGTGTGCTCTTGATACAAGTGTATTGATAGTTTCCACACTTCGCCAGCAATGAGGCCAATGGGTACATATTACATATTATTATTAAGTACATAACTGTGGCATATAACAAGAAAATGGACTCAGTCATAATCACTAGGCATGGACCTGTCTGTTGAATGATTAGCTTGACATGCGTCAGACAGACTTGTCTATTGAATAATTAGTTTGACATGACTCGAACAGACTTGTCTGCTGAATGATTAGTTTGACATGCGTCAGACAGACTTGTCTGTTTAATGATTAGCTTGACATGCGTCAGACAGACTTGTCTATTGAATAATTAGTTTGACATGACTCAAACAGACTTGTCTGTTGAATGATTAGCTTGACATGCGTCAGACAGACTTGTTTATTGAATAATTAGTTTGACATGACTCAAACAGACTTGTCTGTTGAATGATTAGCTTGACATGCGTCAGACAGACTTGTCTATTGAATAATTAGTTTGACATGACTCAAACAGACTTGTCTGTTGAATGATTAGCTTGACATGCGTCAGACAGACTTGTCTATTGAATAATTAGTTTGACATGACTCAAACAGACTTGTCTGTTGAATGATTAGCTTGACATGCGTCAGACAGACTTGTCTATTGAATAATTAGTTTGACATGACTCAAACAGACTTGTCTGTTGAATGATTAGTTTGACATGCGTCAGATAGACTTGTCTGTTGAATGATTAGTTTGACATGCGTGAGATAGTCTTGTCTGTTGAATGATTAGTTTGACATGCGTCAGATAGACTTGTCTGTTGAATGATTAGTTTGACATGCGTCAGATAGACTTGTCTGTTGAATGATTAGTTTGACATGCGTCAGATATACTTGTCTGTTGAATGATTATGTTTGACATGCGTCAGATAGACTTGTCTGTTGAATGATTAGTTTGACATGCGTCAGATAGACTTGTCTGTTGAATTATTAGTTTGACATGCGTCAGATAGACTTGTCTGTTGAATTATTAGTTTGACATGCGTCAGATAGACTTGTCTGTTGAATTATTAGTTTGACATGCGTCAGATAGACTTGTCTGTTGAATTATTAGTTTGACATGCGTCAGATAGACTTGTCTGTTGAATTATTAGTTTGACATGCGTCAGATAGACTTGTCTGTTGAATTATTAGTTTGACATGCGTCAGATAGACTTGTCTGTTGAATTATAAGTTTGACATGCGTCAGATAGACTTGTCTGTTGAATTATTAGTTTGACATGCGTCAGATAGACTTGTCTGTTGAATGATTAGTTTGACATGCGTCAGATAGACTTGTCTGTTGAATGATTAGTTTGACATGCGTCAGATATACTTGTCTGTTGAATGATTAGTTTGACATGCGTCAGATAGACTTGTCTGTTGAATTATTAGTTTGACATGCGTCAGATAGACTTGTCTGTTGAATTATTAGTTTGACATGCGTCAGATAGACTTGTCTGTTGAATTATTAGTTTGACATGCGTCAGATAGACTTGTCTGTTGAATTATTAGTTTGACATGCGTCAGATAGACTTGTCTGTTGAATTATTAGTTTGACATGCGTCAGATAGACTTGTCTGTTGAATTATTAGTTTGACATGCGTCAGATAGACTTGTCTGTTGAATTATTAGTTTGACATGCGTCAGATAGACTTGTCTGTTGAATTATTAGTTTGACATGCGTCAGATAGACTTGTCTGTTGAATTATTAGTTTGACATGCGTCAGATAGACTTGTCTGTTGAATTATTAGTTTGACATGCCTCACGTGTACATCCCTGACCAATGAGTAATTTGCTATCATGCGTCAGACAGAAATAACTGCAAAATGACTAGTTAGACATGCAGGCTGTGTCAGTGACATGGCTATGAATTGTTGAAATGTTTAGGAGAGAACCCCCCCCCCCTCCACCCCCCCTCTGCACCTGTTTGTTATTTTTCATGTCTATAAAAGTGCTGCGCGCCTATGTATGTGTGTGTGTGTGTCTGCGCGCACGGGAGAGAGATAGAGAGAAAAAAAGAAAGATAGATGGACGAGGTTATACGCGTATTGTTTCACGTGCCTCGTATCGCCACGTCTACCCACTGTAAGGATTAAACAAACACACACACACACACGCACCCATCCATTATACACATGTATATATTATATATTATATACAAACGTGATGCTCTTATTTCAACATATGACATGCAGCTCTAATGTTTACTTTGTGTTTCTCTGTGTCCCCGTTTTTCGTTTCTTTTGTAAAAACCATTTTTTTTTTTAAATAATAATATAGCTGTAATGCATAAAGTGCATCTTTTGTCTTCCACAGGGATGAATTAATTCATTAGTTATTTCGATGCGTCTCTTGTTGCTGTTTTTTAGATAGATTCTATTTCAACATTGTTTTTTTTTTGTTGTTGTTGTTTTTTTATAAACGTGTACTTGTGCGCTAGATGTTATCATTATAGAGATTAGAGATATGTGGGAGAAAGATGAAGAAGGTAGAAGCACAGAATAGCGTGGGTGGAAGTGGGCACGGAATGAGAGAGAGAGAGAGAGAGAGAGAGAGAGAGAAAGAGAGAGAGAGAGATGGAAAGAGAGAGTGAGTGGTTGTAAGGTAGAGTAAAAAAATATAAAAGTTTACGAAGAGAGATATATTTAAGAGGGAGGGGGAGTCTGGAGAGGTAGAACATAGGCATAAAAGAGTGAATGGTGGGAGGAAGAAGTGAGAGAAAGGGCTAGAGAGAGAGATCGAATGAAAAAAAAATGAGATGTATGGGTAATGTAGGTCATCTGGTGTTGTTTGATGCAGTGTAAACTGTTTTAGTTGTCATCGTTTCAGTTTCATTGTCTTGTGCCCTGTGTGATACATAATATCTATGTACGTGTTAGTCTAGTACTGCTGTGTCCATCACTAATATCGCGTAGTGTATGATATCATTGTGTAGGCCTACATCCAAAACGTGACATGTACCGAGCGGCTCTGACCCCATTAGCCAGATTATCCTTATCCACTGGACACCTTCCTTTCACTACACTCGATGCGGTTTATTTAATCCTGCCAGTTCTTACTATAGGCCTATAGAAAAAAAGGTTATTGGCAGAAGTGCCATCACTGTGTATACAGTGATAAAATGTTTTACGCAGAGGTGCCATCACTACCTAAACAATGCTATACACAGAGGTGCCATCACTACCTAAACAATGCTATACACAGAGGTGCCATCACTACCTAAACAATGCTATACACAGAGGTGCCATCACTACCTAAACAATGCTATACACAGAGGTGCCATCACTACCTAAACAATGCTATACACAGAGGTGCCATCACTACCTAAACAATGCTATACACAGAGGTGCCATCACTACCTAAACAATGCTATACACAGAGGTGCCATCACTACCTAAACAATGCTATACACAGAGGTGCCATCACTACCTAAACAATGCTATACGCAGAGGTGCCATCACTACCTAAACAATGCTATACACAGAGGTGCCATCACTACCTAAACAATGCTATACGCAGATGTGCCATCACTACCTAAACAATGCTATACACAGAGGTGCCATCACTACCTAAACAATGCTATACATAGAGGTGCCATCACTACCTAAACAATGCTATACACAGAGGTGCCATCACTACCTAAACAATGCTATACACAGAGGTGCCATCACTACCTAAACAATGCTATACACAGAGGTGCCATCACTACCTAAACAATGCTATACACAGAGGTGCCATCACTACCTAAACAATGCTATACACAGAGGTGCCATCACTACCTAAACAATGCTATACACAGAGGTGCCATCACTACTTAAACAATGCTATACACAGAGGTGCCATCACTACCTAAACAATGCTATACACAGAGGTGCCATCACTACCTAAACAATGCTATACACAGAGGTGCCATCACTACCTAAACAATGCTATACACAGAGGTGCCATCACTACCTAAACAATGCTATACACAGAGGTGCCATCACTACCTAAACAATGCTATACACAGAGGTGCCATCACTACCTAAACAATGCTATACACAGAGGTGCCATCACTACCTAAACAATGCTATACACAGAGGTGCCATCACTACCTAAACAATGCTATACACAGAGGTGCCATCATTACCTAAACAATGCTATACACAGAGGTGCCATCACTGCCTAAACAATGCTATACACAGAGGTGCCATCACTGCCTAAACAATGCTATACACAGAGGTGCCATCAATACCTAAACAATGCTATACACAGAGGTACCATCACTACCTAAACAATGCTATACACAGAGGTGCCATCACTACCTAAACAATGCTATACACAGAGGTGCCATCACTACCTAAACAATGCAATACACAGAGGTGCCATCACTACCTAAACAATGCTATACACAGAGGTGCCATCACTACCTAAACAATGCTATACACAGAGGTGCCATCACTACCTAAACAATGCTATACACAGAGGTGCCATCACTACCTAAACAATGCTATACACAGAGGTGCCATCACTACCTAAACAATGCTATACACAGAGGTGCCATCACTACCTAAACAATGCTATACACAGAGGTGCCATCACTACCTAAACAATGCTATACACAGAGGTGCCATCATTACCTAAACAATGCTATACACAGAGGTGCCATCACTACCTAAACAATGCTATACACAGAGGTGCCATCACTACCTAAACAATGCTATACACAGAGGTGCCATCACTACCTAAACAATGCTATACACAGAGGTGCCATCACTACCTAAACAATGCTATACACAGAGGTGCCATCACTACCTAAACAATGCTATACACAGAGGTGCCATCACTACCTAAACAATGCTATACACAGAGGTGCCATCACTACCTAAACAATGCTATACACAGAGGTGCCATCACTACCTAAACAATGCTATACACAGAGGTGCCATCACTACCTAAACAATGCTATACACAGAGGTGCCATCACTACCTAAACAATGCTATACACAGAGGTGCCATCACTACCTAAACAATGCTATACACACAGGTGCATTCAGTACCTAAAAAATGATTAAATGTCATAGCCAGAAGTGCCATCACTACCTATACAATGCTGTACACAGAAGTGCCATCACTACCTATAAAATGATTAAATGTCACAGACAGAAGTACCATCACTAGCTATAAATGATAATGTTATACACAGACGTGCCATCACTAAATATAAAAGTGCCATCTGAACGTATAAAGTAACAACATACACAGAGGCAAAGCCTCTATATGTAGAGATTATTATATTCTCTAGTCACTCACTTTCATAAATACGTGCTCTTCGTACGAGTAGGTGAAAGTGCAAATAACACCAACACAAATGAAGAATCAGTAAAAAAAATAAATAATAATAATAGGCCTAACACATATAAATAATCGTTAAACATTCGTGTCCCTCTGTGACAGAGACTATCCTATCCACAGAATATAGTCTGCCAGTGTCAACATCTAATAATACTACCTAATCACTTCATCCCAATAGTCAACCTTTCAATTACGAAATTTAAATGTTCTTATCTTATGCATTACAGGTGCTACGTCCTGCGCTCATCCGCTGTTTGAGTCTAGTCCTACATTTCTATTCGTGTTTTTTTAGTGACTTGGTTTTCCTGGTTTGTTCAGGCAACCCATTCTATACCCTCATGCCACTCGGGAAGAAAGAGGCCTATAAAATATGCATTTGTTCTCGCATAAAGGATAAGGAAAAGTGTTTTTGACCTTATGTTTATCTGAGCATTGCAACAGATTAATTTAATCTAGGAAGCTCATTTATCCTCATAAAATTAAGATTGAAAAACAATTGTTTCTTTGTATAATACGACCGTTTAATTGTATAAAGGACACAAGTGCTAGTGTAGGCCTATTTATTATTTTTTTTTAGCAAAAGAAAATGTCTATATAAATATACACGCACAATTGTTCAAACCTATTGCCATTGTGTGTAATGTATTTGTCTCTTATTGACCAAAATACTATATTTAAATTTAAATTGCACGACACAATTTAAAAGAGTAGCGGTACTTTATTCAGCTATTGGCACAGATGACTAATGGCAGGCGGGTCCAGAAGTGTGACCATCGACATACCCCATTGATACGGAAACAAAATAAACACTTACCGTTGGCCACTTGTCACTAAAAACAACGCCGGTATATCCGCACTCTCTCTCTCTCTTATCGCAATGTAAACACACAGAAATAAATAGCGGCTCTCCCTGAAATAGTGCTGAGGTAACATTTTTGTTTTCTTGTATACCAGCAGTAGCGGACCAATCAGCGATGAACTCCCATCTCGCGGTGACGTAGGCAACTATGTGGATACTTCTGCATGGCCGCATTCTCGCTTTTTGCTAGACCGTGGGGGAAAAAAAAAGCGCGTGGTTTTTATGTCTTGTTCATTTTGATTTTCTTTTTCTCGTTCTTTCCTTTCACACCCCCTCACCCGCCCCACCCCCACCCCCTCACCCGCCCCACCCCCATTCCTCAGTTCTATTTTGAAAGTGGGATTAGACAAACTTGTGGCGTTGAAGCACCCACACCACGCCCTCCCACCCCTGATCTTATAGGCCCACACTTTCAGTGGTAAGCGGTACTGTGAGTGTGAGAGAGAGACACGCACATAACCTGTTACCGGTAACTTTTTCAACTTGCCGGTTGTTGTATTTAATGGAATCTAGAGAATATTTATTTTGATATCCCCCCCCCAGACATAAAAATACCCCCATCTCCCCCTTCCGGTGAGACAATTAATTTGATGTCTAGGTCACGCGAAGCAGCGTTCGCAGGGTTTCCGTGGCAAGCACAGTGTCCAGCCGCTTTTACATTAGCCACCAACTAATAATGGCAGGCACCCATCATAGCTGGGTATATATTATATAATGTTGCTGACTTACGTTTTACGTACACCAAGAACTTCACTGATTAATTCTTTTATTGACATAAGTTTAACGTTATTTATAGACATTAAGAACAAATGACTGGAAATATATTCTATATCAAGTTGTTTGTTTTGTTTCTTTAAGTTCAAATGTAAAACTAACATTCCTATATAAAAATAAAAATCACCCCACGTAAACATTTTACTATTTTTTACCCAAACAGCCATTAAATGTTGATTTCATTTTCATTAGCCGGCTTGACACTTTACATTTTTATCTCCCTTTTTCCAGTGTTACTGCTTCTTCTTCTTCTTCTTCCGCGTTCGAGGCTTTTATATTTAAATGCACATCACTGACCTGTACATTTTCACATCTGATAGCCCAGGTCTCCATTGAAGTGCAGATCTCTTCTGTAAACTCCCCCCCCCCCCCCCCCCCATGACGATGGGCCGACCTGGGACCATCACAATTCTAATTGTTTATCATTACAGACTTTTCTGCTTACGTAAAACGAGATATCGTTGTGTAATGTTAAAGTGTTGTTTTTTGTTTCCTTCAAAGCTTCTCCTTTTATTATAAAAAGAAAAGTGGGCGGTGCCTTTTTTCAAGTTTTGAAAAACTAATCTCGCCACCCACTAAACCCAAAAAGAAATTAATTAATGAAAAAAAAAACTATGTTAACCATTTTCTTTTTAAATACTTAAGACATTTTTAACTTCCGCAATTTTTTTTTTAAATTACCACGAGCTGATCTTTAGAAAGCTGTTCGACCCACTTTCCGACAAGCCATCGAACTGATGTTTGGAACCCTCGTTGTGTTTCATTTGACAAAGACATCTAAGGTCCAAAGTTCAAATCGATTTTCTCAAGTCCATGCCCCCCCCCCCCCAAAAAAAAAGTGTTTCCGCCAAGTTACAGCGAAGGGAGACAACGGTAATAATTAGGGGCGATTTCTTTTTTTTTTTTTTTTGATGCTTCTACAGCTTGTCGCTTGAGAGTTATTTCTCCTTGGTTTGTGCAGCGTTTCCCCAAGCTATTTTTTTTTGTTGACGCGCTTATTTTATACATCTACTTTGTGACCTACTAAAATTTTAGTTTTTTAAATAGAATATAGAAATTGTGCACATCACCCCCCCCCCTACCCACCCACCTTATTTATCAACAAGCACCATTTGTCCCTTCCCTAGCTTAAAATCTTTTTTTTACGGCACTGGTTTAATTATTACCTTAGCAATAAGTTCAAATCAATAGTTCTTATAATATTCACAGAGTTCAAGAATTCAACTGCACAATTCATCTTGTCCGAGAAACGCGATCTTATAAATGTGTACAGAAATGAGTACACACCGAACATTTACAAAAATACAAATCTTTTAAAGCCCGTTGATGTCAGTTTAACAGAATTGTGAGTTTTACATTTTCTGGAGATTCCGAGCACACTGGCCTCAGAGTTGGTTTAACAGAATTGTGAGTTTTACATTTTCTGGGGATTCCGAGCACACTGGCCACAGAGTTGGTTTAACAGAATTGTGTGTTTTACATTTTCTGGAGATTCCGAGCACACTGGCCTCAGAGTTGGTTTAACAGAATTGTGTGTTTCACATTTTCTGGAGATTCCGAGCACACCGTCCTCAGAGTTGGTTTAACAGAATTGTGTGTTTTACATTTTCTGGAGATTCCGAGCACACTGGCCTCAGAGTTGGTTTAACAGAATTGTGTGTTTTACATTTTCTGGAGATTCCGAGCACACCGGCCTCAGAGTTGGTTTAACAGAATTGTGTGTTTTACATTTTCTGGAGATTCCGAGCACACCGGCCTCAGAGTTGGTTTAACAGAATTGTGTGTTTTACATTTTCTGGAGATTCCGAGCACACTGGCCTCAGAGTTGGTTTAACAGAATTGTGTGTTTTACATTTTCTGGAGATTCCGAGCACACCGGCCTCAGAGTTGGTTTAACAGAATTGTGTGTTTTACATTTTCTGGAGATTCCGAGCACACTGGCCTCAGAGTTGGTTTAACAGAATTGTGTGTTTTACATTTTCTGGAGATTCCGAGCACACCGGCCTCTGAGTTGGTTTAACAGAATTGTGTGTTTTACATTTTCTGGAGATTCCGAGCACACCGGCCTCAGAGTTGGTTTAACAGAATTGTGTTTTACATTTTCTGGAGATTCCGAGCACACTGGCCTCAGAGTTGGTTTAACAGAATTGTGTGTTTTACATTTTCTGGAGATTCCGAGCACACCGGCCTCAGAGTTGGTTTAACAGAATTGTGTGTTTTACATTTTCTGGAGATTCCGAGCACACCGGCCTCAGAGTTGGTTTAACAGAATTGTGTGTTTTACATTTTCTGGAGATTCCGAGCACACTGGCCTCAGAGTTGGTTTAACAGAATTGTGTGTTTTACATTTTCTGGAGATTCCGAGCACACCGGCCTCAGAGTTGGTTTAACAGAATTGTGTGTTTTACATTTTCTGGAGATTCCGAGCACACTGGCCTCAGAGTTGGTTTAACAGAATTGTGTGTTTTACATTTTCTGGAGATTCCGAGCACACCGGCCTCAGAGTTGGTTTAACAGAATTGTGTGTTTTACATTTTCTGGAGATTCCGAGCACACTGGCCTCAGAGTTGGTTTAACAGAATTGTGTGTTTTACATTTTCTGGAGATTCCGAGCACACTGGCCTCAGAGTTGGTTTAACAGAATTGTGTGTTTTACATTTTCTGGAGATTCCGAGCACACTGGCCTCAGAGTTGGTTTAACAGAATTGTGTGTTTTACATTTTCTGGAGATTCCGAGCACACTGGCCTCAGAGTTGGTTTAACAGAATTGTGTGTTTTACATTTTCTGGAGATTCCGAGCACACTGGCCACAGAGTTCCACAAGAGCTTTAATTCGGACTTGAGCCATCTTTAAACTATCTTGCCCTCGGACTCTGAGTGACCATCCATCTTTTTTTGAACAACAAATATTTTGTACGAAGAGACAAGTTCACACTTTACAGCATAATTTGATAACCGTTTGACAACAGCTTCAAAATCGTTGACTCCAAATTGACAATACGCTAGATTTCCCTGCAAAAAAAAAAAATAGCCTATTCTTGATGGCAACAGATGCATCTTCGAGACTCCACAAAGGGCTCATGACGTATTGTTCATTCCATCTTTAACTCGACTCTTCAAATTTTCAATGAGCTTGGAACGGATGTCGTTATTCGTTCATGATAGAAAACTTGTTGAGCATGGATTGTAAAATTGCATTGATCGAATTAGATTCTCGGCAGAAAAATTTTCAAAGATCCGATTGCCATCAGAAGAGTTTTAAAAGGCCCCCGAAATGCAATGTGTTATTTATTCCCAGCGCTTCGGTTTCTGTTAGTCCACAGAGGATGGCGTGAAGCCCCTCTTACAGCGATGGGATACAGCTCCAGCGCACTTTTACATTAAGATGCTGGACACCATCGCGATCGAACTCAGCTTTAAAGACCAAGTGAAGAGGTTTTTCTCAAAGGAACGAGATTTGGAATAGCCTCATACGGCAGTGACGTATCACAAGGGAAATAAATAAATAAAAATAGACGCTATAAATCTATATTTAACCATTTTGTTAAAAATAAGAACCGGGAAAAGAGTCAAAACATGTGGCAATAGATTCAAAACACGTGACAATATTCATTTTTCCTAGTCGGAATCCTTTAAGTTACGTCACTTTCCTATATTGCCGGAAATAAAAACATCTCAAATGGCTACGAGATTTGGAGTAATCTTCCGAAAAACACACACATTTAAGTGCAAATATTGAACTAATTACTTAAAATGTATCTTTGATATTTTGTATAAATGTTTTTTTTAACATTCAGATACTGAATACACTATTTACTATCAAAATTAAATGTTAACTCAATTTTGATAAAAAGCTCTTCACTTGGTCTTTAAATCTGGATTGTATTTCAAACAGTTGATTTTCGATACATTTCATAAAACCCTGAAACTGCAATAAAATAAAGCTTCCTTCCCTTTTCATATTATATTATATATTTATTATTATTTTGCGAATATAGCTGTTTTAGTTTTACTATTAATTATTTAAAAAAAGTACCAGATTCCCAAGAATCAAAAACCAAAACAATATTTCAAGATATGATTCAAAAACGTGTTCCATGACAATGGTTTCGTGACTTGATTTCAAGCTATCATTTCAAGATAATCAGCTTTCCAGACTTAGTTCCGTCCCTTATTTTCTTTTGTTGGCCCCTACAACTCATAAATATATTATATTTAATGAGTTTAAATGTTAGACTAGCTAGTGTTATAGGCCGAATCACACCAGATGATTTACATATAATGAAGAATCCACCGAGAAGAAATAAAAACATCTGACCCATTGAACTTTAAGATTGTTAACCCTTCCCGTACCGACCTACTTCTATCTATGCTGCCTTCAGTTCGGCTATATACGCGCCCGGGACTGTAAGGGTTAAAAACACAGATAGGATTTTTCCTGCCGCCCTCCCACCAAACCTTATTCTCCCATGACTTGTATCTAGCTCCAGGTTCTATAAAACATGTTTTAATTAGAACCTTATACAGAATAAATGTAGTGGCTCTAGCTAGAGTCTAGTCCATACGCTCTAGCTAGAGTCTAGTCCATACGTTATAGTCTTTGTCTAAAGCTTACAAAGTCTTTTATCATTGGGAAACGGGGAAAAGGCAGCATTTTTTATTTACATTAAAACATATTTCCGGTCTAGTTGGATAATATAAATATGTAACGTATGTTCAAAGATTAAACAGAGTTAAAGAAGCTAGTTAGAAACAGTAGTTAGCAAACAGTCTGTTCAAAGGTGAAAAGTATAAAACAGAGTTAATGCAACAAATAATGCAACAGTTACTGCAGTAGTTAGCCAACAGTCTGTTCAAAGGTGAAAGTATAAAACAGAGTTAATGCAACAGTTAATGCAACAGTTACTGCAGTAGTTAGCAAACAGTCTGTTCAAAGGTGAAAAGTATAAAACAGAATTAATGCAACAGTTACTGCAGTAGTTAGCCAACAGTCTGTTCAAAGGTGAAAGTATAAAACAGAGTTAATGCAACAGTTAATGCAACAGTTACTGCAGTAGTTAGCCAACAGTCTGTTCAAAGGTGAAAGTATAAAACAGAGTTAATGCAACAGTTAATGCAACAGTTACTGCAGTAGTTAGCAAACAGTCTGTTCAAAGGTGAAAAGTATAAAACAGAATTAATGCAACAGTTACTGCAGTAGTTAGCCAACAGTCTGTTCAAAGGTGAAAAGTATAAAACAAAGTTAATGCAACAGTTACTGCAGTAGTTAGCCAACAGTCTGTTCAAAGGTGAAAAGTATAAAACAGAATTAATGCAACAGTTACTGCAGTAGTTAGAAAACAGTCTGTTCAAAGGTGAAAAGTATAAAACAAAGTTAATGCAACAGTTAATGCAACAGTTACTGCAGTAGTTAGCCAACAGTCTGTTCAAAGGTGAAAAGTATAAAACAAAGTTAATGCAACAGTTAATGCAACAGTTACTGCAGTAGTTAGCCAACAGGCTGTTCAAAGAAGAGATATCGTAGTGTTTATCTTGATGTAAATGATGTCATATGTGGTGTAAGCTGCATAGAGAGCCCCCACTCCCCTACAGTGCCCGGGTGCTTCATGCTCGATGTTTGTAAACAACAACTTAACTTTACACCGGCCTGACCCAGTCTCTCATTTCCATACCTTGGATAGTAGTCCACTTGCATCCTATAGCTGGGCCTACAAGCAGGGAAACAGCCGTACACAAATTGCAGAGCTTGCAGTCTGCTTTAGTAGTTGCCTACGTTAGCTTTTTTGGGGAAGTCCTATCTATGTATTTACACATGAGAGCATACGCCGTCGTCGAAGTCAATCAGAGAAAAGTGTTATATCTCAAACATCGGGTTAAATATAGAAACAAGCTGATAGCGCAGCACTCAGCTGTCTATGACACCAAGGGAAAAAGTTCAAGACTAGGCCATGCTCTTTTTTTTATATTCTTTTTTTTATTTTTGGGGAGGAATTTCTTTTCCAAGTTCCGTTAAGTGCAAAAAATGCATCGCTCACAAACGTTATTTGTTGGTTTTTGGACCCCCCCCCCCCTACACACACTCCCCACACCACAATCTCCTCACCCGTTCCAGCAGAGTAAAGTTGTCACTCTTCAGCAACACGAGACTCTAAGTCAGAAACGCGAGATTGCCGTCGAGTACTTTTGTTGTTGTTGTTTCTCATAGAACAATTTCCAGTTTGTCCACATTTTTTTAGTCTTGAATTTTTTTTTATACAACTGTAAAAAAAAAAAAAAGTAATTATTATTGTCACGTGACTCTAAGGGAGAAATGTAAGGGTCGAAAAACAACAACAACCGGAAATGCTGCAAATTTGGCATTCTTTTCTCCTTCTTTTTTTTTTTTTTGTTGTGTTTCGCTTACCATTTAAAAAAAAACATGGTTTTGTGAATTGAAACTTTTTGTTTATTTGTTTAGTTTCACGTTGCCCTGAAGAACTCCACTAAATAATTACGTAAACATTTGGGTGGAAAGTCCCAGGAATAGTTGAGTACACTAAATATTTGTTTAGAATGGGAAGTTTTACGTAGGTCATGTAATGTCGAAACTAGAACTAGACCGTAACCAGGACGACGTGATGTTTATTGATATTTTGCAGAGGCTTTTGAAAACGTGTTTTTTTTTGTTTTTTCTGAAACTGGCTTGAGTTTTTAAAACAACGTGTGAACAAATTCATCAAGAAAAAAGAACTAAACCATAGAAGTCAAACCTCAATTTTCGTCGTCGATAATCGATAAAAAAAATAGTGGAATCCCGAAACGTAGACGAAAATCGATGTAAATTATTTTCATACGAATCGATGTAAATTATTTTCATACGAATCGATGTAAATGTAAAAGTAAAGTACCCGTCGGACATAAATGATCAATGGCGTTCACCAGTTTCTGTGGTCACGGCATACTAGGTGATTGTGTGGCCGGAACTGTGCACAGCCGCCTTCACTTTACCCCAACTAAGGTCAGGTACCCGTCAGAGCTGGGTAGACTTAGGGACACCCTCCAGATCCGGGGATAAAATCCTAACCTGCACCAGGATTCGAACCTGGGACCTTCGGTTTGCCAGCCGAACGCGCTACCGCACGGTGAATTGGGGACTCCGACCTGAATCCAAATGACCATCATCACTTGTGTCTTGCAACTGTGTCTTGCAACTGTGTCTTGCAACTGTGTCTCGCAACTGTGCATACTTCAATCAAACGGGTTAGAGTGAAATAAAACAAAACTGTTTACTTTTTTTTTTTTAAATGTTAACTTTTGAAAAAAAAATTCTTTGAAACGAAACTTTAGACAGATTACGTTGACCTAGGCTTGTTTGAAGCTAACATGTTTACAACAGGTGGAACTATAAATATGTCAATATCATATTATATATGAAGTTACTTGTGTCTGTTACGACTCAATATTGGCGTAACTAACGTAACATACACACACACACTTTCTAATTATTATGCTTGAAATTTGTGATAACAAATGTTCCTGTATATATTTGAATTGTTTGAATTCCCGGCATATCAAAGAGAAAGTTGTATAAAGCATGTCTTTGTGAGTTTTGAAACATATAGTGGTTCTTCTTATCTTGCTTATTACTTTTGTTTAAATCTTATACTTGTAGTATGGTTTAATGTCTATAAAATGCTGTTTTTATAAATAACTCAGTTGAGTTGAATAGTTCTTGAATAGTATCTAGGCTCTGCACTCCATCAAAATCCTTAAGGGGTTGACATCGCAGACATCACATCCTGGAGATGTTGTCTCTCCTTTCAAATGAAAGGAATTTTTGTAGTTTTGCATGTCCTTGTGTGCAGTCTTTCAGAAAATAACTTCGTCTTAACGGTTCAGTTGATCCATATGATGGTGGCTAGTCTCAGGTACCCTTTGTTACACGGCACGGGTGGCTAGTCTCAGACAAGATCTTGTTGTGCCCCCCCCCCACACCGATCCACCCCTCTATATCGTTACGCCCTTGGACTTAAAAGCCGAAAGGCTTGTCCGTTTTTATTTTAAAATAAACCCACAAGAGCGTCTTTTAATTCTCTTTCATCTATTTCATTCCACCCTATTTCAGAGTGACCAGAAACCCAGCAGAAAACGATACTTTTTTTTGCCCTTTTCATGTCATGACTGATATTTAGTTACAATGTCCAGAATTTGGCTTTAATTTGAGAATTTGCTAAGTATTTCGTGAAATATCTGTATAGACTTTTTCTGGTTTCCTTAGTTTTTCTTTTGATTAGTTCTAAGTTTACAGATGGGATTTTAAAAAAAATGGTGAGCTCTTTGGAATATAGGCCTACTGCTTTTTAGTTACTTTAAATTTTATTTTAGTCTTTTGAATACTACGAAAATTCTAAAATGACTCAATGACCGTGTCGAGATAGTTCATCGTTCTCTTCATTGTGGATTTGCAGACGTGTACATCGACACATCTGTATTTGCAGACCTTTAATCGACATCTCTGTATTAAAGGACCTATTCATTGACATCTCTGTATTTGCAGACCTATACATTGACATCTCTGTATTTCTGTATTTAAAGACCTTTACATGTACAGCTCTGTATTTAAAGAATATGCATCGACACCTCTGTATTGAAAGACCTATACATGGACACCTCTGTATTATTTAAAGACCTATACATCGACACCTCTGTATTTAAAGACCTATACATCGACACTTCTGTATTGAAAGACCTATACATCGACAATTCTGTATTGAAAGACCTATACATCGACACCTCTGTATTTAAAGACCTATACATCGACACCTCTGTATTTAAAGACCTATACATCGACACTTCTGTATTGAAAGACCTATACATCGACATCTCTGTATTTAAAGACCTATACATCGACGTGGCTGTATTTGCAGACTTATAGATTGCCACCTCTGTAATAGATACCCCGCAAAGTGTTTCCAGCTGTGTAGTTTACTTGTATAGTTTCCACAACAGAGCACATCTTGTTGACAAGACATTCTATTAGTTTACACATTACACATTGTGTATTTGTGTGTGTGTGTATGTGAGTTTTTATATTTTGTATTTCAAAAATAAATTTGTCATTGACATATGGGCTAGCTCGTGCCTTCTAATAAAAAAAAATGGAAAATCTAAAAAATCGCTATATAAGTATACTAGAGAATACGTAATAAGATAAACACGTTATGTCATGAAAAGATTACATATGTGTATATATAGCGTATGCTGTATGTGTATATTTGCCTACTTCTTTAAATGTATTGTGAGCTTACTGTTGCATGGATTAAATGGACTACCTTTAGTGTACAAGGCTGAGAACGTTTTGGACAATTTGATTGTTTGTTTTTTTTCAAGTTTGGGCAAATTTGTGAATGTTTAGGTTTTAGCTGACCAAATTTTTTTTTATGTTTAAATTGTTAATTTCGGTTTCCATAATTATTATAAAATTAAACTTTAGCAGAGAAAATATTTGTTTAAAAATATATAATTAGATTCTTTGCATTAAAGTAGTGAGATTTTTTTTTTATCGGAAATTATTCAATAGCTGTTTTTTTTCCTGAGTTTTTTGAATACTGAAAAAACATCCAAATAACACCCACTACGCTGTAGTGATCTTTTTTTTTTTTTTTTTTTTTTTTTTTTTTTTTTTTTTTTTTTGGGGTGGGGGTGGGGGGTGGGTGGGTAGTATTCTAGACATGTGGTTTACCGATAGATCATTTGCAATAGGCGTGGATTAGGTTTCTAGGTCACGTAACTATTTAAATAGAAGCCATGATGGAGACATATTGGAATAATATTGTTCTTTACCATGTCTTTTTTACACCCAAAATATAAGGAATTGTTTTCCATAAATCTTGATATTTATCTGTGATACTAGTCCGTAGTAGATTTGAAGCTTTTATAGTTTTTAAATAGCTCTTGTGAAACATTGCACAACCTGCCTTATGCTTTATTAGATAGCCTAGTAAGTTAAGATAACTTTCGACCATCGACATCTTCAATTAAATATTCTGCGCTTACGGAACATAATATTCGATCCATTTTTAATGGTTTAAATTTTACATTTTAGCTTTGAATGTTAATTTTCATCGCATGACAGTGTTATATATATTTTTACGTCATATTGTTAAAATTATATTTAAAAATGAAACCTTCTCAGGCTTAGATCTATAGCAATACTGCTGCCATTTGTCATCACTAGACAAAGTAAACAAACAACACGGTTTTTTTGTCACGTGACTGCAAATGTTCTATAGAGACTTCTTTTAAGAAACAAAACGAAACCCGAAATTTGAAATTTAAAAATAAATCAATGTTTTGTCACTCTGTAGGTCAGAGCCTGGTTTTGTTGTGAAAGACAATCTTCCTACTGACTTGGCCACGTGACTGAGGATAGATTTATTTACATCACTTTTGGTTGTCTTTCTCTCTATTCTAACTGAATGAAACACACACACACACACACACACACACAGATACTGCAACTGTCTCGACTTCTCTCCACCATTCAAACCAAACTACTTTAGTTTATTGTCTTAGGAAACTATTTGGATCGGGATTCTGACTTGTGTTGTTTTTTTCTTTTTCTTCTTGTTCTTCTTCTACGATTATGGAATTTCCAAAATACTAAACCCAACATTCGTCTTTCTCTATTTTTTTTTTTAAATAACCGTTGCTCAACATAAAGTTAAAAGAAAATAGCTGCAAGGTTCACTGCTAGTTAATATTCACAACTGACAAGTGTAACACGAATAGTTAAATAACGAAACCTAGAAACACTAGAGGTCAGAAGGGCAAAGAGTAAAGTAGTAATAATTACACAAGGCATTAAATTCAAATTTACAAATACAACCCAATAACAACCCGTTGCAATGCTCAGATAAAAAAAAAGACGAAAACAAATTTCTTATCCATTATGCTGGAACTAATTCTTATAAGTACTCTTTCTCCCCTACAGGCATCCGGGTCATGGAATGGGTTACCTGAACAAACTATGAAAACCAGTAACTTAACATCATTTAAAACTCTAATCAGAATACAAGACTATACTCATACCACGGATAAGTTCAATGGCGCAATAATCTTCTGTATAGGTGGAGCGCGTGTAATATATAATTTTATAAGATCAGATGTACTTAAACATAACATGTGAATTCGACTTTTGAACATGAGAAAAAGAAGTCGTTTTTTTTTAAATCTCCTTTAAGTAACATTTACTTTACAAATCGGATGCCTTCTAATGGCCAGTGTTATTTTGGTGTAACTGTCCAAGATGGTCTTGAACTATCCCTTTCTGTTGAGTCACTCACTGTTATACCACAGACGTACTTACTCCTACACATTCAGACTGGACTTTTTAGTTGTTTTTTTTTTTTTTTGTCTTCAATCATTTTGTTTTTCTATGAACTGATAGACTCTAGACTAAACTAAGAAACTGGAAGTGGCCTCACAAGTACATGACTAAAGTGGTATGGCAGTATGTTTTAATGTTCACGGTTTTTGCTTCCGTCATAATTATTTCAACTTTGGCGTTGCTCGTGACTTGAAACAAAACACATAAAAAAAAAATGGCTTCAAACTAAGTTGGAAAAAAATTTGACGAAAAAGAAATATGAGTATCGAGTATGAAAGTTGAAAAAGAAATATGAGTATCGAGTATGAAAGTTGAAAAAGAAAGTCTGATTACAAACAAAAAACAAACAAACAATAAACAAATTGTGATGGAATTGTTTGTGAATGAAAAGTTTTCGTGTTACAATTCCTACCACTCACTCCAACCATCTCAAACTCCCAAAAACTTTCCGGATTCCCGCAACCAACAAACGTACAACCCACTTGAAGGGCGTCACGTGATCGATATAGTAGCGGAGCTGGAATTGTTTTATAACTACTTCTTTCTGGTAGAGAAACAGAGAGGGGGGGGGGAGGGAAATCATGAAAAAAAGGATAGAAAGCGTATTTCTGTAAGTGGGAGAGAAAGTGTGTGTGTGTGAGAGAGAGAGAGAGAGAGAGAGAGGGGGGGGGGAGGCAAGCGGGAAAAAAATAATGTAGGTGTGTGTCGAATGCAAGGTGGAAATTTTAATGAAAGTAAAAAAAACGAATAACTGAAATGTGTGGGTATTGGGGGGGGGGGGGGGTTCTTCGTCACCACCTGCCTACCATCCCCATTCGTTTAGTTTAGTCGTCAATTATCTGAGTTTACTGTTTTGATGCTGTTGCAATAGTTGATAGATGGTACAGTTGGTTGATAACTAGTACAGTTGATGCAATAGTTGATAGATGGTACAGTTGGTTGATAACTAGTACAGTTGATGCAATAGTTGATAGATGGTACAGTTGGTTGATAACTAGTACAGTTGATGCAATAGTTGATAGATGGTACAGTTGGTTGATAACTAGTACAGTTGATGCAATAGTTGATAGATGGTACAGTTGGTTGATAACTAGTACAGTTGATGCAATAGTTGATAGATGGTACAGTTGGTTGATAACTAGTACAGTTGATGCAATAGTTGATAGATGGTACAGTTGGTTGATAACTAGTACAGTTGATGCAATAGTTGATAGATGGTACAGTTGGTTGATAACTAGTACAGTTGATGCAATAGTTGATAGATGGTACAGTTGGTTGATAACTAGTACAGTTGATGCAACAGTTGATAGATGGTACAGTTGGTTGATAACTAGTACAGTTGATGCCATAGTTGATAGCCAACACAAGCAGTGTTGATAGCCGATGCGGCTGAACGCCTCCCAGGTATCCTACGTGTTATTTTGTATTAGCGACATTTACCCAGCGTAGCATGGGAAATCCGTTCAACTTATTGAAAGTTAAATTTTTGAAAAAACTCCACTAGCAAAATGTGCCAAGTCAACAGAAACTGACTTTTACAGAAATCGTAATTGAACATGTTTTGATAGCCTCGTCATCGTTTCCACCACCAGGGTATTCTTAAAACTTTTGAAGGATTGGTTTTAAAAAGATCAATATAGAAATGAGTATATTCTTGATGACGTTATATTTTTTTCTAAAAAGGAAAAATAATAATAATTTTGAGCGCCTTTACAGAATGATGTCCTTTTGAAATGCTTTTACATTATGGTGTTTTTCGGGACTGGGTTTTCCCGTACTGCGAAATATTATTGTCTACTTTTTATATAATTTTTTGTAACTGTTTGGTATTTGTGTTTGTTTTTTCCTTTTGATAGTATTATTGTTTGTTTAATAATATTTATATGAAGTCAGAAGCATAACACCAACAATCCATATGCATGTTCCAGGGCCAGGCGACCGTAAACAATAAATACAAAAATACCGAAAGAAACGTTCTCTATACAGTTTTTATTGTAATTTTTTTTTCTTTTTAACAAAACACAATGTAATCATTCGTTTTTCCGTCATTTTGACGGGCATAACTCCTAGTAATAATAATAAAAACAATTCTATTTGTATAGTGCTACCAAGGAACACATTGTAAGCTCAGAAAGCATTTAACATTGAGCAACAAACAACTAAGAACACGGATATAATTCTTTAGGCTGAAATAATTTACAAGCTTTACAATACAAACATAGGACAAAGCAAATAAATTTAGCATTAACCAACCTAATATTAAAGTAAAACAGTTGGGGTCTTATTAAAAATATTTAACGAAGGTAAATATTAAAATAATGTGTTTTCAAGTTCTTTTTAAAAGTGACGATAGAACCTGTTCGCCTGAGTTGGATTGGAAACTAGATTCCATACTTTCGGGCCAGATGTATTGAGAAGGTTCTCAGGCCAACGGTCGTCAGAGAGTTACGGTCGTCAGAGAGTTACGGTCGTCAGAGAGTTACGGTCGTCAGAGAGTTACGGTCGTCAGAGGGTAACGGTCGTCAGAGAGTAACGGTCGTCAGAGAGTAACGGTCGTCAGAGAGTAACGGGGCATCTCCAGAAGCGAGGAGTCGGCCGAAGTGTTCTTTGCAGAACATAGAGTTTGATGAGTGACTTAGCGCTTTCTGAAAATATACTACACCAGGGGTCGGCAACCTTTTGCTAACAGTGTGCCAAACTAGGATTTCTAAATTATTCAGCGTGCCAACAGCCTAAAAGTCATCCTGCTCTATTATACTTTTTTTTTTTATTTTTACCTTAGTAATCGTTGACGTGTTTTATAAAAAAAACGTGTCTGTGATTAGGCATATCATCCTTATCACACCAAACAGGCCCACAAAATTCATTACGAAACTTTCTTATCTTATATATAATAATAATGACATTTGTATAACATAATGCAAGCTCAGACACTCCTTCTACAAAGAAGATTATTGCGTCCCACGTTCATCCGTGGTCCGAGTCTAGTCTTGCATCTGTAGTAAGGTTTTAAATGATAATAATTTACTGGTTTTCCTGGTTTGCTCAGGCAACCCACTCCATGCCCGATTGCCACTCGGGAAGAAGGAGTACTTATATGCATGTGTTCTCGCATAAGGGATAAAGAAAGTGTTTTTTTCCATGTGTTTATCTGAGCATTGCAACAGGTTGTTATTGGATTGTATTTCTAAAATAGAGTTTAATGTTTTATGTATTATTACTACTTTACACTATGCCCTTCTGTCCTATTGTTTCTAGGTTTAGTGATTTGACTATTGTTGTTACTCTTGTCAGTTTTGAATATTCGCTATATTAATGTTAACTATTTTGTAAACATTTTCATTTGGTTGTCAAGATAAGGATCTGGCAACTAACTGCTAATATTGATTATAATATTCTGTTCTCAGGTTAACTGAGAATATATTTGATTTGTTCAAGCTTAAATTTAAAACCCTCGAGCAACAATAATTTATATAATTTTCAACTATTGTTTACAGTTTGGTCATTATTAAGTTATGAGTTGTAGGCCTTTTAGTCTTATAAAAAAACAACACAATAATATTAGAAATATTAGCGCAAATAAAACGTGCTAATTATCTCCCTTTAATTAACATAAAGTCTCTAAATTTGATTCAATAGTGATGCCAAACAAGTTATGTTTTTCAATATAACAAATATTACTGACTAATTATTTCTTTATATAGATCGATCATTATGGTATTCATTACAAGATTAAATTATTAAAGGTATACAATTAAACTGTTTTAAATAAACATTTCCAGCATTAATTGTTTGTTCATTTAACCTTAAGGAGTTTATAATTTAATTTAAATATTAATAATTACAACAATTGCACAGTATAATGCTATGAAAAAGTCCTTTATATTTCTTAAATAATAATAAAAAAATTTGTTGAATTTTGTATATATTTATGTTGAGCATAAAAACTCTTTTAAATGTTATTAGTCTGTATGAATTGATGAGCGCCTTTTCTTGAATGCTCTTCGCTAATTTATAATGGCAGATACATATTTAGTCATTTCTGAGTAGTGAAATGTAAGTCACCTCTTTGTATGCTTAATACAGCTGTTTACAAGTGTAAGTTGAACCAAAAGCTGAAATAGAACGAATGCCTGGCAGTTGAGAATAACAGATGACTTTCCTAAGCAGCTTCCATCCAGATTTTCCCTCAAATTGGCACATTTCGATGCCCATTAATTTAAATGTTGCAAATTCAACTGGCTGCGTTTTAAAATCGCCAATATCCCTCCACTTAAAATACATCTACATCTAAGAAGGTTGTAGTAAGATCAGGCCAGTTTGGCTTGATGAGGTATGAAAAAATGAGTCCATGAATTTGAAAGTCTGGAAACTCGGCTTTGAGTGCTTCAATGTGCTTCTGAAAAAGCCCAACTATCTATCTTAATATACGCCCTTAAAAAAGGAAGTTATAGTTAAATATAGTTATATATTTTGAAATTAATTTCACTCAAGGTATATGCAAATCCATTCCAGTAGTCTTAACAGTTTAAGTGCTGTTTGGCCCCGTCTTTGTAAATGCGCTCAACTCACTGAAATGTGTTGTTCTGTCATTCAGAAACATGGACTGTTACAGTCAGTTCTCCTCATTCAGAACCGGAAAATGTTTTTTTTTTTCAATAAACAAAAATAAATAAAACTCTTGAAGGTCTCTCGCGTGCCATTGAAAGTCTCTCTTCGTGCCAAATTTGGCACGAGTGCCTTAGGAAGCCGACCCCTGGACTAGTCCATTACGCAACTATGTCAATTTTTGTATTTAAAAGTTTATTTTTTCAATTATTCTTAATTTTGGGGCATTAGAAAATAAACATAGTCTTAATGAAAACAGAATATTGTGCACATAGAGAAAATAAAAAAAAAAGAGTTAACAATGAACTGTCTCAGCAGCTTTGATACAGAACTTCTTAGTGTTTCCTTTGAATCCCCGAATGTTAAGATGATCAGCAAATTCTGACGTCTGCTTTTGTGTCTCCAGGGATTTCGATATTTTCAGCGGGTATACTAAAGTTAAGACCAAGGGTCAGCAACCTATGAAACGCGTGTTAGACTTGGCACGCAGAGCCATTTTCATTGGCTCTCGGAAGACCCTCAAAAAAGCAATTCAAGTCTTTATTAAGAGAAATTGAGTGCTAGAACGGGTTACATTTTAAGCTTCTGGCACGCTGAATGATTTAGAAAATCTGCTTTGGCACACTGTTATCAAATGGTTGCCGAACCCTGCTGTAGACTACTTGCCCTGCGAATGAATGTAATATCCACTTTCAGCCTATACAACTTGTGCTATTCACAAGATCAGGTCTGTTTCCAGATTACGTTTGTGCAATATTGAAGCGTTAAAAATTCCTGGCTACCACAGTCGAGAATAATTTCCCCCTAATATATATTTAAAAAAAGCTTGTTAAAAATACACAAAAGTCACCGATAACATTTACAAGATTTTACAATGCTGTTGTGTTGAATCGTCTGTCGTCCATTTAGAGTTCTAGACAGTGTGGCTGTTGTGTTGAATCGTCTGTCGTCCATTTAGAGTTCTAGACAGTGTGGCTGTTGTGTTAAATCGTCTGTCGTCCATCTAGAGTTCTAGACAGTGTGGCTGTTGTGTTAAATCGTCTGTCGTCCATCTAGAGTTCTAGACAGTGTGGCTGTTGTGTTGAATCGTCTGTCGTCCATTTGGAGTTCTAGACAGTGTGGCTGTTGTGTTGAATCGTCTGTCGTCCATTTGGAGTTCTAGACAGTGTGGCTGTTGTGTTAAATCGTCTGTCGTCCATTTGGAGTTCTAGACAGTGTGGCTGTTGTGTTGAATCGTCTGTCGTCCATTTGGAGTTCTAGACAGTGTGGCTGTTGTGTTGAATCGTCTGTCGTCCATTTAGAGTTCTAGACAGTGTGTCTGTTGTGTTAAATCGTCTGTCGTCCATTTAGAGTTCTAGACAGTGTGGCTGTTGTGTTGAATCGTCTGTCGTCCATTTAGAGTTCTAGACAGTGTGGCTGTTGTGTTGAATCGTCTGTCGTCCATTTAGAGTTCTAGACAGTGTGGCTGTTGTGTTGAATCGTCTGTCGTCCATTTAGAGTTCTAGACAGTGTGGCTGTTGTATTGAATCGTCTGTCGTCCATTTAGAGTTCTAGACAGTGTGTCTGTTGTGTTAAATCGTCTGTCGTCCATCTAGAGTTCTAGACAGTGTGCCCCATAATGTTATTATTGTTCGAGCATTCAGTTCTTTAAACGTCCTTCGAGTGGCTTGAATGTATTATTTCATAGTGAACTTCTGCTTCTCCGGCCCCCCTGCTTCTCTGACCCTATGATCAATTTGGTCCGACGGGTACTTTATTTTACTAGTCCTTCTTAGTCCGTCCACGAAGTAAACAAGATCTGAGGCTTTTTTTTATTTTTTGTGAAACATTGCACAGCCTGCCTTATGCTTTACTTTTAGATAGATACTTTCGACAATCGACATCTTCAATGAAATATTCTGCACTTACGGAACCTATTTCATTGATTTTTATTGGTTTAAATTTTAGCTTTGAATGTTAATTTTCATCGCATGACAGTGTTTTATATATATTTACGTCATATTGTTGAAATGATGATATTTAAAAATAAAACATTCTTACGGCTGCCATTAAAATTTGTCACCACTAGACAAAGTAAACAAACAGCGCGTGCTTTTTGTCACGTGATTGCAAATGCTCTATATCTATATGAAAGCCATTTAAACATGCTATACACATATAACAATGTTTGTGATTGGTTGTCTGCACCGATACAATATGAAATACCACTGGCTCCAAGTCAGTAAATTATTTTTTCCACTAAACACAAAATTTGCTTACATTAGCAAAACATATATGTTGTTGTTATGTGTTGTTGTTTGTTTTTACAAAGCAATAAATAATTTTATTGCTAGGCAGCCAGAACTTTGTTTGGTATTTTAAAAAAAATATTTTATGATTCTGTTTGTGAAACAAAAGTTAAGGTTGATAATAGAGCACACACCCCATTCTGCTAAGAATATTTGTTTAAAAAAAGGCTTAAAGATGATATATACCCGATGGGCTTTTTAAAAAATGTACGAATATATCATTGTCATTGTATGTGTCCAACTCAGTATAATACAAGCATTTATGACAGTTTAAACAAATAACTGTAGGCCTACATATTTACAATCATTTGGATTAGAACAGCAATCATCAACATATAAAGTTACTATGAGTTTATATATATATACAAGCTACATTGCCCGGCGTTGCCCGGGTGAAAAAAAAAAGGACTGTCTGGGGTGCAGATAACAAATTTATAAACTACACTTACTGAATACTTTTAGGAAAGTAAATAAATATTGTGATAGGGTAAAAAAAATTGTCAAATATTTTTATTTAACAAAATCTATATTGCCTATAGATTTACAATGTCTTTTGTTTTTAAAAGTTTGAAAAATTAATTGTCGAAAAAAAAAAGTATAGTCTAACTGGAGAATCGAACCCTGGTCGCCCGTATAGCAGTCCACTACGTTTACAACTGAGCTATCGAAGACAGATGTCCGATGTGAAAAATTATTAGACGGTATATTGGGCTAGGCCTAGATAGGTCAGTGACACACGTGTTTTCAAATTGACCAATGGGGATCCTCGCGGGGCTTAACACTGTCTTTTTATATATATACAAGCTACATTGCCCGGCGTTGCCCGGGTGAAAAAAAAAAGGACTGTCTGGGGTGCAGATAACAAATTTATAAACTACACTTACTGAATACTTTTAGGAAAGTAAATAAATATTGTAATAGGGTAAAAAAAAATAGTAAAATATTTTTATTTAACAAAATCTATATTGCCTATAGATTTACAATGTCTTTTGTTTTTAAAAGTTTGAAAAATTAATTGTCGAAAAAAAAAAGTATAGTCTAACTGGAGAATCGAACCCTGGTCGCCCGTATAGCAGTCCACTACGTTTACCACTGAGCTATCGAAGACACATGTCCGATGTGAAAAATTATTAGACGGTATATTGGGCTAGGCCTATATAGGTCAGTGACACACGTGTTTTCAAATTGACCAATGGGGATCCTCGCGGGGCTTAACACTGTCTTTTTATATATATAGATATATATATATATATATATATATATATATATATATATATATATATAATAATAATAATAATAATATTTGTATAGCGCTGCCAACAAACATAATGTAAGCTCAGGGCGCATTTAACATACAACTAAGGACACGGATAAAATCTCTAGGCTAAGAATGATAAAACTAAATGGTAATATCTCTCTCGCGATATATCTATATAGATAAAAAGACCGTGTTTGTGTCCCCACGGATCCCCATTGGTCAATTGGAAAACACGTGAGTTTGTGTCACTGACCTATTTAGGCCTAGACCTATATACTGTCTAATAATTTTTCACATAGATCATGTGTCTTCGCTAGCTCAGTGGTTAACGTTGCGGACTGCTATGCGGGTTCGATTCTCCAGTTAGACGATACCTGTTTTTCTACATTTTTTTTCAAACTTTTAAAAACAAAAGACATTTTAAATCTACGGGCAATTTTGATTTTTGTTAAATAAAAATACTTGCCTATTTTTTTACCAGATTACAATATTTATTTTAAATTACTTTTCTAAAAGTCTTCAGTAAAAATATAATAATTTAAATATAAGATTTATAGATTTCTTTTCATTGTAGTTTATAATTTTTTTTATCTGCACCTGTTTTATTTTCACCCTGGCAACGCCAGGCATTGTAGCTTGTATATATATATTTAGAACGAGAGTCATCTAATATATCTTATCCTCTGTAAGGAATATGCTTATAATATTAGAACAATATGTTTGCTTACTAGCAAGTGAAAGCATATTCATAGTTAAGTACGCCAATCTATTTTAGCACACTCATGTACAATTGTGTACATAAAAGAAAATTTACCCACTCTCTCCCCACACTCCCTTTCAAATTACCTTTACTTGCTGATACATTTTAATGCATAAAAAGGTAATCAAAGACATTTTTTTTTAAATTATGTAACATGGAGAACATTTTAACAAATTGTTAATGTCAATCTAATATATCCTTCCTCCATTGACATCGTTCACATATTTAAATCAACAGTAATTGTTTCATCCCTCTCCGTCCCCTTTTCACTCGAGATGGTTTAAGTGCAGTGTGCGGTGTATGCAACCTGTGAGATAATGTCTTAGGCAATATATATTTATAGAATACATATTTTTTGAATGGACTGTTGTGATTTATTAGTCTTCTTTTAAAGATACGGCGAAATGTAATTTGCCTGAAAACATTATACATTTTTTAAATGCAGCTTTCCATCGAAACAATTTTTACTTAGGTAAATCAAATTATATTGTATCGCCCTGCCCTGGGGTGGAAGGTTTGGATAAAACCTGTGAAAGAACAACGTTTTAATGGGCACATATATGTGTGTTCAGCCAGTCTAGTTGATACATTGTGGGCATACAAATGTTATGTATAAGATAAGATTTCTTTATTGATCCAAATAAATGGAAATTTATAGAATCGTATATCAAAAACTAGATCAGCCAAAGAATCAAATTTAGAACACTATACTTGTACAATAGAAACATAACTACAGAGTGCCTGAGAGTGCACGTCGATACACGAACTTAAAAAACTAGATTTGAGACTAAGTGAAAGCAAAGCGGAGGGCAATAACTCTTACTATACTTTCAATTGCCGCTATTTTTATTTATTTTTTACTTTGATTACAGTGTTTATATATTTGCATAGATTTATTTATATACAATCAACCCAGACAGCGGCTTACGTGATATATTAAAAACTATATTTTGCTGGAGGGTTAGAGCAAATGTACTTAACATTTTTCATCATCTTGTCATTCGGCCTAGAGTCTATAGTGAACAAATATCATACTTATGACGCCGGCTGGTCCAGCGGCTAGTTCACCGGACTGTCAACCCAAATACCAACTGACAGGTCGCGGATCCCTGTCGCCCTGCAGAAGTTTTGGGCCTAGTGGACGTAATAATCTTTTATGTAGAAGGAACGTCTGTAAACTTATAAGACTGTAAACTTATAAGACTTGTAGTAAAATATATATGTTGATTTTATAATTTGTTTTTAAACCACATCATCATACCACAAAACCGAGTTAAAATGAATAATCACATTGCAGGTATGCGAAATAGCCTACTTTAAGATAACAATTAATAACACCCCAAATATTATTATTATTTTTTTTTTTTTTTTTTTTTTATTTTTTTTTTGTAACCTGAAGTAAGAGTATTTTGTAAACTGCCAGGAAAGTATTAAAAGTATGCTTGACTTCCAATCTCGGTTAATCCAGTCCATTTAAAATGTCAGCTCATGTCTTAACCTCAGCACACACACAAATTAAATTCTATTTCAAAGCTCGAAATTTAAAGAAACAACAACTCCATACTTATTAACCAACAAACTGCAAGCACTAATGCAAAACTAATTCAAAACAAAAATTAAACCGCTCGAAACACTCTGGTAGAAATATTCTTTGAGAAGTCGGTGAGTCCTATACTATCTGCAGTTACGTCACAGATTGTTTTTAACTCTTCTGTATTTGCTCAACATTCAGTTCATATGCCATTAATATATATATAGTCAAACTTACTCTTTTCATTATTTAGACCAGCGGGTCGGCAACCTTTCCCCGATTTAGGCAATCTCTAATCTCTACCACAGGGCGGTTGCCCGAAACCTTGCTAAATTATCCCTGGGATCTGCTCTTAGGATACGTTCATTAGCAGTCAATTAAATCGTTAAAAACGTCAGCTAGGATACTCTCTGCGACTTAAAGTATCTCTCTAAATGGTCGTGGTGTTTTTTCTTCTTCTTTTCTTCTTTTAAATTCCACCTAACGACTTCACCTGTGTGAAAAGTACATAGTCAAGTGTAGACTAAACTAACTGTTAAGTTCCCTGTTGGCACAAAAGTAAAATAAAATTAAAATGGGAGTAGAACCGAACCCGAACTGAACACACCGAACTTGAAACCCGCTGGCGAGAAACAGAACCCGAACTTTAATGTCTCTTTGTATTGAATCGAACTGAACGAACCATACCAACACTGATTCGCTTATAGTATAGGCTTGGGTGTATATTAATGTCTGGCAAATAAGTATTTCCAGGTGGTCAACATATGCAATTGATTCTATTCTGTTGCGCGTTCTAGCATCTTTAGCCATATGCCAATCACAATGATTTTGACCAACTCAAGATATTATTTCTTTTTTTTTTCTTTTGCTGTTGTTTTCACTTGAACTGTTAAGAGTTTCACCATTGATTGGCCCGTCCGGTGGTCTGACTTCATCTAGGGCGTGGGACTATTATTTAATACGATGCTACTATTGATATAGAAGTTGTTTACAAGGCTTGAAGTGTTGAATATTCTGAGCATAATGTCTTTAACTGGTCTTTATCAAGGCTTCAATGCCTATGTTTTTTTTTTCTACCAAGATCTACGGTATGTTGTGTTTGTTTTGTTGGGTTGGAAAAGAAAAAAAAGGGGGAGGGGATATCTCCTAAGTCTGTACTTCCCACATTTCGCTTTTTTTATGTTAATATACTAAAGTCTTATCTATTTTGTTACTAATTTTTTTATATATTAATTTAAGGTTTTTATATAGGCTATTGATTAGTTTACTGTGAAAATGTTTAAGTAAAACCAGTCGTTTTGAGTTAAATGACGTTAAATTAGCGGCTGACTTGCGGCAGCCGTAGCGGAATCCTTCTTACTGATTGGAATAAAATGAACCCCAGTAATAAGCAGATTGAACCATTTGCACTCCCCCAGTCCCATTTCTAAAAGAGAAAAAAAAACCACTTCAAACGAATTACACTCCTCCCATTTCCTCCAGTTTTCAGTCCTTACTCTCTTTGATTTTTTTAGCCTGGCAGTATGAGTAATAAAAAAAATGTTTGGTTAAAATCCGTTGAGGCATGTTCAGTTCTGCACGATACGATAAAACATACAACTTGTAATGCTTGATTCGCGATTGGAGAGTTCTGCTATGCGGCTTTTTTTTTGTGTGCTTTTTCTTTAAAGATGACTTTTTATCTCAGCATTGAACCACCGACTAGAGAATGTCATCTATCAAATATTGCAGACGCTGTTATTATGTACTGAGCCTTAAACGAATCATTCAGTTACATTGGCCAAGGGAGTTAATTCCGAAGAACTTATTACATTTAGTCTTTTTAGCTTATAAGTTTTACAGACGTTCCTTCTAGATCATAGGTTCTCAAACTTTTTCGGCTCACCGCCCCCTTTTAAAAATGTATTTCCGCTCACCACCCCCTTTTAAAAATGTATTTTCCGCTCACCGCCCCCTTTTAAAAATGTATTTTCCGCTCACCGCCCCCTTTTAAAAATGTATTTTCCGCTCACCGCCCCCTTTTAAAAATGTAATTTGCGCTCACCGCCCCCTTTTAAAAATGTATTTTCCGCTCACCGCCCCCTTTTAAAAATGTATTTTCCGCTCACCGCCCCCTTTTAAAAATGTATTTCCGCTCACCGCCCCCCTTTTAAAAAAAGTATTACCGCTCACCGCCCCCCTTTTAAAAGTGTATTTCCGCTCACCACCCCCTTTTAAAAATGTATTTTCCGCTCACCGCCCCCTTTTAAAAATGTATTTCCGCTCACCGCCCCCTTTTAAAAAATGTATTTCCGCTCACAGCCCCCCTTTTAAAAGTGTATTTCCGCTCACCGCCCCCCTTTTAAAAGTGTATTTCCGCTCACCGCCCCCTTTTAAAAATGTATTTCCGCTCACCGCCCCCCCCCAACTTTTTTTGCGTCCATTCCCCCCCCCCCCCCTGGAAGTTAAAGGGTTAAAATAGTTTACGCAATTTATTTTAGACCGGCTAGATTTGTGCGCTTTTTTTTATTATTTAAAAAAATACAACTGAAAAGAAAACTTATTGTAAGAATTAATAGATCAAAAAATTACCTAAAAAAGAGGCTTAAAATAAATCAATATTAGTGTGAATCGTCTGCCTGGTGTGTTGCTAGTAGTTTGTCTATATTTGTTTCAATGTTGTTGGCATAAGCCTTAGATCTCCACACACAATTAAGGCAGGAAATGTTTATTAACAACTGTTTAGCGTAAATTATTTTAATCCTCTAATAATTGAATCTTGTTATGATTGCCATAATGTTACATTTATATAAAGAAATCATAATTAGTCTGTAATATGTGTTATATTACAAAACAGAACTTGTTTGGCATCACTATTGAATCAAATGTGGAAACATTTTTTTTAATTAAAGGGAGATAATTAACGATTTTGAACTAATAATTCTAATGGTTTTTTTTCTTTTATAATTAAAATGGTTTACAATTTATAACTTTGAAATGATCAAACTGTAAAAAGTATTGGAAAATTATATAAATATTATACGACCAAAGAATTTATATGTATATTTTCAAACATTACATTAACTACCCAGATTGTTTGATTACTACGTATCTATTCCACTAAACGGTAACATAGATGCATTTATATTTACGTAACACACTAATGGACATCTTAGTATTGAAACTGAGATCAAAATATATCATTGATATTAGCATCTTATGACATCACGCTACGCTACCAGACAATCAAGCCTTACATTTAGCTTAGGTTTATTGAGATCAGGGATCGGTCGGTGGCAGGGATAGAACCGTCGACGTCGGTTGACGTGTCGGTTGCAATAGCCGTCTAATACTGACCCCTACTTCTTGGACAAGTCATTGCGATTCCTATTTCCTATTAGTATAATAATATGTAGGCTTACTGTTGGTGGATATCAGATATTTAGCAGCACTTGTGTTTACAGCACATTTCATCCAAAAACTAATCGATTCAAATAGCTGAAGTGTTCAAAGTATATCAGGTACATTTGTATCGCCCTCTGGCGCGTCAGCGCCCCCCTACATTATAAGGCCCACGCTGAGAACCTATGTACTAGATTCTAGATAGAGGATTATTACGCCCACTAGGCCCAGAGCTCCTGCAGGGCGGCAGGGATCGGTCGGCGGCAGGGATAGAACCCGCGACGTGTCGGTTGACAGTCTAGTGAACTAACTATTATAGTTTGGTTGCCCAGTGTATTGTTCTTTCACTCATTGTTTATTTACTGATTGGTTGTTTGCGTATGTTTTTTAATTATTAACGATTTCGATTGCCCCTCCATCGGAAACAACTTTTTAATAGAACATATTGAAATAGTGTGCGTTAATGTATTTTCTTTTGTTTAAGATGCCTAAATGTACTCTTTTTTATTTATAGAGAATGAGATACAAATAAAGTCTTAAAAACATATCTTATATGTTTCCAAAGACTATAATAAGATGAACCGCTTGCTTTAATCAAAGATTATAATAAGATAAACCGCTTGCTTTAATCAAAGACTATAAATAGATGAACCGCTTGCTTTGATCAAAGACTATAATAATAATAAGATGAACCGCTTGCTTTAATCAAAGACTATAATAAGATGAACCGCTTGCTTTAATCAAAGACTATAATAAGATGAACCGCTTGCTTTAATCAAAGACTATAATAAGATGAACCGCTTGCTTTAATCAAAGACTATAATAAGATAAACCGCATGCTTTAATCAAAGACTATAATAAGATGAACCGCTTGCTTTAATCAAAGACTATAATAAGATGAACCGCTTGCTTTAAGCAGACTATAATAATATGGACCGCTTGCTTTAATCAAAGACTATAATAAGATGAACCGCTTGCTTTAAGCAAAGACTATAATAAGATGGACCGCTTGCTTTAATATTTCTGTGTAGAAGTCATTAAGACAACGTTATTGGATGCGCACGGAAAAAGTTCTTTGCTTTAATATTTCTGCTATTTGATGACTCGAATGACTTCTTTTCAGAATTCCCGATTTCCTTTTGCACTGTACACTTCCGTTTTATTTAATCACTATGATTTTCTCAATGAAAAATAAAAAATAAAAATCGAAAGTTGTATACAGCCTTATTGGATGCGCTCTGAGAAAGAACATATAAGCTCTAAAAATAGAGCAAGCGGTCCATCTTATTATAGTCTTTCATGTTTCCCGTGTTGTTGTTTTTTAAAATCTCAAAGTCTATTTGGTAAAACCCAACGGGTAGCCCTGGTCATAATCTTTTTGTCATTACTTTTTTTTTTTACTATTGCCTTACAGTTGAGACTAGTTTAAATTACGGACATTTTTTCTTCACCCATTTGTTTTCATCATATTGTGTTTATTACGTTTACAATGGAAGCATATATTGTAACTGACTGCTTTCACGGACACTCCTAGCTAAGCACTGATCACCCCTTTCCAATAACTCTACTAGTGGTGTGTTAGCAATTTCACTACCGTTTCATATAGGTTTTTTGGTTTCGAGGAGAAAGTTTCAAAGGGAAATAACTGATGTAAAGCTTTGGATGAAGATGTGTTGCAAGAGTTGTCTACATTGCATTTCCCTTTTTTTTTTTTACCCCCACGTCACTATTGACATAATATCTGTGCCAAGGGCGATGCTACTTTCATCATTTTTTTTTCGATTACATCAAATAAAATTTGTTCAGTTGTGTTTACAAGCTGATTTTTATTGTACAAATTTACTTTTATCTTATCTTATATATTACAGACGTTCCTTCTATAAAGATTATTTCGCCCTACGCTCATTCGCTAGTCTTGCATCTTTATTAATGTTCTAAATGATGTTAAGTTTCTGGTTTTTCCTGGTTTGTTCAGGCAACCCATTCCATTCCCGAATGCCACTCGGGGAGAAAGAGTACTTTCGTCTCTGATAGTTATTTTTTTCTCGTTAATTTAATATAATTGTTTATGTTTTACATTGTTTCAATACAACAATAAGAGTATAAGATAGTATTGTTAATGAGACATTTGGGAGAAAGAAGAAACAATAAAGCCAACGTTCAAACAAAAGAAATTAACATTTATATAACAGCGGGTTCGTTCTTGTAAACGGGTAAGCACGGAGAGCCTTTGTTTGTTTGGCTTGTATACCAGGCGGGCGATGATGATGATGTTGTAGTCTCTCTTGTAATACCGTTTATCTTGATCCATGTTTGTTGTTTGTTTTTACATCAAATTATATGTCAGTTTGTTTTTACATCAAATTATATGTCAGTTTGTTTTTACATCAAATTATATGTCGGTTTGTTTTTGAAAACAAAGAAGACGAATAAAACCTCAAAATTTTATTAGTAAACCAAAGGTCAGTTTAGTAATTGTGTTATACTAAGTCTAATGGAAGTTGTCTCTCTCTTTGTATATCTGCAGGTTGTACCGTGTGATGAAAGAGTTGGCCTTCGGACACAAAGACAAGTTTCACAGGTCAGTTTTTTTTTTTTTTCAATGAGCTTGAAGGATTCATACATCGCTTAGACCAGGGCAACGTTTTGATATCAGTGTGCCAAAGTAGGATTTCTAATTTATTCAGCGTGCCAACATACTAAAAGTAAACCTGCTCTATACTTGTAGAAATGACTTGAAAAGTCTTCTTAGTGCTCTTCCGCAAGCCTTTGAAAATTTTAAGTGCCAAGTCTGTCACGCGTGCTGTATGGTGCCGCGACCCCTGGCTTAGACTGCTCAAACATTTTCTTACCAAACATTTTGAGGTCAGCTATTTCCATTAACAATCATAGATTGAGACAATCGATCACCATGAAGAAACACATATTGATCCTTTGTGTCACCATAATATTGACAAGTCCTAATGATTATGCATGCATGGTGAACCTAAAAATTCATAGTGTACCAACATTTCCGGTCCTATTCGTTTATTTATTGCTAAAACACGTCTGTGTGCAGCGTTACTGGTTGTACGAAAAGATGTAGAGGATTAAATTTAATTTTATTTCCAAAAGATGATGCCGAAAAAAAACGATGGATTGTGACCGTCAGGCGTGAAGAATCACTTTTTTTTTTTAATTTCCCAAACGTAGTGATTGATGCAAAAAGAATTTTCGTGTTGTGTCTTTATGTATCTATAGATCATGTATTTTTGATAGCCAAAAACCGCTGCCATTGACTCTTGACTACTTTATTGTATAAAGCAATCTAAATTTAACTTAAAGCGACTAACACCGTAGACTATTAATTTTCGTATGCTCACTTCCTCATTACTCAAAACAAATCGTGTAGCCTTTGTATATTTCTAAAAGACCAGAACTGGACGACGAGATTGAAATAGACAAAAACTTCACATTAAGCGTGTTGCCGTAAAAAAAGCGAAAGTGCATGACCTTGATAAATCCGTATTGAAATGGTTCAGGCCTCATCAAGACTTGTCAATAATGCCGATAGTTTGAAGTTTGAACGTGTTTTTATTCTCAGCCAGTTCCAGTTTGTGTGGATGCCAGAAACGGAGACGGTCAACAGCATTGCCATGTCCTTCATGTCCGCCCCTGTCTTCATGGTGCTGGACACTGGGGATCACATGTACTATATGGCGCCCTCGCCGGAAAACCTCACAGTGGACACCATGGCCGGCTTTCTATCTGGTATAGCTGAAGGCAAAGAACAGGTAATCAAACAAACACACAAACACATTTAACACATAGCTGAAGGCAAAGAACAGGTATTCAAACATACACATAGCTGAAGGCAAAGAACAGGTATTCAAACACACACACATAGCTGAAGGCAAAGAACAGGTACTCAAACACACACACACAAACACATTTAACACATAGCTGAAGGCAAAGAACAGGTACTCAAACACACACACATAGCTGAAGGCCAAGAACAGGTACTCAAACATACACACATAGCTGAAGTCAAATAACAGGTACTCAAAAACACATACACGCATAGCTGAAGGCAAAGAACAGGTATTCGAACACACACACACAGCTTAAAGTCAAGAAAGGTACTCAAACACACACACATAGCTGAAGACAAAGAACAGGTACTCAAACACACACAAACAAACACATTTAACACATAGCTGAAGGCAAACAACAGGTTCTCACACTCACACACACACATAGCCGAAGACAAAGAACAGGTACTCAAACACACACACACAAACACATTTAACACATAGCTGAAGGCAAACAACAGGTTCTCACACACACACACACACATAGCCGAAGACAAAGAACAGGTACTCACACACACACACATAGCTGAAGGCAAAGAACATTTACTCAAACACACACACACATAGCTGAAGGCAAAGAACAGGTATTCAAACACACACACAGACACATTTAACACATAGCTGAAGGCAAAGAACAGGTACTCAAACACACACACACATAGCTGAAGGCAAAGAACAGGTATTCAAACATACACATAGCTGAAGGTAAAGAACAGGTATTCAAACACACACACATAGCTGAAGGCAAAGAACAGGTATTCAAACACACACACAGACACATTTAACACATAGCTGAAGGCAAAGAACAGGTACTCAAACACATACACACATAGCTGAAGACAAAGAACATGTACTCAAACACACACACATAGCTGAAGGCAAATAACATGTACTCAAACACATACACACATAGCTGAAGGCAAAGAACATGTACTCAAACACACACGCATAGCTGAAGGCAAATAACATGTACTCAAACACACACACATAATGAAACTTTAAACATCATTCTACAATGCAGAAAATACACCCAGTCTACATAATGGTTACTATAGTGCATTGTGATGTAGGCAGGACAATGTTGATTCTTGTATTTCTCTATTCCCTTTTTTTTCTTCAGGCCTATGGAGGTACTGGTGTGTTGATGAGCATCAAAAGAGTTTTTTATGACCTCATTTCATTGGTACTGGTAAGTACAGTATAGCCATTGTAGGAACTGGGATTTCCTACAAGTCTGAGTTAAATACTTTAGTACACATTGCTTACAGTTCATGGCGCCAGCTAATTAGTAGCACCAGCTAATTAGTAATAAAAATAATAGCATTAAATCCTAATCAAACGATATAATGGGCTCCACTCCCAGAGAGGCATTTAGAAATGGAATGGGTTGCCTGAATAGGTTAAGCTAGTAACATTGCATCATTTAGAACCCTTATTCTTATGAAATACTAGATTTAATATCCTTGGAGCAATAATCTATTTGTACACAACTTCTGAACATAAGATAGTGTACATGTAGACTTGTGAATGACTCGCAATGAGCCCTGCGCAACATTTGGGTGACCAGTGACTAGGAAGAATGAATAGGCAAGGATAAAAAAATCTGGCCATGTTTTTTTATTCTTCAGAGTATATGGCAAGCTTCTAGGTGGTTGTTCCTGCTCATCTTTGGACTGCCCACTCTGATCATATCCTTCATCTGCTACAGTCTGTGCTGCATGGAAGCCATCGATGACCTGCCAGATGAAGATGACGAGGAGGACGATGATGGGGACAAGGTCTATGAGGTCAATGCCTCCCCGCTGCCTGCTGATCGAGAAATATCTCCACCGTATGGTCAGTATCTTTAGAAACGTTTAATAATACTTAAGTGTACAAATGTACTTTCAAAAAGACCATTACAGGTTAATGACTTTAATTTATTTACTTTTAAAGTAATCACATATTACTTGATTCTGTGGGGCGTTCATAAGAGTATGGAAAATTTGGGAAAACTGATTTGTTTTTTGAAGTTTGGGAAAGTTTGGCAATTTTTCTAAAATGAGCAAAACTGCATTAAAATTTCTTGTTTTAAATTTTTAGTAATGAACAAAACTGTTATGAACTCCTTAACTTCCATCATGATTTCTTCTAAAATTATTCTTTAAGTTTAAAAAGTACTGAAAAACTAACACAACTATTTTTGTATATATTATATTGACTACATATATCCGTTGGCATCCGTCCGTCTCAAGAGACGATGGTGTAGCTTCATGGGTCATATATGCATACATATATGCAATGCTAGATAAATATTAGAATTTCACTCATTTTGAGTAGACACAGGTTTCTGAATTAATATTTCTTAAGTTTGAGATAAGATGATGAAAAAGTTTGTGAATTTAAAAAAAAATGAATTCAGAGTAAGATCCTTTTGCTCTGTCAAAATTATAAAACCGGTTTAAAACCGGATTTCGATTCTTCCCCCCCCCCCTGTCACAAGTCACAGGCCGGAAAAGCTAAATGTGCGTATTTTTGTAGGTATATTTGAAAAATACTTCAAACTTAATTAGTGTTTGCAGGGCATTCATTTGGGTTGATTTGTGTGAATACAATATCTAATACAAAATAGTGTTAGCAAAGAATTTCAGGAATTGTTTTGTGCGAATCCAACATTATTTATTTAAAATATTCCCATTAGAACCAAAAACAAATGGTCTTCTACTTGAAGTAATGATTACCTTCCAACTTCTAACCAACAAACCGAAATCCGGTTTTGAAAATCAAAACCAGTTTTAGGATTCAAAACCGGAATCCGGTATTCCGGTTTTCGTTTAACATCCCTAGTCAAAATGTTCACACGTCTCTTTTATTTTTTGACTCATTTCCCTTGGAACTTTTTCAAAAATAAAATTCTTTTAGAATGAACACTACAGTAGACAATGTTAGCTGACTATGAATAATTGTTCTTATTTTCAGATGGTGCATGGATGGATGATACTGTGAAAAGTTTAGAAGAAAAGAAAAAAGAGTGAACTAGAGGCTTCCAATAGGAAATCTAAATACAATCTAAACTTTAATATTGATGCAAAGTACAATTCAGCCATCTAGGGAATTGACCAGTCCAGCTTGTTATGTGGAGTTCTAGATATGAGAATATGACATAATTTGCTTCATTTTTATGGCATTGAATTTCCTTTTTATTTTTTGTGTGATAAATGTCCTGACATAGATTTTGTGTGTGTGTGTGTGTGTGTAATGAATTTAGATTTTGTTTACATTTGAAGATCTACAGTTGTATGCCTTGCCATGATTCACAGTTGGCAACCATTGTTATTACTTCCCTTTGATGAAGAATAATTGAGTCTAGCCGAGCAGTTAATGTCCCCATTGTGTCTAGTCTATAAATAGAAAGTCTAAAGTCTAGACTTTAATGTAGTAGTGAAACACAAAGAACTTATTATTACATTTAGTCAGCTTTTAAAATATGTAAAAAAAAAAAAAATTTGGTCCATGAATTATATTTTTTTTATTTTGATATTGTATGCTTCACTTTGTCCTAGACTTTGTATGACTATTCTAAATGTGATTATATGTTCTGATCAAATGTTCAATGAAATACTTATCACCTACTTCTAATTGATACTTTGTATGACTATTCTAAATGTGATTATATATTCTGATCAGATGTTCAATGAACTACTTATCACCTACTTCTAATTTATCACTGTTCTTCAACGTGATGTCAAAAAATGTTCTGCAAAGTGTTCCTTAAACTAAATATGTCGGTTTTTTCTTCTACAATCCACTGCACCAGTTTGTTGTTTGTTTTCTCCATCCAACATGTTCATATATTCCAGTAATGTGAGTCAACAATACCAACATGTTCATATATTCCAGTAATGTGAGTCAACAAGCCAGCCAGTATTTATTACATGACTTTATCAACAAACAATATTTTATTTTATAGGGCCAGAGAAGATTTCATGTATCAATTCTAAATTCTAAGTTTGACTTTTGTAGTGCTTTAAGCCTTGGAGAAGTTTTTAAAACATGAACCAGCAAGAGATAGATCAAGTCTGTGTTAATACTACTCTGTCACTGACAAAATGTTTGTCCAAACCACTGGAGTGCTAAAATTTTTCATTTCATCTGTTCGTTTTTTGTTTTTATTAACACAAGAAGTGTGTGATCTCCCTTTAATTGTGTCAAGTCACAAAGAGAAGAAGAAACAAAAATTCATTACCTAAAACCCTCCTTTTGAGGAGTTTAAGCAGCAAGACGTGATATCTTTGGATGTAATTAAAAACGTATGCGATTAAATGTAGTTCAATTGTTGAACTGAATGCTAGCCATGTTCTTTGACTTGGTTTTATCATTGAAAGATATATATTAAACAAAAAGAAGTGTTGAGGTTTAAAATGAGGTTTGTATGAAGTATGTGTGTGTGTGCTCTATCTAACACTAGATAATAATTGGTTTCTATTACAGGTCAGGTATTTTAGTTCAAAGTCCTACAAATCACAAAGAGGATTCAATTTATCTCTTATTAAAACTTCAATACAATATAGTAGAACACATTTTAAGTGAATGTTCAAGAACCTGATTCTACAGCTTTGTGTTTGTCTATGTTTTAGTCTAGTTGGTTTTGGTATTGTTTTTGTTTCAGACAACCAGTATTTATCGGCAGCAGAATGATTGAATGCTATTCCAACTGTCCTAGGCTTGAGACTTTCTAATCTCCTGATCTCACGAGTAACCTCACATAAGAATATTAAAGACCTTCTTAACATTGTCGTGGCCACCTTATGGTACCCGCTAAACTGGTCACCCAAGCAGCACATTGAAAATAAAAAACCACTTTAATTATAAAAATACAACTAAATTTAATATTTATATATACAAATATATATATAATACATGTACCATATGTAAATTTGTCAGGTTAAGTTTATTAGTCAGTTTTTTACAAATTTATAGAGTTTTTGATTTGATGTAGACTACAACATCATTAAGCCTATTCACTAAAATCCCAGTTGCTGTACAGCCTAATTAATGAATGTGTTGAATGGATTTGTTTTTAACCCCTCACATCTTACAATCTTATAGTACAAAAATCACCTGATTACTAAAGAGTTACTAAAGTTTTTGTAAATTTAAGGATACATTTTTCTGCATTGAAACAATTAAACAATATAACAGTTCAAGACCTACTTGATACAAAGAAATGCGTAATTCTTTGGTCTGTAAATTATACATTGGGCTATATAACAACGATAAAGATATCATTTCAATTTTATAATATTTTTTTGAAATAGAAATTGTAGTCAATGTTTACCATACAGATGGCCTTAAGCTGAAGATAATTAACCTATTGATCTTATAGAATGTAAATAAAGATGATTGGCTAATGGAATAGTTTTTACATTTAGTGCAAGAATGATTGGTTGGTGGAATAGTTACATTTTGTGCAAGAATGATTGGCTGATGGAATAGTTAACTTTTAGTGCAAGAATTTGCTTTGTTTTTTTTAAAACTTATTTATGTACTGAAACTTTTGTTGTTGTTTGCAATTACCAATGTGTTTTTTTTTATATTTCAATTGTGTTCATCTTACATACTTTGATTTGATGATCACCCATCAATTACTATAATGATTAATTCATTAACCTTTCCTCACCATGATTAAAGCACAGCTGTATGTATAGTGGTCAGTGATTGTGTCAGTCAACTCTTCATGGGAAGCATCTCTTCTCTTTATTACTTCTTCTCGATCTATCTTAGCTTGGGTTCGTGTTTCTCTATTACAGGAGAACTTAGAGTTATGAATGTCCTCCAGTACTCATTCTGAAGAGATATGAATTATTTAAAGGACAATCAGCCAATATTTAAAGTTGTATTCTTTGCTTCTCTGTCTTCAATAAGCTACTTTATAGAAATAGAAGGAGCTTCAGTCATGTATAAGAAAAGATAAATACGTTTTCTTTTTCCTGATGTGTTTGTGCGTCACTCTGTTCCACACTGAAATAATTTTATTATTATTGAATGATGTAAATACAATTTTTGTTCTGTCTCTTGTGCATGACAAAAGTGACAGCTTCTTGAATATACTTCAATACAGTATTCAAGAAGTGTCTCTTTTAACTCTGGTGTTCAATAGTTGTATTTCTAATTGTGCCAAAAATTACCTTATCAATTTCCTAATCAATTACCTGTTCAATGGTCTATAGGCCTACAGATTTTTTTTACCATGAGATTTTTGTTCTCTCATCATTTCATGTTAGTATTACATTTGTACAGCGAAACTGTTCAAAAAAATTTCTTCTTTTTTTTTTCTTTCAACGTTTGTATTAATTTGTTAAAATACTTTTTTCATTTCATTCATTCTCTGCTTGTCGGACATTGAAGCTAAGTATTTAGTTAAACAACATACATTTATGCAGTCTTTATTTTCATTGTTAAATAAAACTCATGTTTGTCAATCTGAATTGAGAGAAATATGAATTGATTGTTTGTTTTTTTAATGAGTGTACATTGATATGAGTTGCAATCGTTTAGTTATATTTACTTATAGTTGTATTTGTTCATTTAACAGTAAAGTACACACAGAACAATAGACTTATAAGGTTCAGAATTGAATATAGGCCTATGATTACAACTAATGGAGATGCATTGATGTTTTATTATTTAACAGTTTTCCTTTAGATTTAACTTTTACTGTTTGATAGGGGCAACAAAATAATTTAGTTGGGGGCTTTTTCCTTTTTTTAAAAAACATCTTATTCTGTTACATCATCTAGGCCAGGGGTCTGCAATTTTTTTATAACAGCGTGCCAAAGTATGCTGTTTTATTCATTCAGCGTGCCAAGAGCCTAAATGTCACCCTGCTGTAGCACTAAATTTCTTGTAGAAGAGACTCTTATAGGCTTTTAAGGCCTCTTCTGTGTGCCATTGAAAATACCCCAGTCTGGCACGCGTGCCGCAGGTTGCCGACCCCTGATCTAGGCTATAACATTCCAATGAGAGTTGTCTCTACATAAAGAAGAAGTAATGACTTGAAATAATGTTTGTTAAATTCATGCAAGTGACAGCTTGGGTAATGAATGCACATAAAGGAATGACAACAAAAGCAGTGGTAGATAGATTACTTGTTAACTGATAACAGCACACTGAGCATAAACTACTAACTGAACTACTACTAGTTACGTAATCCCATCTGACCATATTGATTCATAGGGCTGGTGAAGCAGCCTTCACCAGTTTCCGTGGTCACAACATACTAGGGGATTGTGTGGCCAGTACAATACCCAGCCGCCATTACTTTACCTCAACTAAAGTCAGGTATCCACCCGTCAGAGCTGGGTACACTCAGAGACACCTTCCAGACCCGGGAAAAAATCCTAGCCTTCAACAGGATTCGAACCCATAACCTTTGGTATGTCAGCCGAATATGCTGTTGGCCATCATGCCCCCCACCCCCCAAACTACTACTACTACATACTAAACTACTGGGTCTACTTATTTTAATGTTTTTTTTAGAAGAATCTAGCTCCGACAAGAGAAAATCACTTTTCATATGCTAAGCTCATACATAAGAATGCCAAATGATTATTTATTGACAATAAGTATATTTCATGGACTGTTGGTGCAGTATTATTTCAATTCCATGAGCACTACATATATAATAATATATGTATGACCATAAAGTGATTGTTATTGTGATGTGCTACAACTATGCACCGACTGTCTGTACTTCTGTCTTTACTCAAGCTTTACTTGTGATAATATACATCAATACCTCTGGCCATCTCTCCCTCACTCTCTCTTCCTGTCTTTATCTCTCTCACTTACTCTCTGTCTCTCTCTTTCTCCCACTTTCTCTTTCTCTCACTTTCCTGCATTTATTTTAAGACTCTCTCTACTTCTGGTGAATATTTAAATATTTTATTTTAGAATCAGAAATGTACATTTGTATTTTTTTAACTTGCTAGTTTACATCAAATCATGAAGTGAAAACTCCAATGTTTTAAAAGTAGTGTATTCAGTAATCAGATAAAGTTTGGATCAGAATGGATACGAAATCCATCAACCATTATCCAAACACAAAAGTCAGCCCACAATAATCCTCAGCATAAGCTATTGATAATAAAAGAATTCCTTTTCTTTTAACTTTGGATTATGCAGTGTTTGCTACGCTTCTTTTAGCCTACTAGGCCACGGGAGGGAAAGAGAGGGGATTAGCGCTAGCATTTAGTTTATAGCTTGACAGAATGTTTCACTATAAAAAGTTTGAAGCTATTTGATTTAGTTGAATGTAAAGCATAAAAGCTCATAATTTAATTTGCAACAATTTTTTTTTTAATGAAAGTTCTGAAAAGAAATAGTTTCCATATTAGTCTGAGATGAAATCGTGTATGTTTATAGATTTGAATTAGAGAAACAAAAAACCTGTTTTTCATGTTCAGTGATTCAGTGTGTCAAATGCTCTTTTTTGATTTTTATTTACATATAATCGTATGTGTAAATTTACTTTGTTGAAGTTCAAAGTTCAAATTTTATTGTTTTATATGTTCAGTGTTGTTTTTCTTTGTCTTTATATTTTATATTAAAAGAAATTATTCGTACACAAATTGTCTCTCTTGTTATTGGTCAAAAATATCGTCACGTTTTGTTTATGTTCATGAAATACATCAGTGGTCGGCAACCTACGACACGCGTGCCAAATTTGGCACGCAGAGCTATTTTTCATGGCACGCTGAAGACATTCAAAAAGGCAATGCAAATTGTCTTCTGCTAGAAAAGAGCATAGAACCTTTCAGCTGTTGGCACGCTGAATGAATTTCAAAGCCTACTTTGGCATGCTATTATTAAAAGGTTGCCGACCCCTGAAATACATGATCAATAATATATTGTTACAAATCTGGGTCATCTGTCGTGTGTTCTAGAATCCTGTTCACTATGAAATAATACATTCAAGCCACCCGATGAATGCTTAAAGAAGAGTTTAATGATTGAACTTGTGTACAATAATAACATTCAACTTCATTGGTCAATAATAACTAGCTTCTTGGTCGCTAAGCCAAAACAACTACATAACTACACCTGCCTTATACCGGGTATAGGTTTTGATGCAGAAAGTGCTAGAATGGAATTTCCTTGAAGTTTTCAGAATGCAAAAGAAAAATGCGTACTACTACTAGAACGCTGTTGGACGTAGACAATTTTACCAGAATCCCACTCTTGAGAAAACTGACCAAGATATAGATCTAGATTCTACTCACTTAATGTCAACATCTTCAAAGCACTTAAGATTACATCAGTCGATTTCAAGAGATTGTTAACTTGCAAATTAATGTCAACATCTTCAATGCACTTAAAGATTTCATCAGATTTCAAGAGATTGTTAACTTGCAAATTAATGTCAACATCTTCAATGCACTTAAAGATTTCATCAGATTTCAAGAAGTTGTTAACTTGCAAATTAATGTCAACATCTTCAAAGCACTTAAGATTACATCAGTCGATTTCAAGAGATTGTTAACTTGCAAATTAATGTCAACATCTTCAATGCACTTAAAGATTTCATCAGATTTCAAGAGATTGTTAACTTGCAAATTCCTGATTGAGATTTAGATTCCTTATCCCGATGTCTAGAAATAAAATCAGGCTTTCCTTTATAACTGTAATAGGAACTGATTGAATTACCAACAAATAAAAGTTAAATATGTGTCACTGGTGTTATTGTCTTGTCAGATGTGACATCTTTGTAAACGTTTATTACAATGAGTGCGTGCCGACTTCCTTTCTCTCTCTCTCTCTCACAAACAATGATTTGAGGAAGGCAAGTTTCTGGCAAGCGATTTATTATGTACTTACAATAAAATACAATTCAAGAATATACATTAAATTCACTTCACGTTCTCTCTCTATATATACTAAACTGAGACCAACGTCTATGTCTATCTCTCTATCTCTAACATTGTCTAGCACCATCTAGATCATAGGTTCTCAACCTTTTTCGGCTCACCGCCCCCTTTTATACTTTTTTTCCGCTCACCGCCCCCCAACTTAATTTTAATGAAACATTTGTTAATTAAAGGGAGATAATTAAGCCTTTTCATTTGAGGTAATATTTCAATTTGTTTTTCGTTTATAAAAAATTAAATGACTTTCATTTATAACTTTGAAATGATATGATAGAACTGTAAAAATTATTTGAAAATTGTATAAATATTATATGACTATAGAATTTATATGAATATTTTCAAGCATTTTAATTACTACCCAGTTTGTATAATTACTACGTATCTATACCGCTCAGCTATTGTGGTTACTATTTACGAAGGATTCAAACGCATTAAAGGACATTTCGGTAAAACATCAAAAGAGTAATATAAGAGTAATATTAGCAGATGTTAAGGCGACAGTCCGGTGAACCAACCGTAAGACGAGACGGCCGCATACCTTATTTGCCACATACTGACCCCCCTACTTCATCGAAAAGTCATTGCGATTCTTATTTATTGTTCAATAATATGTACGCCTACTGTTGGGAGATATCAGATATTTAGTAGCACTTGCGTTTACATCATATTTCATCCAAAAACTAATCGATTCAAATAGCTGAGTTGTTGAAATTATAGAAGGTACGTATGTACCGCCCACTTGCCCTTCATCGCCCCCCAATCGCCCCCGGGAATGTTATCGCCCCCCTAAGGCTTCTAATCGCCCCCTGGGGGGCGATATCGCCCCCGTTGAGAACCTATGATCTAGATCTAACACCGGCTCTGACTTCGACCGTCTACCACAGTGGTTCGCCAATAGAAACAATTTTTTGTGTCTCTCTTATAACTGTAATTTACTAGTTATTAATTGTAATGTAAATATCTGATATGCAGAATGTGTTTTCGTTGCTAAAAATTAAAGCATAGTGATTAATTACAAAAACAATATCTAATTATAGTAGGCTATACATTGTGAAATATTTATTACTTAAAAAATAGTGCGCTCGTGCTTGGTAATTATTAAGACATTTTAATGGCTATTAGATCGTTCTTTGTCATTAAATAAATGAAAATGACATATACCGTTAATACAATGAATCATATTAGTAAAGAATTTTGTTAGTTACTTAATAATAGTTAACATTATATCACTGCGCCAAGGGAGTGTATCGCTACTGTTGAAAAAACTGGCCTTAGCTAGGAAGTCAGAAATTCAAGTCTGCACGTCCTGTCTTCAGTAGTCCTTGCTTAATACTTAATATTCTTTACGACAATTGAGATTGCTTAAGATTGATCAGAAATTCGCGAGGCAGTCTTTGCACAAGCGCAAAGAAAGATCATCATACACAACAAGTCTACTTCTGTATTTAGACTTGAAAACCAAAAAGCTGAAAAACCCTGTTTCACAAAGATATTATGTTGTTGCAAATGGAAGAAGAAGGCGCAACAGTCTCAGGCAGAAAAGGATATGACTGCAAACACCTGATCCGGGATTTAGCATTGTGGATAAATCAGTTCTCGCTGCATCGTTGTTAATAGCTACAATGAACCCCAAAGGAACATCTTTGACTGTGAATAGGCTACTGGCAAGTGCAAAGGTGTGTCAGGTAGATTTGGAAAGTACGATGCACTTTTGTCTGCAGGCGTCAGGGCCGGATTAAGCCATCTTGGTGCCCTAGGCACAAACCCTCATGGGTGCCCCTTCTGCCCCGGGCCCCCCGATCCTCCACTGACCGCTGGTATGTTCAACATTATAAAAAAAAATTAACCAAGAAAACCTAACACATTTGTTTGTACTAATATCACACATATAAAACCTGCAATAAGGTATTTCTGCATTAAAATTAATAGTTAATTAATTTTGTAATAATAATACAAAAATACTGTAACTTTTTTAATAAGTAGATGAGATAATCAGAGAGAGTACACATTTACATTTTAAAGTTCTTTTTTCGAGATTAAGATCTGGCAAAGTTTTTGAGTACATAATCAAAGTTAATTTTGCGCAACAAGTCTGCCTCAATCATCAGCAGACAGTGCCGGCTTATGCATATAGGCAACCTAGGCAGACCCAAGGCCGACATGGAGGAGGTCGGTCGCAGGTGAGGCAAAGGCTGTTGGCCTCACATCATCATATGGATACAAAATCAAGACCAAGAACGACGTAGAAGTGCAGTTGCGGCCCTTTGCTACTTTGGGGACATACAGGCTTAAGTCCAGTCAACCAATCAACGTCTAGCTTTATAATTCCAGAGTAGTAGCATGCTGGGAAGTAGATCGGAATTTGATTAAAAGATTTGTAATAGTGAACTACATCTACAGGCCAAGTAAAATTCAATAAATGCTTGTAATATGCATAATATGATACCAAATTGCCCTAACACCACTCTCCCAAACAACGAACAACATAAAAAATAACACTGACAGAAACAACATCATAATAGACACATTTCTAGCACTTGAAGCGATAAGACTAAAAGTGTTTCTGCTGCAAGCGGTAGATTTAAAGTATATCGGAATATCTCTACGCCAGCATTGCAAGCGGTAGATTTAAAGTATATCGGAATATCTCTACGCCAGCATTGCAAGCGGTAGATTTAAAGTATATCGGAATATTTCTACGCCAGCATTGCAAGCGGTAGATTTAAAGTATATCGGAATATCTCTACGCCAGCGTTGCAAGCGGTAGATATAAAGTATATCGGAATATCTCTACGCCAGCATTGCAAGCGGTAGATTTAAAGTATATCGGAATATCTCTACGCCAGCATTGCAAGCGGTAGATTTAAAGTATATCGGAATATCTCTACGCCAGCATTGCAAGCGGTAGATTTAAAGTATATCGGAATATCTCTATGCCAGCATTTCAAGCGGTAGATTTAATGCGGTAGATTTAAAGTATATCGGAATATCTCTACGCCAGCATTGCAAGCAGTAGATTTAAAGTATATCGGAATATCTCTACGCCAGCATTGCAAGCGGTAGATTTAAAGTATATCGAAATATCTCTACGCCAGCATTGCAAGCGGTAGATTTAAAGTATATCGGAATATCTCTACGCCAGCATTGCAAGCGGTAGATTTAAAGTATATCGGAATATCTCTACGCCAGCGTTGCAAGCGGTAGATTTAAAGTATATCGGAATATCTCTACGCCAGCATTGCAAGCGATAGATTTAAAGTATATCGGAATATCTCTACGCCAGCATTGTAAGCGGTAGATTTAAAGTATATCGGAATATCTCTACGCCAGCATTGCAAGCGGTAGATTTAAAGTATATCGGAATATCTCTACGCCAGCATTGCAAGCGGTATATTTAAAGTATATCGGAATATCTCTACGCCAGCATTGCAAGCGCCGATCAAATCACGAATAGAGAAAAGAAAAAATTCTCTATAGGAATCATTTCAGATAATGAATAATTTGTGGAACCATGTCATAGCTTGAAATCCAAGCTCAATTATCAATGACATAAAGTTTCGTATGCAAGAACAAATACAAACAAGTTCTCTTTCTTCCCAAGTGCAACTGGTATTTGCACGGAATGGGTTGCCTGAACAAGCTAGGAAAATCAACAGCTTAACAACATTAAAAATAATAAAAATGTGAGACTAGACGAGGACGCAATAATCTTCTCCAACAGATAAGATGCCGTGGAGAAGGGAGAACTAGACATTGGTTATTATTCAACTTTTGTGAAGGCTAAATAAAAATTCCTACGTGTGCTAACTTGTGTTATGTTTACATGAAATAAGTTTAAATCTAAAGTAATACCTTAGACTATAATAAGATGGACCGCTTGCTCTATTTTTTAGAGCTTATATGCACTTTTTTTGCGTGCGCAACCATTGCAAGCGGTAGATTTAAAGAATAACGCTGTCTTAAATGACTCGTTGTTTCTTAAATGTTTCCTCTGTATAGAACTTTCCATTTTAATTTTAATTTTTCATTGAGAAAATCGAAGCGATTCAAAAAAAACGGAAGTGCAAAGGAAACAACGAATCGGTAATTCCGAAAAGCATTCTTTGTAGTCGTCATATAGCAGAAATACTAAAGCAAGCGATCCATGTATATTATAGTCTATGGTAATGAAGCTTAATTATTTTTGTAAAAAAAAAACGACACTACAGTGGGAGAAAAAAAGGAAGCGAGAAAATTTTGGATTCTAGCCTATAGAGCAGGAACCCATGGCTCGCGAGCCAGATGTGGCCCCTTTGATGGTTGCATCTGACTCGCAGACAAATGTTCGATTATTAAAAAAATGTTGTTGTTTTTTTACACTTTTTGATCTACATATTAATTGTAAAGATTATATCAATATTTAATTCTACGAATGAGCTAAAGTCTACTGCAGCTCAGCATCAGAAGAATTCAGAGACATAAATATTGTACTTTTAGTGTTGAAATTACACAAAATGCACACATTTACTTGAATTTTTAGTTTTAAACATAATGTATGGCTCTCACAGAATTACTTTTCAAAATATGTGGTATCCATGGCTCTCTAAGACAAAAAGGTTCCCGACCCCTGCAATAGATATATGTATAACATGATCGTGTTATAACATTTTATGTTATAAGTCCTATCTGGGGCGAAGCCATGAGGGGGTCTGAGTGGCGCTAAGCCCCCTTCCCCTTGAAATTCGTTAACACAATTTGTTTAAACACTTTTTTAAAATATGTATTAAATTCACGAATTATAATTTTTTTGTCACGCGAACGTTCAGCCCACCCTGGAAAAAATGTCTGTCTTCGTCCCCTGTTAAAACGCTATGAATTTCAAGAGCTAATAAAATACCCTCGGGTGGTTGAAATGACATAACGCACTAACTACACCGCTCACAAAAACATACTACATAAATAATTTGAAAAAAAAACAACAACAACAACCCAAAAAACTCCGAAAACAAATCAGATGTTGTCATGGAACAAGCGTTTGATTGCGATGAAATCGGCACGCCTAATTCAATTAAAACAATTCAATTATATTAATAAGTCACGGGTGTTTTGTCTATTTTCTCATTTCGATTGGAACAAAGAATGTAAATCTCTCTTTTTGTTTTAAAACGTACGGCGATCCCAGATCCGTCAACATTAGGTTCCATCCGCTTAGAAATGGATTTGCCAGCAGACAATAATAACGCGACTGTCTGGCAGATGATCCAAACCCTCTCTCTCTCATTGTTCTCGCCGTATGCAAATTACTTGGGAAGGTCTTAGAAAATTCTCTGAATCCGAACGATATGATTGGTTCCGGCACTCTTAGCTGATGACGTGTTTGGATTGCCGCCCAACTATTGTCAGTTCTGTACTTGAGTTCACAAAGAGCAGTTACTGTTGCATTAGTTTTGCTCAGCGGCTACCCTCACCTGGTTTAGCCGGCCAGTGGAAGCCGTTGCCCGGGGTATGGCCGCTGTTGCATGCTAACAGCTACTAGGAGCCACAGGTGAGAGCTGAGTGACAGGTGAGGACCGTAGCAGGCGAACTGCTCTGCGGAGCACCACATGTTCCCCTGTGGGAGGTACGGCTCTACATGATCAACCCCACATACCCCAACAGTGTAGTGAACATTAAGTTAACGATTTTTTTAGCTCGATTACATCGGCCAGATGACAGATGTTTCGCATGGTAAATTTTTCAAATCAACCTATTGACCTTCTACTGTATTAAGTACCTATATCATTTTTCCCGCCTTTTAAAGGTTGAATTTCTTTCCAATAGGTCGTGAATTTCCAGGTGAAGCACGTGCTTAAAACATATTTCGCTCGGACTTCTGAGAGGTCCATCTTTACCGTGGTTATCATTCAGCATAGAGATGGCTCGCTCACTAAAGAACTGATCGACTGATCCGGGTCTTTTAAAGGAGCTGATCCGAAAGCCGATCACTGTTAAAAGACCCGGATCAGTACTGATCCGTTCCCGTTCTACATTTCCATATTATGCTGGTTTCCATAGTTCACTTTGGATCCGGGTCAGATCCGGATCCACAGCCCCCGCCTCTCTCACGTAAACTCTCTTGCGTTTGTGACGAATGCGAGTGATCACTAAATTTGCTACCAATCATCAATTAATATAGGCCTAAATAATTACCGTGAGTTTGTTTATATGTTTGTTTATATGAACAATATTGCTTAAATCGACAATTGCTTTTTAATAAACGTATGCATATTACTAATCATCGTATGTAAAGGTTCTACTAAGCGCCATTTAAAAATAATGTCCTTTTGAAATGCTTTCACACCGTTCATTTACTATGTTAAACGCCAGGTCTTATCGGGTTTTACATATTCACGCCCCTGGTTTTAAAAAAAAAGTTACACACTCTCTTATAACATACAGATTGTAATCATTCGTTTCTCCGTCATTTTCACGAGCATAACCAATAGTAAATAATGTTGATGATACAATTTGTGCATTATAATTAGCCAATATGATTGCAGTATTTTACATTTACCCTTTTAATTTTACCATAGACTATTTATTATACATGGACCGCTTGCTTTATTTTTTTCTGCTCTTATCTTCTTGTTTTGAAATTCCCGATTCTAAATAAAGGGGATCCGTTTTATTAAATCGCATTTTTTTCGACTTTAAATGAATACATGTAGACCTATTATTCCTATTATCATAGACTATAATAGGCCTATACATGGAACGCTTGCTTTAGTATTTCTGCTCTATGATGACTTGAAACACTGATTTTCGGAATTTCCCGATTATAAATAAAGTAATTGCTAGACAGAAAATAAAGTTATTGATATACAAGTTCCGTTTTATTTAATCGCTGTGATATTCTCATTGAAAAATTAAAATGGAAAGTAGTACAGAGCGGAAACATTTATAGATCAGTGTTGTGTGCGCACGGAAAAAGAACATAGGCCCTAAGCTCTAAAAATAGAGCAGGCGGTCCATCTTATTATAATCAATGATAATAGGATTAATAGGCTTACAAGTTTTCATTTAAAGTCGAAAAAAATGCGATTTAATAAAACGGAACTTGTATGACAATTACTTTATTTAGAATCGGGAATTGCAAAAAAAGAAGATAATAGCATAAAAAACTAAAGCAAGCGGTCTATGTATATTATAGTCTATGGAAAATCAAAGCGATTAAATAAAAAGCCACTGTCACAGGTAGCCTCTCAGATAGCACTAGAGCAGAAAGAAAAGCAATTGAGCTTGCTGCAAATATACTAACAAGCCACACTCAATCCCCCAACAGCCGGATTGTCATCTTCTCTGACGCCAAAACAGTACTCCAGTCTCTAAAAAACCAAAATGCCCCGATCAACCAGTCACTCAGTACAGAACTTTTAAAACTGAGCAAAATAACTAAAGAACTGGTTCTCCAATGGATCCCTGGACATATACAAAATGAAGGAAATGACACTGCCGACACCTTAGCTAAAGCTGGAGGCAGACAAAACCAGACAGACCCATCTCTACACCCCGAAGAAATAAAGGCAATACTCAAAAGGAATGAATCCGAAAGATGGTCTGAGCTGCAACAAAACAACCCAAAGATTGATGCTTACTACAAACTCTCCCGCCAATTTCAAAACATCATCTTCAGACTAAGGACTGGTCACAACAGGCTAAAGCAACATATGTTCCGCAAACTACGAATCGGAGCAAGCGAAATGTGCTCCTGCGAAACAGCTCCCGAAAATGCGGAGCATGTCCTTCAGACCTGCCCTCTGTATCTTTCTACCCGGTCAGCCTTTTGGCCCCTGGGGGCTACCCTCAACGACAAACTGTTCGGTGGACTAGAGCAACTGACAGCCACGGCGCAGTTCATTACAGCTATCGGACTTGTTGTCTGAATCCTCCCAATCATAACATTTGAGAACGAAGAAGAAGAAGAAATAAAAAGGAACTTTTGTAGCAGACACTTTATACTTGTATAGCAGCTACTTTATTTAGAATCTGGAATTCCGAAAAAAAAGTCTTAACGATTATGCAAAAATATGCATGCATAAAAGGTAAAAAAGAAGAACATTTCCGGTCTTATTCGATCATTTTCTTCGAAACATGTCTGTGTGCTACGTTACTGGTTGTACGAAGATATGTTTAGATTTAAATTTTATTTTATTTCCAAAAGATGGCGCCCAAAGAAAACGATGGATTGTAAATGTCAGATTTGAAGAATCACCTATTTATAATCCCAAAATAATTGCTTGATGCAAAAGAATTTTCGTGTTGTTGTTTTTTATAAATCTCCGCATTGTGTTTTTTAATTACCAAGCACGCAACTCTTGACTAACTTATTTTATAAACAAAAGCTAAATTTAACCAAAGGCGACTAACATTTTGAGTATTAATTATCGCCGACTCAATTTTTATGTTAAAAACGGATTCCTCATAACTAATCTTGTAGCCGTTGTATATTTCTAAAAGACCAGAACTGGCTGTCGATGTTGAAATCAATTGTCAAACAGCACCAAAAGTATGGCTTTTGTTTACGAAAATGGCGGTAAAATTTTACCGGAAGTTCACGATCATTACAGTTCAAAAGGTCACACCTAATTAAGACTTGTCAATATTATAGCAGAAATGCTAAAGCAAGCGATCCATGTGTATTATAGTCTATTCTATATATTGTTTGCAAGACATTTAATGACCTGATTTGTGCGAATTTGGCATGGATCTTTAAAAATCTTTAACAGAGAATAAAAAACTCGTGGGCTAATGCAGGGAAAGAAAATACACAAAGGCCATATAAGTTGAACACATTAATTATTGTAATTATCGGTGATTAAAAATGATGAAACATTGCAGTTTTTAGTTAGAAAATGTGTAACGTTTTTATGTGGAAAGGGGACATAGTTCTGATGTAAGTTGGAGAAAAAAAACAAATAGCCTTCGAAAACTAGGACCGAAATACACTTGCGAATACAAAGTATTTTCAATTTTAATATTTTTATTCTATTTTATTTCGCTTACCACCTCTGTCTTCCTAAATTCCTCCGCTGGTAAAATTGAATTTACACCCATTTCCCATTATTACATCGAATAGACGTGAAGCTCTGGACAACACATTGGTTCAAATTTTCAGCGACATACTGCCACCTCTAGCCCCTCAAAATCGATTCTCAACCTTTTTTTTGTGTGTGTGGTTTGCTTACACTTTACGGTGTGCATTGGTAAATCCATATTGAATGCGGCTATCTGATGTGTTATATAATATAAGATGTTTAATCCCCCTTTCAGTTTTGTTGCAATTATCTTCCTTACTAATTTTTTTTTTGTGTTAATGCCAGTAAGCCTTACTGTAAGGGACATTTTTGTTAAAAGAAAGAAAAAAAAACGCAACAAATGTTCCAAATTTACAGCAATATTTTTTTAAAACTCTTACATTTGTTATAAGCCTTAAAAGTAAAAATCAAATAATATTAAGAATATCTTTCATACTTACAACAATCAAGTTATAGGAAAGGCTAAATCAGTATAGGCATAGTGGCCTAGTGAATATATTACTTGCCATTTTAGTAGAGTGACACCATTAGTCAAATCATTAAACCTAGAAACACTAGAGAACAGAAGGGCACAGAGTAAAGTAGTAATAATACATTCATAAGGCATTAAATTCTAATTTAGAAACATAACCCAATAAAAACCTGTTGTAAAGCTCAGATAAACATAAAGACCAAAACACTTTTCTTATCCTTTATGCGAAAACAAATGCATACAAGTACACCCTTTCTTACCGAGTGGCATTCGGACATGGAATGGGTTGCCTGAACAAACCAGGAAAACCAGTAACTTAACATCATTTAAAACATTAATAAAAATGCAAGACTAGACTCGGACCACGGATGAGCGTAGGACGCAATAATCTTCTCTCATGGTCAATCTCCCGAGTACATCAGATCCATGGTCGAGCCACACGCATCAGAGAAAAGAGGACGGCGTTCAAACAAAATCCATCTACAGCTCAAGGTACCAAGCGTAAAAAGAGAAACATTTGCAGCTCGCTCCTACAGCGTTGTAGCACCTCTGTGGTGGATTGAACTTCCGAACACAATGAAACAAGCCGACAATATAGACATTTTGATAACAAAATTAAAAACACGCTTTTTCGATTTATTTTAATAACATATCAAAAATGTAAAGCGCATTCGAAGACTTTGTTATGAATAGCGCTATATAAATATGTAATTTGTTTGTTTGTTAGAAGGAGCGTCTATATTATATAAGATAAGAATAAGGTGAGCAAAAGTGAATTGTAAAAGAGGCGATAAGGCAAAAACGTTGGAGAACCTCTGGTCTAAAAAAATATAACAAAAAAAAACTAACCCATAAAAACACAGTTTTTAAACGAAAAAAGAAAGGTTTACAGAGGAAGACCATTAATAAATGCGTCCTTCTTTCAACTTTAAATATATTTTTTAAAGAACGTAATTATTGTGATGGTGTGAAGTATCAGCGCCGTGAAATGGTGCGAACGGAAGTGACGTAATTGGAGAAGCCATCTGATCAATAGCAACAGACGAAAGAAGGTTGACTCTTCACAATATGGCTACCAGACAGGAATATAAAAGTACACCAGATCAAAGTTTCTTCTAATAATAGAGGCATCTTATTGTTCTGGGTGAAATAAAGGTAGGTATGTAACTGTACATTTGTATACTTTATAGGTTCATTACTAGCGAATATTCATAACTGACAAGAGTAAATCTCTAAACCTAGAAATACTCGAGGACCAAAGGCAAGGAATAAATTTATATAATAATACACGAGGCATTAAACTCTAATATAGAAATACAACACAATAACAACCTGTTGCAATGCTTAGATAAAAATAAGGGCGAAAACACTTTCCTTATCCCTTATGCGAGGACTAATGCATTTAAGTAGCCTACACCACAGTTTCACCACAAAATGTCTAGACTACTGACTTTGTCTACGTCACTTCGTCTACATACGGTAGGTCTATGTCTAGTTGACATTTCGTCTTCCTCGATAGTTCGTCTTTGGACACTTTGTATATTGCTGTACTGTATACCGCGACAATTTCTTCTATTGCGACACTTCGCCTATTGCGACACTTCGTCTACAGACAATTCTTCTAAATCGACACTTCGCCTACCTCGACACTTTGTCTAATTATACTTCGTTTACTAAATTTCGTCTATCGACACTTCGTCTACTATTTTTATCTAATAGAATTTTATGCCGACATTATTATACCCCGACATGCTGTCTACTGATAGTTTGAATGAAGAAATTAAAATTGTGATTTTCGCGACACTCAGTCCACTGCGACACTTCGTCTACAGACACTTCGTTTACCACGATGATTCGTCCATAGACACTTTGTTTACCACGACACTTCGTTTACCACGACACTTCGTCCATAGACACTTTGTTTACCACGACACTTCGTTTACCACGACACTTCGTCATAGACACTTTGTTTACCAAGACACCTTTTCATAGACACTCCATTTACCACGACACTTCGTCATAGACACTTTGTTACCACGACACTTTGTCGTAGACAAAGCTCGGCGCATCCGGGCAATGAGAGTTCTCCAGTGGGCTCTGTCCGTAACCGCTGCTGTAACGGCATTGATGTCGTCCCTGTGTATGTCAACAGAGTGGAGGTCGTCGGCGATTGTTGTACGCCATGTAGTCTTAGGTCGCCCCTGTCCGCGTCGTCCGTTAGGCGGCCGCCACCTGGTTGCCGATGATGGCGGATTACGTGGCCGGCAAACTTGAGGCGACGTCGCTGACCGACGTCGATAGTGGGCACGTTTCATTTGTAACCCATTCTCGATAAGTGATCTTAAGTCTGAGGCATCTTTGGTGAAAAGCGTTGAGTTTCCGGTCGCTTACAACTGTCTTCCTCCAAGTTTCACTCGCGTAGAGGGCGGTTGGGACTACGATGGCATTGAAAACGTTGTTTGAACACGAACAAAATTACTTGCGTAGTTCCTGTGGTTTCTCGTGGAAATAAGGCCTCCACAACAGCTATCCAGCGCACTCGATACTGGGCAGCCTCCTTTTTTTTTAGTTCATGTCATGAAAGGTTGCAGCTTTTCATTTCATCCTCGCAGAATTATCTCCAGGTGTTCCTGGGTCGACCAACCCATCTCTTTCCCTGGGGGGTTCCATTGCAAAGCCTGTCGGGTGATGTCCTGTGGTGGCATTTTTTCGTAGGGTGTGCAAAATTACATATAGGCCAAACTATTTTTTTTAAAATTCATGCGACCTTTTTTTCATCGCCCTCCTTCCAAAAAATAAAAGATGGGAGGAAGGGGTACATATGCCACAGTGCGTCTAGGTTAAGCTTATAAGATCACCTGTATAAAAATGTGATTTACCGCGGAGAATGTAGGGCAGGGGCTTTCAAATGTAAGTTCTTAATGTCCGTCCTCCGTCGAAAAATATCATAGCTTCGCTACTGATACTCAAAAGAGTTTTGGGGGTACTTACTTATAATGATACATTGAATGTTGTAACTTGTTATAATAATACATTGAATGTTGTAACTTGTTATAATAATACATTGAATGTTGTAACTTGTTATAATAATACATTGAATGTTGTAACTTGTTATAATAATACATTGAATGTTGTAACTTGTTATAATAATACATTGAATGTTGTAACTTGTTATAATAATACATTGAATGTTGTAATTTGTTATAATAATACATTGAATGTTGTAATTTGTTATAATAATACATTGAATGTTGTAACTTGTTATAATAATACATTGAATGTTGTAACTTGTTATAATAATACATTGAATGTTGTAACTTGTTATAATAATACATTGAATGTTGTAACTTGTTATAATAATACATTGAATGTTGTAACTTGTTATAATAATACACTAAATGTTGTAACTTGTTATAATAATACATTGAATGTTGTAACTTGTTATAATAATACATTGAATGTTGTAACTTGTTATAATAATACATTGAATGTTGTAACTTGTTATAATAATACATTGAATGTTGTAACTTGTTATAATAATACATCGAATGTTGTAACTTGTTATAATAATACACTAAATGTTGTAACTTGTTATAATAATACATTGAATGTTGTAACTTGTTATAATAATACATTGAATGTTGTAACTTGTTATAATAATACATTGAATGTTGTAACTTGTTATAATAATACATTGAATGTTGTAACTTGTTATAATAATACATTGAATGTTGTAACTTGTCATAATAATACATTGAATGTTGTAAATTGTTATAATAATACATTGAATGTTGTAACTTGTTATAATAATACATTGAATGTTGTAACTTGTTATAATAATACATTGAATGTTGTAACTTGTTATAATAATACATTGAATGTTGTAACTTGTTATAATAATACATTGAATGTTGTAACTTGTTATAATAATACATTGAATGTTGTAACTTGTTATAATAATACATTGAATGTTGTAATTTGTTATAATAATACACTAAATGTTGTAATTTGTTATAATAATACACTAAATGTTGTAATTTGATATAAAGGCGTATTCAATATCGTCACACGTTATAATAATCCATCGAATGTTATAATTTAATATAATATTGTGTATTGAATATTGTAACTCGTTATAATAATACATTTAATGTTATAATTTGATATAATAGTGTTTTGAATATTGTAACTCGTTATAACAATACATTAAATGTTATAATTTGAAATTAGAGTGTATTGAATGTTGTAACTTGATCTAACAGTGTGTTGAATGTTGTTTCTTGAACAGTTTCAACTTTCTGAAGAAGTTGACCAGGCCATTGAGTGTATTTGAACAGTTTAAACTTTCTGAAGAAGTTGACCAGGCCATTGAGTGTATTTGAACAGTTTAAACTTTCCGAAGAAGTTGACCAGGCCATTGAGTGTATTTGAACAGTTTAAACTTTCTGAAGAAGTTGACCAGGCCATTGAGTGTATTTGAACAGTTTAAACTTTCCGAAGAAGTTGACCAGGCCATTGAGTGTATTTGAACAGTTTAAACTTTCTGAAGAAGTTAACCAGGCCATTGAGTGTATTTGGATTGCTTGTTTCCCACTACAAAACTCTAGGAACATCCTTGTTGAATGGCGCGTATGGCGCCAATACTGATTTCTCTGTTGGCTTCCTGGTCAGCACTGGTCATCGTGACCTCTGGAAACAACATCTCGAGCTGTAAGTTAAATCACAACCAGTCGTTTTGTATGCTAGAATGGTCCTGTGTGGTAGAGGTGGTCTAATGGGGGAGGGTTGATCTTGTGTGGTAGGTGTGGTTTGATGTGGTAGGTGTGGTTTGATGTGGTAGGTGTAGTTTGATGTGGTAGGTTTTAACCTAATAGGGTAAGGTTGGCCATATGTTTTATATACTTACGTCTACAATATCGTTAAGTATTAAGTGAACAGATTTGTATCCAAATTGAGCCAACAGTGCATTTTGATAGTCAACAGTGTATTCAGTATCCGAATGTTAATAAGAATCATTTATACAAAATATTAGGCCTAAACATAGATTTCAAGTAATCGGTTCAATATTAGCACTTAATTGTTTGTGTGCCTTTTGAAGGAACAAACTTTAAATCTCGTAGCCATTTGAGATGTTTAATTTCAACTGTGTATTAAGCAGGTTGAGGCGGTTACCTAGCTCATTTAAAAGTATTCGTTATGTCCTTATGAAACTATATAAAGAAGGCCTAATGAATGTTAAAATACTTTAATGGCGCTGAATGCTTTGGTAATTAGTTTCCTCGTCAACTCTGATCATCGTAACTTTTGGACATAACATCTCGAGGCTATAAGTGAGGTCACGAGAGTTGCTATGCGGACTGCCCTTCAGGAGAGACGCATGGTGATCTTGTGTGATCTGAAGGGGTCCTAAGAAACACACCTTTAATGCAGAACCTGAAAGAATTGTGGGCAGGTAACGTCACTCGAAGGGCGCGTGTGGAGTATCTCGATGTGTGAAGGGGAGAAAACCGTAGTGGCCCAAACACCACAACAGTGGTCATGGAACTTGCCGTGGTCATGGTAACGTGGCGCACAGACGAATGTACATACGTTTTTAATTTATATCAATGTTTTATGTAACATAAAGTAAGCATTTTTATACAGTCTTTCAATGAAGTAAGATTTATTATATTATATTATATTATTATATTATTTCTATGAAGTAAGATTTATAATACAGTTTTCAATGAAGTAAGATGTATATAGCCTTTAAATGAAGTAAGATGTATTATACAGTTTTCAATGAAGTCAGATTTATTAAACAGCCTTTCAGCTGTTGATTCAACTTTTTTCAGTTCCCGGTCCATCACTTGTACCAGACAAGACAAATCTGAAGCTGCTGGGAAGAATCAAAAGGCAGGGCGGTAAAGTTGGGTTCGATGATGCAGAGAAGGCTGAGCTCCTAAAAATTCACAATGATTACAGGCGAAATGAGGGCGCCATTGGCATGTTAGAAATGGTACGTTTGAAAGCTTTATTGTTGCTGTTTTCTTTTCTGTGACCGTATTTATAACGCTAGTGGAATATTCGTTGGAGGGTTATATGCTAATTAGTTCGCAGGATATTCTCAGCTAACATAAACAACAATAGTTGCTGGTTTAGATTGATTTATTCACACACGATTTCAAACTCTACAGTAAATCACAATTAATATAATATAAATAGAGCATTACAAATCAACATTTGATCAAAAGGTACTACTACACAAGCCCTAAATCATACGAGTGTAACAGAGAGTTCACTAAATTTAATAGATAATACATAATACATCATGAATCAGGACTAGCAACCTTTGGTCAATGAAGATCAATGTCTACTGACTCTAATTAGTTTTAACTCCTCCCCCCCCCCCTCCGTCTCTCTCTCTCTCTCCGTTGAGATTCAGTAACTAAGCATTAACATGTCCAGGGCCGTATTTAGGATGGCGGGGGCCCTGTTCCCAAATTTATGTGGGGACCCATCGTGGCCTCGCCCCTGCCTCCCACATAGGCCTACGTAAAAAAAATGCCGTTAACTCATGTTACATTCTGTAAAATCATAAATAATTTTTATGTTGCGCTTAGCTTGGTTGGACTAGAGCGCTTAAAATTGTAGGGGAAAAAATATTGAAATTTTGGGTACGGGTGACTTTAGGGTCACACCACACTTCTGTCTTGCAAAAGTTATATTTAGATATCACCACTATTCTTATATTTAGATACCACCACTTTTCTTATATTTAGATACCACCACTTTTCTTTTATTTAGATACCACCACTTTTCTTATATTTAGATACCACCACTATTCTTATATTTAGATACCACCACTATTCTTATATTTAGATACCACCACTATTCTTATATTTAGATACCACCACTATTCTTATATTTAGATACCACCACTATTCTTATATTTAGATACCACCACTATTCTTATATTTAGATACCACCACTATTCTTATATTTAGATACCACCACTATTCTTATATTTAGATACCACCACTTTTCTTATATTTAGATACCACCACTTTTCTTATATTTAGATACCACCACTATTCTTATATTTAGATACCACCACTATTCTTATATTTAGATACCACCACTATTCTTATATTTAGATACCACCACTTTTCTTATATTTAGATACCACCACTTTTCTTTTATTTAGATACCACCACTATTCTTATATTTAGATACCACCAATATTCTTATATTTAGATACCACCACTATTCTTATATTTAGATACCACCACTTTTCTTATATTTAGATACCACCACTTTTCTTTTATTTAGATACCACCACTATTCTTATATTTAGATACCACCACTATTCTTATATTTAGATACCACCACTATTCTTATATTTAGATACCACCACTATTCTTATATTTAGATACCACCACTATTCTTATATTTAGATACCACCACTTTTCTTATATTTAGATACCACCACTTTTCTTTTATTTAGATACCACCACTATTCTTATATTTAGATACCACCACTATTCTTATATTTAGATACCACCACTATTCTTATATTTAGATACCACCACTATTCTTATATTTAGATACCACCACTATTCTTGTATTTAGATATCACCACTATTCTTATATTTAGATACCACCACTATTCTTATATTTAGATACCACCACTATTCTTATATTTAGATACCACCACTATTCTTATATTTAGATACCACCACTATTCTTATATTTAGATACCACCACTATTCTTATATTTAGATACCACCACTATTCTTATATTTAGATACCACCACTATTCTTATATTTAGATACCACCACTATTCTTATATTTAGATACCACCACTATTCTTATATTTAGATACCACCACTATTCTTATATTTAGATACCACCACTATTCTTATATTTAGATTCCACCACTATTCTTATATTTAGATACCACCACTATTCTTATATTTAGATACCACCACTATTCTTGTATTTAGATATCACCACTATTCTTATATTTAGATACCACCACTATTCTTATATTTAGATACCACCACTATTCTTATATTTAGATACCACCACTATTCTTATATTTAGATACCACCACTATTCTTATATTTAGATACCACCACTATTCTTATATTTAGATACCACCACTATTCTTATATTTAGATTCCACCACTATTCTTATATTTAGATACCACCACTATTCTTATATTTAGATACCACCACTATTCTTGTATTTAGATATCACCACTATTCTTATATTTAGATACCACCACTATTCTTATATTTAGATACCACCACTATTCTTATATTTAGATACCACCACTATTCTTATATTTAGATACCACCACTATTCTTATATTTAGATACCACCACTATTCTTATATTTAGATACCACCACTATTCTTATATTTAGATACCACCACTATTCTTATATTTAGATACCACCACTATTCTTATATTTAGATACCACCACTATTCTTATATTTAGATACCACCACTATTCTTATATTTAGATTCCACCACTATTCTTATATTTAGATACCACCACTATTCTTATATTTAGATACCACCACTATTCTTGTATTTAGATATCACCACTATTCTTATATTTAGATACCACCACTATTCTTATATTTAGATACCACCACTATTCTTATATTTAGATACCACCACTATTCTTATATTTAGATACCACCACTATTCTTATATTTAGATACCACCACTATTCTTATATTTAGATACCACCACTATTCTTATATTTAGATTCCACCACTATTCTTATATTTAGATACCACCACTATTCTTATATTTAGATACCACCACTATTCTTGTATTTAGATATCACCACTATTCTTATATTTAGATACCACCACTATTCTTATATTTAGATACCACCACTATTCTTATATTTAGATACCACCACTATTCTTATATTTAGATACCACCACTATTCTTGTATTTAGATATCACCACTATTCCCGGGTGTGGCGGGGTGTCCCTGTATCTACCCGGCTCTGACCCGGGTGTGGAGGGGTGTCCCTGTCTCGACCCGGCTCTGACCCGGGTGTGGAGGGGTGTCCCTGTGTCGACCCGGCTCTGACCCGGGTGTGGAGGGTGTCCCTGTGTCGACCCAGCTCTGACCCGGGTGTGGAGGGGTGTCCCTGTGTCGACCCGGCTCTGACGGGCCACGTGACTTTCGTTGGGGGTTAAAGAGCAGGCGGCTGGGCATTGTGCTGGCCACACAATCCCTAGTATGCCGTGGCCGCAGAAACTGGTGAACGCCATGGATCAAGTTTGACAGGATACTTTACTTACTTTTACTTACTATCCATTAAATGAAAATAAACATATCAATCAAGTACGGCTGGGAGAATTAACTATTGTGCGTTATACTAGTATTATATAAAAGGTTGGGCACTATAACAACAATAATTGCATTTATTTTAGAGTCAGTTAACACAGCAGTTGGTGGAGGTTAGGATTTTTTTCCGGGACTCGAGGGTGTCCCTGAGTCTACCCAGCTCTGATGGGTACCTGACATTACTTGCGGTAAAGTAAAGGCGGCTGGGAATTGTGCTGGTCACACATCCCCTAGTATGCCGTGGCAACAGAAACTGGTCCGAAAGGTACTTTAGTTTACAAGCATAATAGCTAACAGACTAAGCCAGTATCGGCCGGGATACTATTAGTGAGTCTGAAGGTGACTATGGGATGACTAGGAGATAACTGGTAGACAACTAGGAGATAACTGTGAGATAATTGGGAGACAACTAGGAGACAACTGGGAGATGTCTTACACAGAATCATAAATAAGCAAACTTACACCTGAGTAACTTGTTTACTGCCGAGATCAATATTGTAAAGATCGCGAGTACATGATAGTATATTATTATTACATTGACCTTTGACTGAGGAGAGCAGGGGACGGGAGGGGGTACGACCTTCGAGAGATTATTTTGGATTTAACTACATACTTTGTCCATCCCGTGGAAGTGGAAGTTTGAATTGTAAGTCGTAGACTTTCTGAACACCCCCAATGAAACAGCATGATTCGTGTTTTTTTTTTTTTTTTTTTTTTACCTTACTTCGTAGGGTCCCGTTTTTTTTTTAGTTTAGTTAGTTCGGATTTAAAGTTTATAGAGAGCAGTTCGAGTACTTTGCTTAGTGTGAAGTTGTTTGTATTTTTATGGATTCCAGTTTCTCGCCCAGCTTGTTGTACATAGAATATTTTACTGTATATATATATATATATCTTGTAAATAATCTAGAGTCTATAAGACTTAATTGAAATAATGAAATACATGAACCCATAGCCCTATAGCCAACAAACAGATGTAAAGGCTTTACTAAAAATACAAAATATAGTTGAACCCTGGTAAAACAAGTCATAACAACCCAGCGGGCACACGAGGTTTCCACGTTGTTTCCCCGTCGATACGACGTGGTGCGGCTGCGGGTAATATACTTTGGCCCCTGTCTTAGACGTTCACTTCAAAACATCAGGTTATATTTAATCACTAGCCACATTCTCCAGCCTCGCAGTGGGTAGACCTAGCAATTATTAGTTTACACTGTTGTTACAGAAAAATACATTTTAAAAATATACTACACCAAAGGAGAATCAAACCCAGGTAACCCGGGTGTCAAGCGGGAATTCTAACCACTACACTACGGAGTAGGCTAGACACGTGGGAACAAAAATCGAGAAAGTTAAATATAAAACAATGTCACGTGTAACTATATTGACCATTGGGCATCGTAATCGACACACACATCCAAATATATGTAGGCCTACTAGTTAAATTGCCCGGCGTAGCAAGGGGTAACAATTAGCCTACATTTTCATTACAAAAATATAAAAATTTATCCTAATGAGGGTCGAACTCGGGCCGACTGCGGTCGGACTGCGTTACAGGCGTGAGACTCGAACCACCCTATTATCTAGTTCACTTGTGGGAAGAAAAAAAAATCGCGAAATTAAACTAAGTTATATTGAAGATTTATTTCTTTTAGTTTACGAATAATTAGATCTAATTAAAAAGCTGTTCTCTGAATGCATTCGTATTTAAAAAAAAACTACAACAGAATTGGGACACGGACCTGGAAAAATTTGCACAGAAGCATACCGAGAAATGCAAATTTGATCACACGCCCAGAGAGCAAAGAAGAAATATAGGTCCCCACGAGCGCATTGGCGAAAACCTCTATGTTACTACAGGTCAGTGATGGTATTGCCTAGCTTTGATAATCTAGTTACAATCTAGTACACTGTGTTAGTGTGTTCCAACACTTGAGAACACTGTGTTTATGTGCCCCAACACTTGAGAACACTTTGTTAATGTGCCCCAACACTTGAGAACACTTTGTTAAGTGTCCGAACACTTGAGGACACTGTGTTAATGTGCCCCAACACTTGAGAACACTGTGTTAAGTGTCCTAACATTTGAGGGCACTGTGTTAATGTGCCCCAACACTTGAGAACACTGTGTTAAGTGTCCTAACATTTGAGGGCACTGTGTTAATGTGCCCCAACACTTGAGAACACTGTGTTAAGTGTCCTAACATTTGAGGGCACTGTGTTAATGTGCCCCAACACTTGAGAACACTGTGTTAAGTGTCCTAACACTTGAGGGCACTGTGTTAATGTGCCCCAACACTTGAGGGCACTGTGTTAATGTGCCCCAACACTTGAGAACACTGTGTTAATGTGCCCCAACACTTGAGAACACTGTGTTAATGTGCCCCGGTGCTTGCTTACGTACACTGTGTTAATGTGCCCCGGTGCTGTTAATGTGTTCTAATATTTAGAAATGCATAAATCCACTGATGATTAATAATTACCTTGAAACTGCCAATTACTAGTCCTGCTGTAAAAGAGTTCTAGTTCAGTTATAGTACAACCAGGGCCGTATTTAGGATTGTGGGGGCCATGTTCCAAATTTATGTGGGGGCCCCCTCCTGGACTCGACCCTGTCAGTGTCAGTTAACAATCAAATGTGATTTTCCATTCACTGTATTTGTTCATTGCGCGCTTCTACAAAAGCACTATTCTAATTGCCGAAAATAAAAAACAAGATTTTTTTTTAGAATGTGTGGGGGCCCCTGTTCCATTGGAACAGGCGGAACATGCCTAACTACGCCAACAAATTATTGTATTACTTTGATGGATTACTGGCTGTTTTGGACAGAAAAAAAAACAATTTAATGTTAAATTATTTATGTTAAAAGATAACATATTGTTATCATTTATGAAATAATTATTTCTTGTACTAAGTATTCGGTCTTTGTTCATGATACTTGATCATTGGGAATGTTCTAGAATTCCACCTGTTCCTCGGATAATTAGTTTATACGTTTGGTTCTAAATAAATTTAATTAAACAATGACATAATATTGGTATACTACTTGCCGATACACTAGTTGGGAAGACACTAGGGATTTTATTGGACTTTTAACGAGAGGTCTGTCGTATGCATGGACTTGATTGCAAACAAGACAATCGAGTTTCACAAGGGACATCACTTAAAGCGGACGGTGACTCTTTGCCGCCTCGTCAATGTCTATTTAATAAAATCTACATTCGTAATAATATATTGAGCTACCTCTGTCTCTCTCTATATATATCAACAGGTGCCTTATCCCTTGCAGAGGTTGTTGGTAACTGGTTCGATGAAAAGAAATTCTACAACTTCGATACCATGGCATGCACTGGTGTCTGTGGGCACTACACGCAGGTATAGATCGTTTCGTTTCCTCCCTGCCTTCCTTGTTTTTAACCCACGTCCGCTAGTTCAATTTTGATAGAAACTGTTCACCTGATTCTTCAGGTTGTTTGGAACACGTCGTTCGCCCTGGGATGTGGTGTTTACAGGTGTAATACGGTCACAGAAACCTCTTCGCCAATGAACAATGCCCACCTAGTCACGTGCCAGTATGGACCTGCGTAAGTCTTGTGTTATTTTGTGGCCTATTGCTATAATGTTGAGTTGTCGATAATCGTTAAAAAAATTGAAAGTAGTTAATTTGAAAGTAATTAATTTGAAAGTAGTTAATTTGAAAGTAGTTAATTTGAAAGTAGTTAATTTGAAAGTAGTTAATTTGAAAGTAGTTAATTTGAAAGTAGTTAATTTGAAAGTAGTTAATTTGAAAGTAGTTAATTTGAAAGTAGTTAATTTGAAAGTAGTTAATTTGAAAGTAGTTAATTTGAAAGTAGTTAATTTGAAAGTAGTTAATTTGAAAGTAGTTAATTTGAAAGTAGTTAATTTGAAAGTAGTTAATTTGAAAGTAGTTTATTTGAAAGTAGTTTATTTGAAAGTAGTTAATTTGAAAGTAGTTAATTTGAAAGTAGTTAATTTGAAAGTAGTTAATTTGAAAGTAGTTAATTTGAAAGTAGTTAATTTGAAAGTAGTTAATTTGATTGTAGTTAATTTGAAAGTAGTTAATTTGAAAGTAGTTAATTTGAAAGTAGTTAATTTGAAAGTAGTTAATATGTAAGTAGTGTATTTGAAAGTAGTGTATTTGAAAGTAGTTAATTTGAAAGTAGTTAATTTGAAAGTAGTTAATTTGAAAGTATTTTTTTTGAAAGTTGTTAATTTGAAAGTAGTTAATTTAAAAGTAGTTAATTTAAAAGTAGTTAATTTGAAAGTAGTTAATTTGAAAGTAGTTAATTTGAAAGTAGTTTATTTGAAAGTATTTTTTTTGAAAGTTGTTAATTTGAAAGTAGTTAATTTAAAAGTAGTTAATTTGAAAGTAGTTAATTTGAAAGTAGTTAATTTGAAAGTAGTTAATTTGAAAGTAGTTTATTTGAAAGTAGTTTATTTGAAAGTAGTTTATTTGAAAGTAGTTAATTTGAAAGTAGATAATTATAAAGTAGTTAATTTGAAAGTAGTTAATTTGAAAGTAGTTAATTTGAAAGTAGTTAATTTGAAAGTAGCTAATTCGAAAGTAGTTAATTCGAAAGTAGTTAATTTGAAAGTAGTTTATTTGAAAGTAGTTAATTTGAAAGTAGTTAATTTGAAAGTAGTTAATTTGAAAGTAGTTAATTTGAAAGTAGTTAATTTGAAAGTAGTTAATTTGAAAGTAGTTAATTTGAAAGTAGTTAATTTGAAAGTAGTTAATTTGAAAGTAGTTAATTTGAAAGTAGTTAATTTGAAAGTAGTTAATTTGAAAGTAGTTTATTTGAAAGTAGTTTATTTGAAAGTAGTTAATTTGAAAGTAGTTTATTTGAAAGTAGTTTATTTGAAAGTAGTTTATTTGAAAGTAGTTTATTTGAAAGTAGTTTATTTGAAAGTAGTTTATTTGAAAGTAGTTTATTTGAAAGTAGTTAATTTGAAAGTAGTTAATTTGAATGTAGTTAATTTGAAAGTAGTTAATTTGAATGTAGTTAATTTGAAAGTAGTTAATTTGAAAGTAGTTAATGCAATACATTTTGGGGCACGGTAGCCGAGCGGCAGCGCGTTCGACTGGCGAGCCGAAGGTCCCGGGTTCGAGTCCTGGTGCAGGCTAGGATTGCCGTGGCCACAGAAACTGGTGAATGCTGCTTCATCGGACCTAAGGATCAATTCGGTCCGACGGGATACTTTACTTAATGCAAACGTGCGAAGTGAAGATGTACAAGCCTTAATTAAAATGTTAAAAATCTAGACCGTATTTTTTATAAACTAGTACATAGAGATTTATGTCTTCGATCGAAAAAAAGGACATTATTAATGATTGTGGACATCTTCTTACTCTTCAAATTTTCTGTACTATGTATCTAAGCTATAGTTAACTTGAGATAGCATGGAAGAATATTTAGAATCAAAATATAAGAATATTGTCTTTTCTCAAGTTTGTTCTTGAAGCTATTTTCTTTTTTCCGAAGTCAGCGTCCAATATAGATGTAGTCTATAAATAAACTACTAGCTTTTAATATACAATTAATCTTACCTCTAAGTGAACAACTTGATTGTATAACCCGTTGGACTACTACGTTTTGTACATCGTTTCAAATCTGGGTAGTCTGTTGTCTGTCTGGGTAGTCTGTTGTCTGTCTGCGTAGTCTGTTGTCTGTCTGGGTAGTCTGTTGTCTGTCTGGGTAGTCTGTTGTCTGTCTGGGTAGTCTGTTGTCTGTCTGGGTAGTCTGTTGTCTGTCTGGGTAGTCTTTTGTCTGTCTGGGTAGTCTGTTGTCTGTCTGGGTAGTCTGGTGTCTGCCTGGGTAGTCTTTTGTCTGTCTGGGTAGTCTGGTGTCTGTCTAGGGTCCTGCTTACTATGAAATAATAAACTTAAGCCACTTCAACTTTAGCGGTTAATACTAAACAGCTCATCCTTGTAGCTAAGCAAAAATTAACAACAACCTTAACTGCATAAATGCGTGCATTAGATAGGTTTTAGTGCAAAAGTGCTTGAATGGATTTCCCCGAAACTTTCCGAATGCAAAAGAAAAGGCGTACTAGAAAGTGGGGGAGACCACGAGAAACAATATGTGTGTTATTACGTCAAGATAAATAACAAATACTCTCCACCCCAAAGTCAAATATAAAAAAACAAATGAACTAGCGAGACAATCTAAAATACAATACCGGTAAAGAAATTATTATTACATGCCATTTACACACATAAACAAAAAGGTTAAAGGCGTCACCATTTTATATATCTTCTTACAGCGGGAACATGGTAGGGGCAAACATTTACGTCAAGGGCGCACCTTGTGGGGTCTGTCCAGCAGGAAGGAGCTGTAAAGACAAGCTTTGTGGTAAGACATAATGTTTCTGGTGTTATAATTTTATGAATAATTCATAGCACCGAGCAGGCGTATAACGGCCATGAATCACCGGTTAGTTCTAAACCTGCTACTATTCGCCTGATATTTTCGCGTTTCCTTCATTATATGGCCACTGTGTTGCTAGGATTGCGGGGTCACCAACTGAGCCCCGACTTTGTTGCAGTCTTCCATCACTAGAGACTTTGATTTACACTATCGGCTCAGTGGTGTAGGTCAGCGTCATGGGACCAGCGACTTGTGGGCCAGCGTCTTGTGGGCCAGCGTCTTGGGGGGCCAGCGTCATGTGGGCCAGCGGTCGTCTGGGTCGTCATGGGTTCCAGAGTTTTAAGGGCCAAAGTCAAGTGGGTCAGCGATTTGTGGGACATTGCCTATACCATTTTTTAGCAACGGTTGGCCGTCCTGAAATATATCCCTGTCTTTAATTAAGGAAGTGTTTCTCACCATATCAACACTTTGTGAAGTCGGGTTGGTCTTATGTGGAAGGATCGGCATGTTGTGATAGGGTTGGCATATTGTCAGAGAGTTGGCATATTGTGAGAGGGTTGGCATGTTGTGAGAGGCTTGGCATATTGTGAGAGGGTTGGCATGTTGTGAGAGGGTTGGCATATTGTGAGAGGGTTGGCATGTTGTGAGAGGCTTGGCATGTTGTGAGAGGGTTGTCATGTTGTGAGAGGGTTGGCATATTGTGAGAGGCTTGGCATATTGTGAGAGGGTTGGCATATTGTGAGAGGGTTGGCATGTTGTTAGAGGCTTGGCATGTTGTTAGAGGGTTTGCATGTTGTGAGAGGGTTGGAATGTTGTGAGAGGGTTGGCATATTGTGAGAGGCTTGGCATGTTGTGAGAGGGTTGGCATGTTGTGAAAGGGTTAGCATATTGTGAGAGGGTTGGCATGTTGTGAGAGGCTTGGCATGTTGTGAGAGGGTTGGCATGTTGTGAGAGGGTTGGCATATTGTGAGAGGCTTGGCATATTGTGAGAGGGTTGGCATTTTGTGAGAGGGTTGGCATGTTTTGAGAGGCTTGGCATATTGTGAGAGGGTTGGCATGTTGTGAGAGGCTTGGCATGTTGTTAGAGGGTTTGCATGTTGTGAGAGGGTTGGAATGTTGTGAGAGGGTTGGCATATTGTGAGAGGCTTGGCATGTTGTGAGAGGGTTGGCATGTTGTGAGAGGGCTGGCATGTTGTGAGAGGCTTGGCATGTTGTGAGAGGGTTGGCATATTGTGAGAGGGTTGGCATGTTGTGAGAGGCTTGGCATGTTGTGAGAGGGTTGGCATATTGTGAGAGGCTTGGCATGTTGTGAGAGGGTTGGCATGTTGTGAGAGGACTGGCATGTTGTGAGAGGGTTGGCATGTTGTGAGAGGGTTGGCATGTTGTGAGAGGGTTGGCATGTTGTGAGAGGGTTGGCACGTTGTGAGAGGGTTGACATGTTGTGAGAGGCTTGGCATATTGTGAGAGGGTTGGCATGTTGTGAGAGGGTTGGCATGTTGCGGTAGGGTTGGCATGTTAGGGTATGGTTGGTACTGTGTGATCGGTGCGTGCATATTCTACCGACGACCTTAATTTACTTAAGTCGCCCAAATAGCTTTGTGTAAAGTGCTAAGGAGATGGGGTGGCGACTAAGTATCTGTTTAAATGTTGGCCTATCATTCATTTAATTTATTATGCTCCAATTTCAGCTCTGCCTTCGACTTCTGCCGTTTGTCGGGCTCACTTGATACTCTCTACACTAATCCTTGCTTCGCATTTGATTATGTTTTAAATCTATTATAAGGTGACAAAACAAATCGTACAATGTTTTGAAATATTCAATAAAATGTCAGCAGCGCACAAAATGTTTTTTGTTTTCTTAACTTGACTGCGTCTAGAGGTTTGCAAAATTAAATTTGTTCTGGGGGCGTATTTGAAACAGGCTTTAATTTTTTTGTTTTATTCTTTGACTTTTAAAATCCAATAAAAAAATAAAGAAGATAATATAGTTGGTTCGATGTGTTATGTTTGAGAAACAAAGATGTTCTGTTAAAAAAAAGACTTGTTTTGTAATTGTATTTTAAGGGTTTAGATATAGGGTTTTATGTTTACTCTGGCTTTAGATGGTCGTTTTAATAGCGGTCTTTATTTTCATGGTCAACATTTTTAATGGTCTAGATTTTAATGTTCAACATTTTAATGGTCTAAACTTTAATGGTCAACATTTTAATGGTCAACATTTTAAAGGTCAACATTTTAACGGTCTAAACTTTAATGGTCAAAATTTTAATGGTCAACTTTTAAAGGTATAAATTTTAATGGTCAACATTTTAATGGTCAACATTTTAAAGATCTAAACTTTAATGGTCTAAACGTTAATGGTCAACATTTAAATGGTCTAAACTTTAATGGTCAACATTTTAGGTCAACATTTTAAAGGTATAAATTTTAATGGTCAACATTTAAAGGTCTAAATTTTAATGGTCAACATTTAAAGGTCTAAATTTTAATGGTCAACATTTTAAAGGTTAACATTTTAAAGGTCTAAACTTTAATGGTCAACATTTTAATGGTCAACATTTTAAAGGTCAACATTTAAAGGTCAACATTTTAAAGGTCTAAACTTTAATGGTCAACATTTATATGGTATAAATTTTAATGGTCAACATTTATATGGTCTACTCTTTAATGGCCTACATTTGACAATATATTAAAGCTTCCTCAAATGTACAGGAGTCGGCGTAGTATTCCAAGGAAGAAAGCCTACGTTTAGAATAATGGAATAGGAATGAGACGTATCATTCATTAAAGAACCATTAAAATGTTTGTAACATTTCATTTGTTAATTCTAGTGTTAAATATCAATGCTTAGCGGCCTTTTGAAAGTCTAGGGCTAGGGCGCAATAGCTTTCAATAAACTTGGAGCGTTTGTTCCACATCCGATAGGCTAGAAGTGGGATGAAGGAAAGTGTCTTTTGGGAATTTTTTCTTGTGAAGATCCGATATTATTATGAAAGAAAACAGGTCATTGAGGCAACAGATGACAGGTCATTGAGGCAACAGATGACAGTTCATTGAGGAAACAGATGAAAGGTCATTGAGGCAACAGATGACAGGTCATTGAGGCAACAGATGACAGGTCATTGAGGCAACAGATGACAGGTCATTGAGGCAACAGATGACAGGTCATTGAGGCAACAGATGACAGGTCATTGAGGCAACAGATGACAGGTCATTGAGGCAACAGATGACAGGTCATTGAGGCAACAGATGACAGTTCATTGAGGCAACAGATGACAGGTCATTGAGGCAACAGATGACAGGTCATTGAGGCAACAGATGACAGGTCATTGAGGCAACAGATGACAGGTGTGTACTGACAGAACAAAATATGACAACAAAAATACATGCACAATTAGATTTATCTTTTATTCCTACAATTTAAATGAGAGGAAAAAAAAGGTTATAAATCAAAAAACGCAAAAGGGGATGATATTAAGAAAGTGGTAGAGATACAGAGAGAGAGAGAGAGAGAAAGAGAGAGCGAGAAAGAGAGAGAGAGAAAGAGAGAGAAAGAGAGAGAGAGAGAAAGAGAGAGAGAGTTGAGAGAGAATGACATGAGAAACCAGAACGAAAGAATCACTATAATCAATACAAGTCAAACATTTTGAAATATTTTATTTACAATTTTTTAAACATAATTTCCACAAAATCAATTTCCACTAGGTTATAAAGTCGCAGTCAAATTTGTACAATGTTTTAAAATTCAACACATTTCTGTAGTACAATGGTAAATCAGCAGTGGTTATTTTATATGTCTATGCGATTTGAAAAGTAACATTGACATATGTAGTTACAAGTGCATTCCAAATAAATTATATTATGGCATTTATTTTGATCATGTACCATAATTTACATCCGGAAAAAAATAATTTGGAATGTTTAAAGTATTATCTCTTGCGTTTCAAAAAGCTCTTTTGTGGACAATTAATTAATTAAACAAAAAGTTATGTACAGTACAGGGCACTCTGGGAATGAAGGTAGATAACCCGTGAGCTACTATCGTTACGTCATACTGGAGAGTTGTGTACCCTGCTTACCGTTGGGACAGAAATAAGTCTACAATTAAATCTTCATTCAATAGCCTAACAAATTATGGCGGTGAGAATTAAAAAGTCTGTCAAATAACTATTTGGTGTTTAAGAAAAGCATATGCAGTAATTATTATTTTATATTCCGAAAAATATTAATTGTTGAAGATGCTTCTTTTATAAAAATTTAATTCATTTCAAATAATAATAATAGAATCTATAAATAATATGATAAATTGTAAAAAAATAAAATAATGGAAACAGTTGTATTTAAATTCATTTTCTATTATTAAATCTGACCTTTATATAATGGATTGATTCATTAAGACCATTAAAGGTTTTTTTTAGATTTTGCCGAATGTAAATTATCACATTTATCCAAGATAATAATCTAGACGTATTTATTCAATATTGTTGCAATTGAAATTGAAGGCCTAAAAAAAACACCTTTCATACCGTAGTAAAAAAAATGAATTTCTAAAAAGATAGACACATATTATAGTGTAGGATTAGTGATTTAGCTTTACAACAAAACAATATAGGATTGACGTCACGGTGTAGATCAACAGATACTGTGGCGGGAAAACAGCAGACGATGAAGCTGAAAAAGAGACAAAATAGGCTCAACTTATCGTATATGACTTCAGACGCTCCTTATTGCGCCGTGCATAATAACTAAGTAAAAAAACAACATTAGATGGCTATAAATAAATTTATGCTAATGCTTTCTTTGTAAATGCTAGAACACATCAAAGTATTTACATAAGCTTATATTGCTACAATATAATAGAACTTACATTTTGTATAGGGTCTTACTTTATCGATATTACCGCTGTAAAATATATAGATAGATATAAAGCCATTGAAATAATAATATAGTATATACTAGAAGTGTTCATAACAAAACAACATTAAAGGATATAATACTATATTATATTATTCACAAACGTGTCAAGATTTCTATTAAATGTGTGAGAATAAAGAGACCGATTTGAATTTATAAAGTAAACGCAAACAAAGTTTTAAAATGTAAACAAAAAAATACCCTGGTCCATACTGACACACGACAAAGTATGCATTTGTAAAAGTCGTGCTGAGCAGTGTTGAACATTGTTTAACCCCGCAGCCAACAGAAGTGGAGTTCGCCCACACAACCTGGAAGACAGACCGACAGACATCAAAGTCTGATATGCACAAAACATAAACTTGTGGTTTTCTATCGTTAATTTTGAATGTATTAAATTTGAACTGTCGAGCAAAAAAACAACAATAAAAAAAACATGGTAGAACCTGAGTGTAGTGGCCGCAGGTCTTTGAACAGGAATTGGAGCCGTAGTCGTAGTCGGACTTTTCTGAGTACCAACTGTCGAGAAAACCTTTCACACTCAAAGACCCTGCGGGGGGAGATAGATAGTCGCAGGTCACAATTAGACTTAAGAGAAGTGGATCATTGATACAACACATGGGGGAGGGGGAGGCATTGACCGACAATGTTAACATAATAATAGGTCTTCAATACATTTGGTTTAGTAGTGAATCGATAAAAATAAAGCAATCAGGTTGTTGTTACTAACTGGTGGGCCCATGGAAATAATTATAGGTCATATATACACAATAAGAAGGTCATGGATAAATTCAGTTGAACATTTACATAATAATTGTGTCATTGTTGCGAATTCATAACTGTGTCTTTGACAAAACAAAACGGTCCACAACGAATAGTTTAAGTAGAAAGGAAGTAGACAAATGTATTCATAAAAAAAGGTCTTTTGAAAGAGTGGTAGTAACTTAATGAACTAAGGTCATGACCGGGACCATCTTACAATGGTAGCTTATTTTATGACTCGCGAATTCACCCAGCCGTCTCCATTTTCCCTGTCGGGTACTACGCATAACGAGGTGGACCTTAGGACGTATCCTGGGGAGGGCCCCTTAAGATAAGAATCCTACCTGATGTGGAAGACCAAATATTTTCACCGACGTTAGAGAAGTTGCCAACATTTTGTCTTTCAGTGCCTAGTGGACCTAAAGACGTATCCTGTGGAAGGGCCCCTTAAGATAAGAATCCTACCTGTTGTAGCCCAAATATTTTCTCCGACGTAAGAGAAGTTGGCAACATTTTGTCTTTCAGTGCCTGGACTGTGTTTAAAATCGCACCTCTCTGCATTAGTCTGAGCGTTCTGCGCTAAATCAACACTCCAAGTCTGTAACAACATTGTGAAACATGGAGATGAATTTATGCATAGCTGGAGAATTTGGCTTAGTACGCGGCATAAGCTTATCTCTAACTAACCGGGGAAGCCGGCTGGTCCAGCGGTTAGTTCACCGGACTGTCAACCAAAAACAACTGACAGGTCGCGGGTTCTATCCCTGCCACCGATGGATCCCTGTCGCCCTGCAGGAATTTTGGGCCTAGTGGACGCAATCATCTTCTACCTAGAAAGAACGTCTGTAAACTTATAAGTCGGCAACATTCCACGGAATAAAAAAATACACAATTCACAAAATATGAAAAACAAAAAAAAAACTAACTCCAAAACGCTCGTGTTTATTATATATAGGTTAAAACAAAATTGCTGCTTTTAGTTTGGACCACTGAGCTATATGTACATGGAGTGCTCAAGCAATTAAATTGTAGGAGAAAATGCGGACTTGTAAATATAGATAAGTGCACTGTATGGCACTGAGCTATATAAAAGCTTACATGTCTAAATAATAAATATTCATTAAAATTACTTACTCAGCTAACATATATATGTGGTATTTAAAGCATTATCCAGAAAAATCATCAACCATTTCATCTTTTGACTTCGCCATTAAATTTAATGAAATCGGTACCTCATTAAAATTAAACCAATTTACTCGTATGAGAGAGTATAAGCTCCAAGTATAAGTATATATCTAATGTATGTTCTGTATAAAAGAGTTCATTTTTATCAAATTTCAATGACGCAAATACGAAAAGTTTTTACATTTTGGTACTTCCATGTATATATATAGCTCATGGACACACTCGAGTCCAGGGGAAAACTCCTAGCCTTCACCAGGATTCGAACATTTTTCGAATCTAGTCTTGCATTTGGATTAGTTTGTTTTTTTAAACAATGTCAAGTTATTGGTTTTTCTGGTTTGTTCAGGCAACCCATTTCATGCATGGATGCCACTTTGGCAGAAAGAGACTTTTTTATGCGTTTTTTTCTTTATGGAATAAGAAAATAGATTTTAACCCTTAGGCCGATTTGAGTAGGCTATTCTAATAAATTGTTGTTTTGTATTTCTAAGTTATCTTTTTATGGTTTATGTCTTATTACCACTTTTCTCTTTCTCCTTCTTCGCAACAGCGAAGTGTTTCTTTTCTAGGTTTAAGTGATTTAACTATTAGTGATACACTTGTCAGTCGTGAATATTTACTTATAACGAGCCTTTCAATGTGTCAACTCTGTAGTCTATTATAGTGGCATAAAGCCCATATATTCACTAGTTGCCCTAAGTCTGACGGTATAAGAAAAAAAAGGAGTAAAATAAATAGACCAGTAGCCAACAGACCAAAAACTTCCAAGACAAAATGCTTCCAATGCATTATGCCCGAAGCGTCTCTATTTTACTAAACAAGAGCACTTCAAAATTCAAAGCTTCCCATTGGCCATGCGTGACATCGAGCACAAACGACTGGCGGAGATGACAAAGGGAAACAACTTTATTTTTAGGGTCAAGGGGACACAATTCTTCAATCATGCATTAACATCGAATTCAGCTGAATACTTTGTTAAGATATCGATTCTTTAAAACAAATAATAGGACCGAAATGTTTAGATGTCAATACTGAGCATTACCTGTTGTACGAATCGAATACGTTTAAACTGAATATGTTGACAATTCGATAGATTCAAACAAGCGTAAACACAGACGATACTTGTAGGTGGAGTCTATATATAATTTAATAGAATGATCAAGCATCGAATATCGAACTTTAAGTACTTTGTTATGGCGCGATATTTGCTATTCAAAGTCCTACTTGTACCTTATTTAAAAACGTGTACGTTTTTAGTAATTTCCAGTTTCCAAATCCATCGAAAACAGAAAAATAGAAACGAAAAGTACTATTAGTTCTGAATATTTAGAGCTAGAGTACACATTAAAAAAATACCTGTATTAAAATTAGAATAAATAATGACCCTTGACCTACAAGTTCAAGTGCACACGCGTGAGTGATTCAGTGTGTTTGCCAAGGGGGAGATCACTGTTGTCTACAATATTGATACATTATGCCTTCAACGGGACATAACTGTTGCAAAATGTATGTTGTTTGTTCCTTGGACTTCGTTTGTGGTTCTATTTATTATAATCTAGATTCTAGGTCAACTACTTAATTGGTTTCTTCATCAAATAGTATGATTTTTTGTATTTGTTAGAAAATGCTGAAAGGACTCGTAATTAAAACTAATGCCAAACACGGTAAAGGTTTCGATGTTGAGAGGAAAGCCACGCCTAGTGTTTAAACTGGAAATGATTAGACAAGGAGTAATCAGGGATCAGTGGATAAGCGGTATTGGATAAGGGATCCGTGGGAAATTGATATGTGGATAAGGGATCTGTGGACAGGGAGGCGTCTGATGGTCAGGAATATGGGATGTGAAGATTATGGATATGTGGGAAATGGATATGAAGATAAAAGCAACTGTGGTTAAGGAATGTTGTCATAACGGAATGTGGATAAAGGATATGTAGGAAAGTTTTATGTTTTAACTATACCCGTGTCTGATTGGTTAGAACGGTCACGGGCGTGCATAGGTTCATGGTTTTCTTTTCGTAGAGTGATCTAGTACAGGGGTCGGTAACCTTTTGATAACCGTATGCCAAAACAGGATTTTTAATTTATTCACCCTAAAAGTTATTTTGCTCTTTTCTTATAGAATACGCTTCAATTTCCTTTTTTTTATTTTTTTTTATTTTTTTTTTTGGGGGGGGGGGGGGGATCGTCCGCGTGCCATTGAGTATTGATCTGCGTGTCAAGTCTGGCACGCGTGTCATAGGTTGCCGAACCTGATCTAGTTAGTCAAATGGAAACTGTCGTTGAAGAAAGATATGTATGTTTTGATTCAACGTTTACCTGTCAACCTATATTATATAAGTGTTTTTTAAAATATGTTTTGTACTTTATATTAGGATTAAAGTGTCATCAAGTCTTTTCATTGAGAAATTGCCTATTTTTTTTAAACTTGAGCTGAGAGTGCAGTTATGTGATAATTGTCATATTTCTTGGGAATAATAAAACGTCAGCTTAATAAACAATCACTCACCCCCCACCCCCCTCCCCACAACCACCACCACATACAACAACAACACCACCCACGCCCTCTTCCCGTATAGACTTTGAGATGTTCTAAGAAACGGTAGCCCAGCATGTGAATAAGAGATATTTGAACTTCATATTACGGTGTCCATTAGTTAAGTCGACGTACCAATGGTCATGGGTTCGGATCCTGGTGAAGGCTACAACTTGTTCCCGTGTGTTCGGGAAGGGGGGGGGTTTCCCCTGAGTCTACCCATCTTTGTCTTAAGTTGGAGTAGTGTAAAGGCGGATGGGCATTGCAGTGGCCACTCAATCCCCTAGTATGTCGTAACCTCAGAAACTGGTGAATGCTGCTTTACCGGCCATATGGATAATTGGGTCCGATGGGATACTTTTTACTTTTACTATTCACGTGAATACTACAACTCCAATGATTTCTATACAGTTCAGTGACAAAGTACTCACCATATTCAACATGTCCGTATACAGGTCAGTGACAAAGTACTCACCATATTCAACATGTCCGTATACAGGTCAGTGACAAAGTACTCACCATATTCAACATGTCCGTATACAGGTCACTGACAAAGTACTCACCATATTCAACATGTCCGTATACAGGTCACTGACAAAGTACTCACCATATTCAACATGTCCGTATACAGGTCAGTGACAAAGTACTCACCATATTCAACATGTCCGTATACAGGTCAGTGACAAAGTACTCACCATATTCAACATGTCCGTATACAGGTCAGTGACAAAGTACTCACCATATTCAACATGTCCGTATACAGGTCACTGACAAAGTACTCACCATATTCAACATGTCCGTATACAGGTCACTGACAAAGTACTCACCATATTCAACATGTCCGTATACAGGTCAGTGACAAAGTACTCACCATATTCAACATGTCCGTATACAGGTCAGTGACAAAGTACTCACCATATTCAACATGTCCGTATACAGGTCAGTGACAAAGTACTCACCATATTCAACATGTCCGTATACAGGTCAGTGACAAAGTACTCACCATATTCAACATGTCCGTATACAGGTCAGTGACAAAGTACTCACCATATTCAACATGTCCGTGCTTGGTTCCTGTGCTCTAAGCAAATTGTGTTGTGTAACTATATCAACCGCCTGCGTGTCCGCGAACCCACTTGGGGTGGCTCTTTTAAACAAGTTATGTTCCGCCTCTGCACGGAGTTGCACTTTTCCAGAAGCATCTGAAGTGGTACAGAAAACATACACAACAAATTAAAAAAAATTGCTAAGAAAACAAACAACTTCGCTTAGAAAATAAACAAAAAACGCTTAGAAAATTAAAAAAAAAAACGTTTAGAATATAAACAAAAGTGCTTAGAAAACAAACAACTACGGTTAGAAATCAGTAAGCGGATAGGCAAATCCGGCTATGGGAATAATATGATTAGTTCTTTGTTTTCTGGAAAGACGATACCTAGCCTGCCCCCCCCCCCCCCCCACATACTCCATCCCCGTCCTCGGCTAACTCTTTAGTTGTCAGTAGTGTCACAACAGGTTTGCTATGTTTGCTATGCCTTTGCCCCAGTAGGAAAAATTATTATTATTTCCAGATTCTGTGACATAGTTTGCGGTGTGTGTTGTGTAGTTACGGCCTACTCATCGTGTAAGACAATAATTACATACAGCTAGGATACGCTACGTTAACCAAAGGTAGAGCGCATATTAAGGGCCTAAGTGTTTTGCCTACAAAGTGTTTCAAATACACACGCATACATAAATCTATATATTATTACAACATGGACGTATAAAACAATGGTGCTTGTAGAAGATTGAAATGCAGACAAAACAAATAGGCCCTAACATGACTGCGTTTGTTAGGCTTTAAACCTGAGCCCTTACTGTCAATTAATATGCATTCAACGGTATTAGAATCTAGTTGCTGTAAACTACACCTGTCTATAAAAAAAACACTACTCTACAAGCTGTTTGAAGTTCGCAGTGTACTTTAAGAGCTTTGTGCTTTATATTCTGTTTGGACGGCTGCATATATGAGGCCTCTATATGTATGAATAGCATAGCTATCCTTGTTTTAAAATTTCCTCCATTTTGGGTTACTAATGTATATGCATTATATGCATTGATGATTTAATTGTTGCGTTCGTTTTCTCAAAAGATTTATTTGTTGTGTATTGTGTGTTTATAATAATTATAGAAGACCCTAATGAATTGCGCATTAATTTTTACTAGACTAAGTAACGTGTATTTTGGTTGTTTAAATGTAGGCCCTTTCTCTCTCTCTCTCCACAATATTTATATATATATATATATATATATATATATATATATATATATATATATATATAGATAGATAGATAGATAGATAGATAGATAGGTGTGTGTGTGTGATTTGCAGCTGTCTCAGGGAGAGATTTTAATGTAAGTACATCTTTAGGTCACAGGCCTATCAACAAACGCAATGAACAGAACATATCAGAACATGTTTAGTTGATATTATCAACATAAGGTAATACCATGCAGCATTTTGAATGGCTATAATCACCATAAGATATTACCATAGCATGTTTTATTGATATTATCAACATAAAATATCAACACTCAACGGGGAAACCTTCTTCTTGTCGTCGCTGTTTAGCCTAGACACGGGGACATTTTATCACTATTCATAATCAACATCAAATATATTGAACGTATTGGTGACGGCAACATAGCAACACACGATGTCAACACACAACATGGCAACAACAAATGACAGTGTATCAATAACAGACATAGCAACAACACAATATAAATATATCAGCTTTGGGAGTGTAAATGAACTATTTATTGTTAAATAAAATTTAATCTTACGACTCCTAAACTAAACGAGTGTAACCTTTAACCTAATTAGCTAATATAGTTGAACCCATGTAACCCATACCCATAGATTGACTCAAACTTTTATTAAAAAATCCGGTTAATAATTATTTTTCACCACTTGATTTAAACTAATTTTGTTTTTAATCCTAATCTTAGTCTAGACTAGATTGGTTCTAATCCCACTTTCGAGGAGCCCACAGGGGGGCGAGGCGCTTTACTAAAGACTCTTTTATCTATTCACACAGAGGTGTGGTTCTAAAGTTTCTCTTCTCTCGTACCTCTTGAACACGCTTGTTATTTTTCTGAGTAAAACGCATCCAGACTGACACAATTGATCCATAGGGTCGGTGAAGCAGCGTTCAACAGTTTCTTAGATAACGGCCTACTAGTAAATAGTGTGGCTAACACAATGCCGAGCTGCCTTTACTTTACACAACTAAAGCCAGGTACCCTTCAGAGATGGGTAGACTCGGGGACACCCTTCAGACTCTCTGAGCGTTTCCGTACATTTTCGTACTGCACCACGAGTAAATAAAAATAAAAATATTATTTGAGAAAATACATTAAAAATAATGTAATGCTCACATTTCAAAGCTTTTTATGTTTAAGCATAGTTTAAGGTTCACTTTTCACAAATAACATGTAAGCTTATTAGAACTATCCCCAACACTAACATTTTATTAAAGAACAAACTTTATTCAATCAAGTCGGTACTATCTTTGTTTTCCATTATAACACGTGTATGGTATGCGTATCTCTCAGTGGTCGCCAGCGTACTTCCTGTGGGTTGTGCCTACCCAAAAGTATGGGAACCCCTGGCTGTAGTGATTGAACTACGGAGGAATCCTCAGACTTTGTTGTTCTAGACGCGCTTCGTTTTCATGACTCAATAATTGACGCCTAGACATGGGCGCGCGCCGAAAGGAATCTTATCTCGAAACGTTCAAATCGAGAGTTCAATAACTGGAGGATCAAAACCTTCACACGTCTTAATGCATTGGACAAAAGCTGAAGGATTAGTCAAATCACATGCTTACGGTTAATTTAAACTGATAGGTATGTTGTTGTGTCTGCTTTATTTTCTTTTTTAAAAAGTATGATCTCCCAACTTTTAAATGACACAAATTCACTTAGCATAGTTGATGTGTCTGGGTGAATGCTTTCAGCACATGTCATAATCTAAATCGGGTTGTTTGCACATTCCTTCTTTAAAGACCCTTTTGCGTATTTCCTATATCTTTTTTTAAAATGAACATTCAGACATTCGTTTTTGTCAGGAAGTGAAACATGCAACTATAACAACAAAGTAAATCCAACATAAAATCAATTTTAGTTCCCTGAAAAAAAAATCTATAAATTGTTTTAACAGAGGCAGATCAAATTTTTATTGTCTGTGTTTTAAAAATTGATTTTTTGATCGAATAGAGGGTCATTCATCAAATGTGTGTTTGGAAGAGGAGTAAATGTATTTCACGTGTATTGCAAACTATTGTGAAATGTATTAAAACTAAGACAAAACAAATAGGAAATGTCCAGCCAATCAAATAGAACAATGGTCTCATCTCGTAATTGTATAATGTTAATAATGAAAAATTTATAAATCCAAACAAGTGGAGATAGGAAGACAGAAAAAAAAAAGGTATTGCAATAAAAAGACTTAAAGATGGTGGGTTTTCAAATATGAATCACTTATATGTTGAGATGGAAAAAGACTTATAGATCTAGATCCCAAATGCCAATCAATAAATGTGCAAGTTTTTTTTCTCACAGCAGTCTGGTCGCCCTTCGCTTATCAAATGTCACTGTGCCCTACCAGGACAATTGATCGCCTGCAATGCTTTTACTTAATTGATGAATTGCAGGAATTTTTTTACTTCAAAAGAATTACGAAAGCTAGTGAACTACAGACCTCTGTTGCGCTTTATATTGTTCGTTTAAAATAACTGTCTCGTCTGTCATGTGTGTACTATTTGTTAATATTAAAAACCTCTGGAAATGTACAGACGCTACCAGAAAATCTCAACAAATAATCCAACTAGAAAGTGTGTTTGAAGACTGTAAGACAGATTCGTTCAATACGTTCAGACAATACGTTCGTTGAAGCGGCGTTCAGATGTTTCTGTATCCACGGCATACTATGGAATTGCCTGGCCGCTTTTTACTTTGCCCCAACTAATGTAAGGGAAACTATCAGAACTGTATAGACCTCAAACGCACCCACCACACCTGAGGATAAAGACAACAACTAACCTTCACCAGGATTCGAACCCGGGACCTTCGGTACGCACTGCCGTAAGGCCACCATGTCAACGCCCTGCCCTAAAATAATGTATGGTCTGCCCACTTAAACAAGGGAACTAATAACCCAGTTACTGATATGCTTATTCATTGTTATTCATTTACTTTTGCGAACACACCCAAAAATATAGAAAATCAGGAAGTAAAACAGATGCACACATTTTATTTCTTTTTTTTTTAAACAGCACGTTACAATACGATAGTGGGACACGGTAGCCGAGTGGCAGCGCGTTCGACTGGCGAGCCGAAGGTCCCGGGTTCGAATCCTGGTGCAGGCTAGGATTTCTTCTCGGGTCTGGAAGGTGTCTCTCAGTCTACCCAGCTCTGATGGGTACCTGACCTTAGTTGGGGTAAAGTAAAGGCGGCTGTGCATAGTGCTGGCCACACAATCACCTGGTCACCTAATATGCCGTGGCCACAGAAACTGGTGAACGCTGCTTCACCGGACCTATGGATCAATTCGGCCCGACGGGTACTTTACTTTTACGTTACGATAGCAGCATATTTATTATTAGACCATAAAATATAAACATTATCATTTAAAACATTAATAAAGATGCAAGACTAGACTCGGACAACGGATAAGCGTAGGACGCAATAATTTTCTTTAAAGAAGGAGCGTCTGCAATATATAAGATAAGATAAGCATTAAGCCAAGTTACGGTTTAAAAAATATAGGCTATATGAATGAAATCGTGTAGAAAACAAAGCCATATCGGGCTATCAATAATGTAGATGCATGATGGTATTGAATCGGCACTTAGATCTATATTCCAAACTATACGAAGTGTTGGTTTTCTTTTAATTGGAATCGTTATTGATTGGAAGTTAAAAGCAGATCGATGGCGCACCTCTCAGCTGATAGATACGAAAGGAATCGCGGTTCCAGGTACATGAAATTGGGCCCTTGATTAGAACTAAAGATTCAGTTTTGCAAATGTTCCAATTAACAAGATTAAATAACATCTTCTATACATCTACTTTTTCGTTTGCTTTAAGGAAATAATATGACTGTATTTAATTAAACGTGGTGTTAAAACTACTGACTCAGTCTTGTCAAGACAATCAGACAATATCAATTTTACCTTGATTAGGGTTACATAGATTAATAGATAGCTAAATAGATGAATAGATTATAGATAAAGATACATGCAGAAGGTCAGACAGACAGATAGGTTGATAAATAGATAATCAGATGGATAGATTGATTAATTCATTGAAGCATAGATGGACGTTGATACGAAAGTTATTGATAGTTACATAGTTAAAGATATTGATAGATATATTGATAGTTAAATTGTTAAAGATATGGCTAGATATATTGATAGTTAAAGATATTGATAGTTAAATAGGTAAAGATATCGATAGATATATTGATAGTTAAAGATATTGATAGATATATTGATAGTTAAAGATATTGATAGATATATTGATAGTTCAAGATATTGATAGATATATTGATAGTTAAAGATATTGATAGATATATTGATAGTTAAAGATATTGATAGATATATTGATAGTTCAAGATATTGATAGATATATTGATAGTTAAAGATATTGATAGATATATTGATAGTTAAAGATATTGATAGATATATTGATAGTTAAATAGTTAAAGATATTGATAGATATATTGATAGTTAAATAGCTAAAGATATTGATGGATATATTGATTTGTTTTTAGAGTGATTGATAAATAGACTGCAGATATTTTAAAATAGATAGAAAAAGAAATTGATTATAGCATGGTTCAATAGATACGTATATTGATAGCTATAATGACTGACCGATTCTTATATATATATAGCTTGCATAGATTGAAAAATGATCGATAAATAAATAGATTGGTAACTATATTAATTGATAGATAGATAGTTTACATACGCGTGTACGAATAAATTCAGAAAGAATGGATGGTAGAAAGAAAGAAATACCAACAGACATAGATATATATAAATAGATAAAAACAATTCTAGGCACTTACCTATGTGCAGCCCATATAACAAATTAACCAACATTGACCACACAAAGACATTTAGAGCCATTCTGCAAGACGCGTTTTTCTCTGATTTCATATATAATTATTTTTTTTGTGTGTTTTGAAAATGCGTCTGCGCTATTTATTCAAAGATAAAACCGTGACATTACCAAGCAGGCGTCGCCCACAGCACTTCCCAGTATTTAAATACCACGCTTCGATTCTCGAGATGGGATCGTCCGTGTTGATCGTTTTAGTGGGCGGGGCCATGAGAAAATTGTCGTCTGCCGTGTCCACATCAGGATTAGGGCTATCAAACTAGCTAAAATCTTTTAGTTATAGTTTTAGGGTTAGGGTTGTATTAGATTGTCCCCAATAACTGGGTGATTGTATTATATTGTCTCCAATAACTGGGTGATTGTATCATATTGTCCCCAATAACTGGGTGATTGTGTTGTATTAGATTGTCCCCAATAACTGGGTGATTGTGTTGTATTATATTGTCCTCAATAACTGGGTGATTGTATTATATTGTCTCCAATAACTGGGTGATTGTATCATATTGTCCCCAATAACTGGGTGATTGTGTTGTATTAGATTGTCCCCAAAAACTGGGTGATTGTGTCGTATTAGATTGTCCCCAATAACTGGGTGATTGTGTTGTATTATAGTGTCCCCAATAACTGGGTGATTGTGTTGTATTATAGTGTCCCCAATAACTGGGTGATTGTATCATATTGTCCACAATAACTGGGTGATTGTGTTGTATTATATTGTCCCCAATAACTGGGTGATTGTGTTGTATCATATTGTCCCCAATATCTGGGTGATTGTGTTGTATTATATTTCCCCAATAACTGGGTGATTGTGTTGTATTATAGTGTCCCCAATAACTGGGTGATTGTGTTGTATTAGATTGTCCCCAATAACTGGGTGAATGTGTTGTATTACAGTGTCCCCAATAACTGGTTGAATGTGTTGTATTATATTGTCCCCAATAACTGGGTGATTGTGTTGTATTAGATTGTCCCCAATAACTGGGTGATTGTATTATATTGTCCCTAATAACTTGGTAATTGTATTATATTGTCTCCAATAACTGGGTGATTGTATCATATTGTCCCCAATAACTGGGTGATTGTGTTGTATTAGATTGTCCCCAATAACTGGGTGATTGTGTTGTATTAGATTGTCCCCAATAACTGGGTGATTGTGTTGTATTATATTGTCCCCAATAACTGGGTGATTGTATCATATTGTCCCCAATAACTGGGTGATTGTGTTGTATTATATTGTCCCAAATAACTGGGTGATTGTGTTGTATTATATTGTCCCCAATAACTGGGTGATTGTGTTGTATTATATTGTCCCCAATAACTGGGTGATTGTATCATATTAACCCCAATAACTGGGTGATTGTGTTGTATTATATTGTCCCCAATAACTGGGTGATTGTGTTGTATTATATTGTTCCCAATAACTGGGTGATTGTGTTGTATTATATTGTCCCCAATAACTGGGTGATTGTATCATATTGTCCACAATAACTGGGTGATTGTGTTGTATTATATTGTCCCCAATAACTGGGTGATTGTGTTGTATCATATTGTCCCCAATAACTGGGTGATTGTGTTGTATTATAGTGTCCCCAATAACTGGGTGATTGTATCATATTGTCCACAATAACTGGGTGATTGTGTTGTATTATATTGTCCCCAATAACTGGGTGATTGTGTTGTATCATATTGTCCCCAATAACTGGGTGATTGTGTTGTATTATATTTCCCCAATAACTGGGTGATTGTATTAGATTGTCCCCATTAACTGGGTGATTGTATTATATTGTCCCCAATAACTGGGTGATTGTATCATATTGTCCCCAATAACTGGGTGATTGTATTATATTGTCCCCAATAACTGGGTGATTGTATTATATTGTCCCCAATAACTGGGAGATTGTATTATATTGTCCCCAATAACTGGGTGATTGTATTATATTGTCCCCAATAACTGGGTGATTGTATTATATTGTCCCCAATAACTGGGTGATTGTATTATATTGTCCCCAATAACTGGGTGATTGCGTTGTATTAGATTGGCCCCAAATACTGATGAAATTTTTGATTGACCTAGTCACACATTGAAAATACAGTTAACTAAAACATCAACGTCTAAGTTTAATGAAGAGTCTTTAAATTTCGAGCCATGAGAACAATAGAGCAAGAAATATTCCATTTTTTTCAAAGCATTACTTAAAAAAAAATCAATCTTATATTACTTCATTCTGTCCAACTTAATCCTTAGCTACGGCACTATTTTATGCTTTGTGGGTTTTCATAATTGTCTCCCTGTTTTTTTTCTGAGTGTCTTTGTGTTAACTCTGTTTTGGAGACGAACACATTGCTTGGGAACGCAGGACTAGAGATGGGAAGGGCACTTTCTGCCTCCCTAACTTCTTTCACGAGACAGACAAAGCTGTTCCAGTAGTCCTAGTCTAGTTATATAAGGGAGTTTATTACTGCGTAATTACTTAACTCTTTTTTTTTAGTTGAATGTATAATAAGCTTAGAGTAAATGCCCCTCACGCAACCAGCTCTATGTGCAACCACTAGATCAAACTCTCGTTATAGATGTTAAGTCAAAAGGAAAGATATCAACGTATAATTCCTTAGGTCCACAATTAAGTTTTCTTTACTTTCGGATCAATTCCTGCCATTATGGAAGACGATATTTGCAGTGAAAATCCCCCCCCCCCCCTTTAAAATATATATTGTTGTTCTTTATATTATAAATCATTAGTATAGTATACTTAACAATTAAAACATCAAGCCGAAAAAATCGTAGCCGAATAACAAGCTGGTTTCAGGGCAGGGCGAAGTACCACCGAACATATATTCAACTTGAGAATAATCTGTGAGAGATACCTACAGCACCAACAACCCCTATACCATGTGTTCATAGACTTCGTAGACTGGCATGCTGCGCTGTGGGCAACCATGAGAGTATACAACATCACCCCTAACATTATTGCAGTCATCAAAAGCCTGTAAGATAAGGCTACCAGTGCAGTCCACCACAACGATGTCATTGGAAACAACCATTGGCGTCAAGGGTGCTTACGCTCTCTAACAATCTTCAATATTTAATTAGAAAGGATCATGACGGATGCACTGGACGACCACGTCGAGACAGTCAGCATCGGTGGGAGACCAGTCACCAATCTTCGCTTTGCCGATGACATAGATGGCTTATCTGGCAGTGAAGACGCTCCATCTATAAAGAAGATTAACGAGTCCTACTTTCATCCGTGGTCTGAGTCTAGTCCTGCATTTCTATACGTGTTACTGGTTTTCTTTTTTTTTCAGGCAACCCATTCCATGCCCGGATGCCGGATGAGTACTTATATTGCATTTGTTCTCGCTTAAGGGATAAGCATTATAAGTGTGTACATGAGAACACATCTCCAACAGTGAAGTTCGCAAGAGAACTGGAATAAACTTCATCATCGAGGAAATCAAGAAAGGAAGATGGAGATGGCTGGGTCACATCCTCCGCATGGACAAAAAGAGGCTCCCAAGTAGTGCATTGAAATGGACATCGCCAGGAAAAAGGCGGAGGAGAACGTGGAGGAGGACAATGGACGAGGAAGCAAAGGCCACCAACAAATCATGGCATGAAATCAGATGGCTCGCCCAGGATAGGGAGGCCTGGCGGAACTATGTTGCTGCCTTATGCTCCACGGGGAGCGATAAAGAATAAGAGACATGAGAACATATACACATATCTACACAAATATTGACGGTATAATTTGAGAGGCATATATGTGTTAGCTATGTAAGGCAATACTAGGCAACAAATTCAATTCTAAATTCTAACTTAGAAAAACATCACAATAACAAATAACAATCTATTACGATGCTCAGATAAACATAAGGATAAATACACTTGCAAATGCATCTAAGGACTGTTTACAATGTAAACCCATCCACTTGGTGATGTTTTCAAGCTTTTTTTTTTCGGTATTTCATACCACTTCTATGAGCATGATTTGACTGGACTTATTTCCTGAAATTCCCTGTGGAACAAAGGGCTTCAGCAGCAAGTCTCCAACACACTCGGTTCTGTGACAGATTTCTTTAGTTCACCCCACTTCATGCCGCACTGCTTCATTTCTTCCTCACACGTTCTTCTCCACGTTGTCGTGGGCCTGCCAGCTTTTCTTTGGCTCTGTGGGTTCCATTGGAGAGCTTGTCTCGTGATGTCTTTAGCTGGCTTTCTGTGAGAGTGGCCAATCCATCTCCATTTCCGTCTAGCTATCTCTTGGCTGAAGTTGTCCTGTTTTGTCATCTGCCAAAAGTCTTTTTTTTTCGTCCATGCGGTTTATTTTAAGCATCCTCCAGAGACAACTGTTGACAAAGGTCTCGAGTCTGCTGGTCAAAGTGTTCGTGTTTCGCCAGGTTTCTGAGCCATATAGCAAGACTGACTTGACATTGCAGTTAAATATCCTTTGTATGTTATCGATAAGAAAACTGTTTTCCATACAGGCCCCATGGAGATGAACGCATATCTGGCTTTTCCTATTCTGGCCTTAACATCCTCATCTGAACCGCCAGTGGTTGGGAAGACAATACTGCCAAGATAGATAAATTAGTTCACTTCCTGGAGATACCTGTCACAGAGAGTAATTGGTGTCTGATGCGTCTGTGCCTATGATTTGCAGTTGCACAATTCTGCTTAAGTCCCTCGTTTAGCAGATAAACTCAGTTGTCCTATTGCTAGTGTCTGCACTTGGATGATGGAAAACAGACTTATATTCCCTTTGGAAATATTTATTGAATACAAGTTCATTTGACGTACCAGAGGGGCCTGGGTTCGAATTCTGGTGAGAACTAAAATTTGTTTCCGGGTCTAGAGGGCATCTCTGAGTCTACCCAGCTCTGACGGGTAGCTCATTTTAGTTGGGGTAAAGTAGAAGGGGCTCAGCATTGTGCTGGCCACATAAGCCCTTAGCATGCCGCAGCCAGAGAAACTGGTGAACGCTGCTTCACCGGCCCTACGGATCAATGTGGTCCAAACGGATACTAGGCCTATATTTACTATAAGCTCCAGGCGTTTCAAGCATTGATATTGAGAACAAAAGAGTTAAATACTACATTTACTATAAGCTCCAGCCGTTTCAAGCATTGATATTGAGAACATAAGAGTTAAAGTTTTAAAACTAATAAAATTACTTTAATTATTAAATGGTACACGTGTTAATAATACTTTGCCTTCTATTGTTTTCCCCCCTCCCCCCCCCCCCCATGTTGCATTTTGAGACTCCCTACCAACCCCACACCTCTTTCTTATGAATGCAATTTTCAGATCCTCTTTAAAGGATTCCAATTTACAAGAAACATAATAGAGAAACTTTACACATAACATAATAGAGAAACTTTACAGAAAACATAATAGAGAAACTTTACAGAAAACATAATAGAGAAACTTTACAGAAAACATAATAGAGAAACTTTACAGAAAACATAATAGAGAAACTTTACAGAAAACATAATAGAGAAACTTTACACAGAACATAATAGAGAAACTTTACACAGAACATAATAGAGAAACTTTACAGAAAACATAATAGAGAAACTTTACAGAAAACATAATAGAGAAACTTTACTCAAAACATAATAGAGAAACTTTACAGAAAACATAATAGAGAAACTTTACAGAAAACATAATAGAGAAACTTTACAGAAAACATAATAGAGAAACTTTACACAGAACATAATAGAGAAACTTTACAGAAAACATAATAGAGAAACTTTACAGAAAACATAATAGAGAAACTTTACAGAAAACATAATAGAGAAACTTTACAGAAAACATAATAGAGAAACTTTACTCAAAACATAATAGAGAAACTTTACAGAAAACATAATAGAGAAACTTTACAGAAAACATAATAGAGAAACTTTACAGAAAACATAATAGAGAAACTTTACAGAAAACATAATAGAGAAACTTTACTCAAAACATAATAGAGAAACTTTACAGAAAACATAATAGAGAAACATATTGAGTATTGTTTTTTCTTCATTAACATTTATTTGTTTCATTTTTTTGGACACATCTTTGATGTTAACAGTTCAGGAAAGTGAGCAAACAAAGCTGTTACATGCCTTGGTAATGACTAGAGAGTAGAAAATTGAGCCAGCAAAGTTGTGATTTCAAGATGCTCGTGTTGTTCACCCCTCGCCCCCTCTATTATTTACCACAAATGATGTATCATCTCGTCGGCGAGAAACAGAAAGGCGCAGACGTGGAGTTGACAAGTAGTGGCGGAGGAAGCTGGTAAATAAAAGAGAAACATATTTGATTGAAAATAAACATTCACATTTTTTTATAGAAACTCTTAAGTAATACTTTTTGTTAAAGTTTTAAACAACATGAAGGTGAAATGTACCTCTCTACGCGCCCCGCCTGATCACACGATGAAATGAAGATTATTTCCCAAATTATGAGTGGATGTTTAATTTGTGGCACTCCTGTACCCATGGGCCTCAAAGTCTGGCGAAAAGTGTAAACCACCGATACGCTTCCCGCAATTGTACGCCGGTGGGCTTACGCATGGCGGTGGGACAGCCCTGATGCGCGTCCGAGGATCACTTCCTGGAGGTAATGAGCGCAACTGCTTGTCTCAACCCTGGCCCCCTGGTGCCTAGATGTCCAGGCCTAGAGTCTGGAATTTGTGCTACACTGCGACAGGTGTACGAGTGAGCCACCACGATAATGATCCAGGGGAATCCCCTCAGTGGTAGGAGAGAATGTAGTGCTTATGACTGCCGAGATCGTACCCTTTGTTTCGTGACAGGCCCTATCGGCGTGCCGTTGGGTGGATCGTCTCGGACAGGATCTTGGTGTGCCTTTCACCCCCACCCCATTGAGACACACATTAATATCTTTACGCTCCTGAACACGACAGAGCCAGAAGTCTCGTCCGGATATATTTTAAGACATTATAAATTGGTGACTTCACCGGAGATAATACTAAGCGAGTGGTCTACTTTCAACAGGCGCTAAGTCAATACTAAGCGAGCGGTCTACTTTCAATAAATGCTCAGTTATTTCCATACTATGGGAATCAGTCAATGTGTATACATGCTGATCTATAGGTCAACCTAAAAATTACTCAAACATAATAATATTAAATATATGACGCGCCTATGAGAAGATGCTCACTTGTGGTGAAAAAAAAAAGTCACTTTCTGTAAAAAGAAAATAAGTTTCTCTTGGCATAGCACCTCTTTTGCTAGTGGAACCTTCCACGCGGTAGAATGTAAGTCAGTCAGGAGAAAATGACTTAAATGGAGCAAACCAAAAGAAATTCCTCACCCGTTTCCCCTGGCTTGGCTGAGGTGTCAGATTTGGCTGCTGTAGTTGTCAAGAGTTTGACATCTGGAACAGTCTGGATCACTGCTTCTTTGGGAGGTAGGGCTTTGTCTATTTCCTCCTTAGTGGGTGGCTCAGGCATCTTTGGTATCTTTGGTATAACAACTTTTGCTACATCTTCGGCACTTGGTACATTTGGTATCACTTTTCCCATGTCTTCTGCATTTGGTACATTTGGTATAATGTTTGCTAAATCTTCTACTTCAGGTAATTCTGGAAATGGCGGTATATTAATTTTCATCACTTTCGGAATTTTCTCTAAATCTTTTAAAATATCACCCAAAACTGAAAAAAAAATGTCATCAAAGGTTAAATTTCTCTCTCTCTCTCTCTCTTTGGCTACTTCTTACTTCTACATCTCTTTATCAAACTCCACCCCCACATTACACGGGTGGAACCGATGGCCGAGCGTATTATGGGCTTGAATACTGGTAAATGCTGAGGTCTGGATGCTTCCTGGACTGGATGGTGTCCCTGAGCACACCCAGCTCTGATAGGTAACCGACATTAGTTTGGGTAAAGAAAGCGTGCAGCAAAACGTGTCAAATGATTATGGCTTCCCCCCCCCCCCTTTTTAGTGCATATACTACATAGATTATTCAAACCAGTCGATTGGCAAGATGGTGAATGCGAATTCAGGTTAAGCGGTTCAGACTTTGGGCTGAAATAAAATCCCAGGCTACAAAGGCACCGGCACCAATGAATGCAATATGCGCTAGTAATAAGAATAATTATTGCGAAGTTACAGCGGCACGTGTGCATGTATGGAGGTGTTCAAAAGTGAAAGAAGATTGACGGAAGGGGGAAGGACGCCAAACAACGTTATCCACCCGTTAACCTAAAATACTAAACACTCGAAACACTGTTGAAGTCAAAATGTTACTTTTTTTTTAGCGTTAATATCTGCATATATTGTGATTATGATAGAGAGATGATTTCTTGTCTCCCCCACCCCTTCCCAAATGAAACAAAACAAGATAAGAAACGAGTCTTGTTCTCCCAAATACTGGTAAATATATTATGTCTTGTTCTCCCAAATACTGGTAAATATATTATGTCTTGTTCTCCCAAATACTGGTAAATATATTATGTCTTGTCCTCCCAAATACTGGTAAATATATTATGTCTTGTTCTCCCAAATACTGGTAAATATATTATGTCTTATTCTCCCAAATACTGGTAAATATATTATGTCTTGTTCTCCCAAATACTGGTAAATATATTATGTCTTATTCTCCCAAATACTGGTAAATATATTATGTCTTGTTCTCTCAAATACTGGTAAATATATTATGTCTTGTCCTCCCAAATACTCGTAAATATATTATGTCTTGTTCTCCCAAATACTGGTAAATATATTATGTCTTGTCCTACCAAATACTAGTAAATATATTATGTCTTGTTCTCCCAAATACTGGTAAATATATTATGTCTTGTCCTCCCATATACTGGTAAATATATTATGTCTTGTTCTCCCAAATACTGGTAAATATATTATGTCTTGTTCTCCCAAATACTGGTAAATATATTATGTCTTGTTCTCCCAAATAGAGGTAAATATATTATGTCTTGTTCTCCCAAATACTGGTAAATATATTATGTCTTGTCCTCCCAAATACTGGTAAATATATTATGTCTTGTTCTCCCCCTTCCAATAATTAATTCATCACAGACATACATGTCTTGCCCAGCCACGCCCAGTTAAAACAACTATCACACAGACATAAATGTCTGGCCCAGCCCCAGTCAGTGAAACAACTATCACACAGACATACATGTCTTGCCGAGCCACACACAGTGAAACAACTATCACTATCACACATAGAATCTACATACATTTCTGGATTCCATGTCCAGATGTAACGACGACCAACGCCGAGAATGCCAAGACGAGTGTAAGCCTTTTGCCCGTCATTGCAAACAATTGATTTCTGAGACTGTAGTGCTGTTCTTGTTTTTGTGTTCGTTTGTTTAAACGAGAAAGTCCAAAGCTCGATCTAACAATGGCAGTCTGTGGTCCTGTCCGTTCCGATTTCAATCAAACATTTGCATAGTTAAATTATTAATAACAAAATTAATATGTTTTATAAAACAGTTTATACCCCATTTAGCTAACATACTTATTGGTTACATAAGTATCAGTTTGGCGCCCATGCACACTTTAAACAATCACAATCGAGGATTTCTCACTTATGGCCCTAAGAACGTACTGTAGCATTCAACATTGATAGATCACCATAAAGATTCGGCATGAAAGTTTGGCCGTTCCCATCTAATCCTAACTCTCGCAGGGCCGTGCAGCCAAATAGCATGTTTTCCACCGTCTCTCTTGCATCCCTGCAGTTTCGACATCGCGAATGGAGGTAGGACCTAAGCCTACTATCGGACAATGTCCAGTTCAAAATTGGGCAATCGTGGACTATCTTCTTTTTGCAAAACCTCCTGTGTCTTTCTTTATATTAACCAGCTAGGGGGCGAACTGTTAAAACCGTTTTAAGTTTAGAACTAGTTTTTGTAACGAAATTTTAAAAGAAATCGAGACAGAGCATGCTAGGACACCGCCCCGTTGCTAGGACAACCGGAAGAGTTTAAAGGAATATAAAGAGTTAAAAGCCCGTATTTACTTGTAAATTTGAGCTCCCCTTCAACCCTCCCTTACCAACTACCTGGATTTTTACAAATTGTAAATTAACTGCTCATACCGCAGGCCTTCCGCAACCTCACTTGAGAAAACATGTAATCATTTTTGTAAATAGTGTTGAGATTCAAACCTTTATATTCCTAGATGCTAGTTTGCCGCTCTATAACTACATTGTCGCCAATATTCCGTTTTAAATTACGGGACGTTCTACAGCAGCGCCAAGGTCTTACGTCTGCCACGACTTTTGTTCGAATCTCAGCTGGTCAGAAGAAATGCGTTACATCTGAGTGAACTTCTGGCAGGAGTGAGTCTGTTTGGGAGGTAAATAGTCGACTAGATCTATATTATATGCTCGACTGTCAAACTTTTTAAATCCAAAAGATTTGGGCGGTATAAGATACAAAAAAAAAATCTACAAAATAGCCACATAACCAGAATGCAGCCTAAGGATAAATGTATGTATGCTACTATTGTGGGAGCTTGTAACAAATTATGCAATTCTTTCTTGGTGCGATATCTGCATTCAGTATGCATTCTGTTTTGCTTTGTATGTTTGTGATTGTCCAGGTCACAACTGGCCTTATGTTATTTTATATAGATCTTTAAAATTTCTTTGTTTTTCTGTTAATTTTTTTTATTGTTGTTGTGGCATGTTCTAAATTCTAAAGTTTCCCGTCAGACCAAATTGGTCCATAGGGCAGCGTTCTCCAGTTTATGTGGCCACGGCATACTAGGATTTACCCCAACTAAGGTCAGGTAGGCCTACCCATCAGAGCTGGGTAGACTCAGGGACACCCTCCAGACCAGAGACAAAATATCCTAGCCCGCACCAAGATTCGAACCCAGGACCTTCTGTACGCTAGCCGAAGGTGCTGTCACACGGCCACCGACCACCCTGTGGCATGTTGTAGCTACTTAAATATGCTTTATTGTCGGCTGGTATTCTTTCTTTATTTCTGCTAGCAAGTCTTTACTTTCAGAAAAGACAATAACAAGATGGATCGCTTGCTTTGATATTTCTGCTATTTGATGACTCGAAAACTTCTGTTCCGGAAATTTCCGATCATAAACTGAATTATAGACTTCCGGTTTAGTAATTCGATATGATTGTATCAATGGACTGATACTATGGCTATTCCAGCATGCTAGGGTACCGTCCCGTTGCTAGGACAACAGTGGCGTAGCTAGGGGAGGGGGGATCCAAATTCGAAAGTCCCACCGGGCCCCTACTTGAGGGGGGCCCCCAAATGAGTGTTCGAATTGTTTTTTCTCATGTCATAATGTCGAATGTCAAAATGCAGGGGCCCCTAAAGAGGCCAATCCCCCCGGGCCCCCAAATCCCTTGCAACGGCACTGTAGGACGACCGGAAGAGATTAAAGGTCTATAAATAGTTAAAAGTCCGTATTTACTTGTGATGTAAATAAACATTTTAACTAGCTAAAATTGAACGTTTTATATACAAATATTAAAGAATGTACATAAAATTAGGTCGACCAGTAAAAATATCAAGACGTAGGAGATAGCTTACTTAGGTCTACTATTATTATAATCCTAATATGTCAGCTGCAGTTTTCCTTCTTTGTCTTTGTTACTCAGATTTCTCACTTAAAAATTAATAACTATTTTTTTTAATCCGAATATTTAATAAAGGTAGACTAATGGAATTCTATCTTCAAGACATTTCTATTATTAATTTTGAAAAAGTTCATGTCTGTTAAATCTGATTAGTGTTTTAAATAATGTTAAGTTGCTGGTTTTCCTGGTTTGTTCAGGTAACCTATTCCATACTCGGATGCCACTCGGGAAGAAAGAGTAGGCCTACTAATATGCATTTGTTCTCGCATAAGGAATAAGAAAAGTTTTGTTTTTCCTTATTTTTGTCAGAGCATTGAAACAGATTGTTATTGTGTTGTATTTCTAAATTACAATTTAATAAATTTGCCTTGTGTATTATTACTACTTTACTCTAGTAATCCAGTGAAGCCTACTGGTACTTCAGTTCTCTTAGACAATTCGGTAGGCCTATTATATAAACGAACAAAGCGCTAAAAAAAACATAGATCTACCTGTACTTACCTTCAATTAGGTTCCAGTTTCTAGACTTCAAGGTGTTATCACATTCTAGACAACACAAAGTTCCGTGTGTCTGTTTAACTGTTGTTTGCTATAATGGTGCTATAAGGGTGATTTTATGATGCGAACCAGTTACGTCACATCCGTTTGCACTGTTTGATTCGTTCAACATTTATACTAGGGATGTTAAAACCGGTTTTTCTTGAAAACCGGTTTTCGGTTCTATAAAACCGGTTTAAATCCGGATTTTGGTTCCCCCCCCCCCCCCCATCTCTTTCACAATGTCACAAGTGACAGGCCGGAACAGCCAAATGTGCGTAGTTTTGTAGGTATATTTGAAAAATAGTTCAAACTTAATTAGTGTTTGCAGGGCATTCAAGACGTTGATTTATGTGAATACAATAAGATTTTGTACACTTTACCATAAAATTCTTCAGAACTAAAAAAATCTGGGCTAATTGATTAAAACCGATCATAGCTTTCAATAGTAATAATCACATTTCTGATTATCGCTGAAGGTGTCCTGTTTTGTCATCTGTCACAAGACTTTATTTTTTTCCGTCCATGCGGTTTATTTTAAGCATCCTCCTGAGAGAACTGTTGACAAAGGTATGAAGTGTGCTGGTCAAAGTGTTTGTGTTTCGCCAGGTTTCTGAGCCATATAGCAAAACTGACTTGACATTGCAGTTAAATATCCTTTGTATGACACTCAATCCCCCAACAGCCGGATTGTCATCTTCTCTGACGCCAAAACAGTACTCCAGTCTCTAAAAAACCAAAATGCCCCGATCAACCAGTCACTCAGTACAGAACTTTTAAAACTGAGCAAAATAACTAAAGAACTGGTTCTCCAATGGATCCCTGGACATATACAAAATGAAGGAAATGACACTGCCGACACCTTAGCTAAAGCTGGAGGCAGACAAAACCAGACAGACCCATCTCTACACCCCGAAGAAATAAAGGCAATACTCAAAAGGAATGAATCCGAAAGATGGTCTGAGCTGCAACAAAACAACCCAAAGATTGATGCTTACTACAAACTCTCCCGCCAATTTCAAAACATCATCTTCAGACTAAGGACTGGTCACAACAGGCTAAAGCAACATATGTTCCGCAAACTACGAATCGGAGCAAGCGAAATGTGCCCCTGCGAAACAGCTCCCGAAAATGCGGAGCATGTCCTTCAGACCTGCCCTCTGTATCTTTCTACCCGGTCAGCCTTTTGGCCCCTGGGGGCTACCCTCAACGACAAACTGTTCGGTGGACTAGAGCAACTGACAGCCACGGCGCAGTTCATTACAGCTATCGGACTTGTTGTCTGAATCCTCCCAATCATAACATTTGAGAACGAAGAAGAAGAAGAAGAAGAAGTATGGATAAGAAAACTGTTTTCCATACAGGTCCCATGGAGATGAACGCATATCTGGCTTTTCCTTTTCTGGCCTTAACATCCTCATCTGAACCGCCAGTGGTTGAGAAGACAATACTGCCAAGATAGGTAAATTGGTTCGCTTCCTGGAGATACCTGTCAGAGAGAGTAATTAGTGTCTGATGCGTCTATGCCTATGATTTGCAGTTGCATAATTCTGCTTAAGTCCCTCGTGTAACAGATAAACTCAGTTGTCCTATTGCTAGTGTCTGCAATTGGATGATGGAAAACAGACTTATATCCCCTTTGGAAATATTCATTGAATACAAGTTCATTTGACGTACCGGAGGGGGGGGGGGGCTGGGTTCGAAATCTGGTGAGAACTAAAATTTGTTTCCGGGTCTAGAGGGCATCTCTGAGTCTACCCAGCTCTGACGGGTAGCTCATTTTAGTTGGTGTAAAGTAGAAGGGGCTGAGCATTGTGCTGGCCACATAATCCCTTAGCATGCAGCAGCCATAGAAAATGCTGAACGCTGCTTCACCGGCCCTACGGATCAATGTGGTCCAAACGGATACTACATTTACTATAAGCTCCAGCCGTTTCAAGCATTGATATTGAGAACATAAGAGTTAAAGTTTTAAAACTAATAAAATTACTTTAAGGCTTAAATGGTGCACGTGTTAATAATACTTTGCCTGCTATTGTTTTCCACCCTCCCCCCCCCCCCCCATGTTGCATTCTGAGACTCCCTACCAACCCCACACCTCTTTCTTATGAATGAAATTTTCAGATCCTCTTTATAGGATTCCATTTTACACAAAACATAATTGAGAAACTTTACCCAAAACATAATAGAGAAACTTTACAGAAAACATAATAGAGAAACTTTACACAAAACATAATAGAGAAACTTTACACAAAACATAATAGAGAAACTTTACCCAAAACATAATAGAGAAACTTTACCCAAAACATAATAGAGAAACTTTACCCAAAACATAATAGAGAAACTTTACACAAAACATAATAGAGAAACTTTACCCAAAACATAATAGAGAAACTTTACACAAAACATAATAGAGAAACTTTACACAAAACATAATAGAGAAACTTTACCCAAAACATAATAGAGAAACTTTACAGAAAACATAATAGAGAAACTTTACACAAAACATAATAGAGAAACTTTACACAAAACATAATAGAGAAACTTTACACAAAACATAATAGAGAAACTTTACAGAAAACATAATAGAGAAACTTTACACAAAACATAATAGAGAAACTTTACAGAAAACATAATAGAGAAACTTTACCCAAAACATAATAGAGAAACTTTACACAAAACATAATAGAGAAACTTTACACAAAACATAATAGAGAAACTTTACACAAAACATAATAGAGAAACTTTACAGAAAACATAATAGAGAAACTTTACACAAAACATAATAGAGAAACTTTACACAAAACATAATAGAGAAACTTTACACAAAACATAATAGAGAAACTTTACACAAAACATAATAGAGAAACTTTACACAAAACATAATAGAGAAACTTTACACAAAACATAATAGAGAAACTTTACACAAAACATAATAGAGAAACTTTACACAAAACATAATAGAGAAACTTTACACAAAACATAATAGAGAAACTTTACACAAAACATAATAGAGAAACTTTACACAAAACATAATAGAGAAACTTTACACAAAACATAATAGAGAAACTTTACAGAAAACATAATAGAGAAACTTTACCCAAAACATAATAGAGAAACTTTACACAAAACATAATAGAGAAACTTTACACAAAACATAATAGAGAAACTTTACACAAAACATAATAGAGAAACTTTACACAAAACATAATAGAGAAACTTTACACAAAACATAATAGAGAAACTTTACACAAAACATAATAGAGAAACTTTACAGAAAACATAATAGAGAAACTTTACACAGAACATAATAGAGAAACATATTGAGTATTGTTTCTTCTTTATTAACATTTATTTGTTTCATTTATGTAGACACAACTTTGATGTTAACAGTTTAGGAAAGTGAGCAAACAAAGCTGTTACATGCAATGGTAATGACTAAAGATGTACAAATATGAACCAGCAAAGTTGTTATTTCAAGATGCTCGTGTTGTTCACCCCCCCCCCCCTATCTTTTACCACAAATGATGTATGATCCCGTTGGCAAGTATCAGAAAGGCACAGACGTTGAGTTGACAAGTAGTGGCGGAGGAAGCTGGTAAACAAAAGAGAAACAAATATTTCATTGAAAATAAACATTCAATTTTTTTTATAGAAACTCTTAAGTAATACTTTTGTTAAAGTTCTAAACAACATGAAATGTACCTCTCTACGCGCCCCACCCTATTACAAGATGACTTGAAGAATATTTCGCACATTAATTGGCATGAGTTGATGTTTAATTTGTGGCACTCCTCTACCCACGGGCCTTAAAGTCTGGCGTGTGTAAACTGGTGCCTGGATGTCCGGGCCTAGAGTCTGGAATCTGTGCTACACTGCGACAGTGCAGGTGTTGAAGTGAGCCACCACGATAATGATCCAGGGGAATCCCCTCAAGGGTAGAAGAGAATGTAGTGCTTATGACTGCCGAGATCGTACCCTTTGTTTCGTGACAGGCCCTATCGGCGTGCCGTTGGGTGGATCGTCTCGGACAGGATCTTGGTGTGCCTTCCACCCCCACCCCCTTGAGCCACACATTAGTATCTTAACGCTCCTGAACACGACAGAGCCAGAAGTCTCGTCCGGATATATTTTAAGACATTAAAATTGGTGACTTCACCGGAGATAATACTAAGCAAGTGGTCTACTTTCAACAGGCGCTAAGTCAATACTAAGCGAGCGGTCTACTTTCAATAAATGCTCAGTTATTTCCATACTATGTGAATCAGTCAATGTGTATACATGCTGATCTATAGGTCAACCTAAAAAAAATTCTAATTACTCAAACATAATAATATTAAATATATGACGCGTCTATGAGAAGATGCTCACTTGCGGTGTAAAAAAAAGTCACTTTCTGTAAAAAGAAAATCAGTTTCTCTTGGCATAGCTCAGGGGTGTGCAACAGGCGGCCCACGGACCACAATCCGGCCCGCCAGACCAGTTTATGTGGCCCCATCTAATAGTGTTTGTTTTTATTTATGTCCAAATGTATTTACAATTTACTTAACTCTAGTTATCAAGAGATTACATTTTCCTATGGTAACTGGCCCTCTTTGTCTTTCCAAAGTTCCAATGTGACCCAAAATTAGAAAATGTTGCACACCCCTGGCGTAGCACCTCTTTTGCTAGTGGAACCTTCCACGCGGTAGAATGTAAGTCAGTGAGAGAAAAATGACTTAAATTGTGGATACCAAAAAAAATGCCTCACCCGTTTCCCCTGGCTTGGCTGAGGTGTCCGATTTGGCTGCTGTAGTCGAGTGTTTGACATCTGGAACAGTCTGGATCACTGCGTCTTTGGGGGGTAGGGCTTTGTCCATTTCCTCCTTAGTGGGTGGCACCGGCATTACCCCACCTGGTATCTTTGGTATGACAACTTTTGCTACATCTTCAGCATTTGGCACTTCTGGTATCTCGTTTCCTTTGTCTTCGGCACTTGGTACATTTGGTATCACGTTTCCCATGTCTTCGGCATTTGGTTCATTTGGTATATTGTTTGCTACATCTTCTGCTTTAGGCGATTCCGGAACTGGCGGTATATTAAATTCAGGCACTTCCGTAATTTTCTCTTCTGTTTTTAAAATACCATCCAAAACTGAAAAAAAAAGTCCTCAAAGGTTAAATCTCTCCTCTCATAGTACATAGTTCATATAGTTCATAGTGCATATAGTTCATAGTGCATATAGTACATAGTGCATATAGTTCATAGTGCATATAGTTCATAGTGCATATAGTTCATAGTGCATATAGTTCATAGTGCATATAGTTCATAGTGCATATAGTTCATAGAGAATATAGTACATAGTTCATATAGTTCATAGTTCATATAGTTCATAGTGCATATAGTACATAGTGCATATAGTTCATAGTGCACATAGTTCATAGTGCATATAGTTCATAGTGCATATAGTTCATAGTGCATATAGTACATAGTGCATATAGTTCATAGAGAATATAGTTCATAGTGCATATAGTTCATAGTGCATATAGTTCATAGAGAATATAGTACATAGTTCATATAGTTCATAGTTCATATAGTTCATAGTGCATATAGTTCATAGTGCATATAGTTCATAGTGCATATAGTTCATAGTGCATATAGTTCATAGTGCATATAACACATAGTGCATATAGTTCATAGTGCATATAGTTCATAGTACATATAGTTCATAGTGCATATAGTTCATAGTGCATATAACACATAGTGCATATAGTTCATAGTGCATATAGTTCATAGTGCATATAGTTCATAGTGCATATAGTTCATAGTGCATATAACACATAGTGCATATAGTTCATAGTGCATATAGTTCATAGTGCATATAGTTCATAGTGCATATAACACATAGTGCATATAGTTCAAAGTGCATATAGTACATAGTGCATATAGTACATAGTTCATATAGTTCATAGTGCATATAGTTCATAGTGCATATAGTACATAGTGCATATAGTTCATAGAGAATATAGTTCATAGTGCATATATTTCATAGTGCATATAGTTCATAGTGCATATAACACATAGTGCATATAGTTCAAAGTGCATATAGTACATAGTACATATAGTTCATAGTGCATATAATTCATAGTGCATATACTACTTAGTGCATATAGTTCATAGTGCATATAGTTCATAATGCATATAGTTCATAGTGCATATAGTACATAGTGCATTTACCACATATATTATTCAAACCAGTCGATTGGCAAGATGGTGAATGCGAATTCAGGTTAAGCGGTTCAGACTTGGAGGCTGAAATAAAATCCCAGGCAACAGCTACAAATCAACGTCACCCATGAATGCATTATGCGCTAGTAATAAAAATAATTATTGCGAAGTTACAGCGGCACGTGTGCATGTATGGAGGTGTTCAAAAGTGAAAGAAGATTGACGGAAGGGGGAAGGACGACAAACAATGTTATACACCCGTTAACCTAAATACTAAACACTCGAAACACTGTTGTCAAAATGTTACTTTTTTTTTTCGTTAATATCTGCATTTATGATGATTATGATAGAGACACATCTTCTCTTCCCTCCCTCCACTTTTCCAAGTGAAAAACTACAAGATAAGAAACGAGTCTTGTTCTCCCAAATACTGGTAAATATATTATGTCTTGTTCTCCCAAATACTGGTAAATATATTATGTCTTGTTCTCCCAAATACTGGTAAATATATTATGTCTTGTTCTCCCAAATACTGGTAAATATATTATGTCTTGTTCTCCCAAATACTGGTAAATATATTATGTCTTGTTCTCCCAAATACTGGTAAATATATTATGTCTTGTTCTCCCAAATACTGGTAAATATATTATGTCTTGTTCTCCCAAATACTGGTAAATATATTATGTCTTGTTCTCCCAAATACTGGTAAATATATTATGTCTTGTTCTCCCAAATACTGGTAAATATATTATGTCTTGTTCTCCCATATACTGGTAAATATATTATGTCTTGTTCTCCCAAATACTGGTAAATATATTATGTCTTGTTCTCCCAAATACTGGTAAATATATTATGTCTTGTTCTCCCAAATACTGGTAAATATATTATGTCTTGTTCTCCCAAATACTGGTAAATATATTATGCCTTGTTCTCCCAAATACTGGTAAATATATTATGTCTTGTTCTCCAAAATACTGGTAAATATATTATGTCTTGTTCTCCCAAATACTGGTAAATATATTATGTCTTGTTCTCCCAAATACTGGTAAATATATTATGTCTTGTTCTCCCAAATACTGGTAAATATATTATGTCTTGTTCTCCCAAATACTGGTAAATATATTATGTCTTGTTCTCCCAAATACTGGTAAATATATTATGTCTTGTTCTCCCAAATAGAGGTAAATATATTATGTCTTGTTCTCCCAAATACTGGTAAATATATTATGTCTTGTCCTCCCAAATACTGGTAAATATATTATGTCTTGTTCTCCCAAATACTGGTAAATATATTATGTCTTATTCTCCCAAATACTGGTAAATATATTATGTCTTGTTCTCCCAAATACTGGTAAATATATTATGTCTTGTTCTCCCAAATACTGGTAAATATATTATGTCTTGTTCTCCCAAATACTGGTAAATATATTATGTCTTGTCCTCCCAAATACTGGTAAATATATTATGTCTTGTTCTCCCAAATACTGGTAAATATATTATGTCTTATTCTCCCAAATACTGGTAAATATATTATGTCTTGTTCTCCCAAATACTGGTAAATATATTATGTCTTGTTCTCCCAAATACTGGTAAATATATTATGTCTTGTTCTCCCAAATACTGGTAAATATATTATGTCTTGTTCTCCCAAATACTGGTAAATATATTATGCCTTGTTCTCCCAAATACTGGTAAATATATTATGTCTTGTTCTCCAAAATACTGGTAAATATATTATGTCTTGTTCTCCCAAATACTGGTAAATATATTATGTCTTGTTCTCCCAAATACTGGTAAATATATTATGTCTTGTTCTCCCAAATACTGGTAAATATATTATGTCTTGTTCTCCCAAATACTGGTAAATATATTATGTCTTGTTCTCCCAAATACTGGTAAATATATTATGTCTTGTTCTCCCAAATAGAGGTAAATATATTATGTCTTGTTCTCCCAAATACTGGTAAATATATTATGTCTTGTTCTCCCAAATACTGGTAAATATATTATGTCTTGTTCTCCCAAATACTGGTAAATATATTATGTCTTATTCTCCCAAATACTGGTAAATATATTATGTCTTGTTCTCCCAAATACTGGTAAATATATTATGTCTTGTTCTCCCAAATACTGGTAAATATATTATGTCTTGTCCTCCCAAATACTGGTAAATATATTATGTCTTGTTCTCCCAAATACTGGTAAATATATTATGTCTTGTTCTCCCAAATACTGGTAAATATATTATGTCTTATTCTCCCAAATACTGGTAAATATATTATGTCTTGTTCTCCCAAATACTGGTAAATATATTATGTCTTGTTCTCCCAAATACTGGTAAATATATTATGTCTTGTTCTCCCAAATACTGGTAAATATATTATGTCTTGTTCTCCCAAATACTGGTAAATATATTATGTCTTGTCCTCCCCTCCCAGTAAATAATTCATCACAGACATACATGTCTTGTACAGCCCCATTCAGTGAAACAACTATCACACAGACATACATGTCCAGTCCAGCCTCATTAAGTGAAACAACTATCACACAGACATACATGTCATGCATAGCCCCATTCAGTGAATTCACTAACACATAGACATACATGTCTTGTCCATCCCCATTCAGTGAAAACATACATGTCTTGCCCAGCCCCATTCAGTGAAACAACTATCACACAGACATACATGTCTTGTCCAAACCCATTAAATGAAACAACTATCACACAGACATACATGTCTTGTCCAGCCCCATTAAATGAAAGAACTATCACACAAACATACATGTCTTGCCCAGCCCCATTCAGTGAAAAAACTATCACACAGACAGACATGTCTTGCCCAGCCCCATTCAGTGAAAACATACATGTCTGGCCCAGTCCCATTCAGTGAAAAAACTATCACACAGACATACATGTCTTGCCCAGCCACACCCAGTGAAACAACTATCACACAGTCAGACAGACGTACATGTCTTGTCCAGAAATATCCAGTGAAAAAACGAACATTATCACACATAGAATCTACATACCATTTCCAGATGTAAGGACGACCAAGGCTGAGAAGGCCAAGATGAGTGTAAGCCTTTTGCCTGTCATTGCAAAAAATGTATTTCTGAATTTCTGAGACTGTGCTGCTGATGTTGTTTTGTGTGTTAGTTTGTTTGAAGCTAATCCAAAGCTCGATCTAACAATGGCAGTCTGTGGTCCTGGTCGCGCCTGTTTAAACAAACATTTGCATAGTTAAATAATAATAAAAAAATTAAGATGTTTTATAAAAAAAAAGTTTACACCCACATTTATTAGTAAGCTAAAATACGTATTGGTTACACAAGTATCAGTTTGGTGCCCATCCACACGTTAAACGCTCACAAACCGAGATTTCTCACGTATGGCCCTGAAAACGTACTGTAGCATTCAACAACTCCCAGCATGGCCGTGCAGCCAAATAGCATGTTTTCCCCCGTCTCTCTTGCATCCATGCAGTTTCGACATCGCGAATCGAAGTGGAACCTAAGCCAACTATCGGACAATGTCTAGTTTAAAATTAATGCATGCCTTGCGCAATCTCACTTGAGAAAACATGTAATCATTTTCGTAAATAGCGTTGAGATTCAAACCTTTATATTCCTAGATGCTAGTTTGCCGCTCTATAACTACATTGTCTCCATTATTCCGTTTTAAATTTCGGGACGTTCTACAGCAGCGCCAAGGTCTTACGTCTGCCACGACTTTTGTTCGAATCTCAGCTGGTTAGAAGGAATGCGTTACATCTGAGTGAACTTCTGGCAGGAGTGAGTCTGTGTGGGAGGTAAATAGTCGACTAGATCTTTATTATATGCTCGACTCTCAAACTTAAAAGATTAAGGCGGCATAAGAAACAAAACAAAAAAAAAAATCCACAAAACAGCCACATAACCAGAATGCAGTGTAAGCATAAATGTATGTATGCTACTATTGTGGGAATTTGTAACAATTTATGCAATTCTTTTTCTTAGTGCGACCTCTGCATTCAGTCTGCTTTCTGTTTTGTATAATTGTGATTGTCCCGGTCACCACTGGCCTTAGCCTATGTTGTTTTATATAGATCTGTGGTTTTCTTGGTTTTTCTGGTAATTTTATTTTTACTTTTGTTGTGGCATGTTCTAAAGTTTCCAGGGCAGCGTTCTTATGTGGCCATGGCATACTCGGTTATTGATATACCCCAACTAAGGTCAGGTACCCATCAGAGCTGGGTAGACTCAGGGACACCCTCCAAACCAGGGAATTATTATCCTAGCCTGCACCAAGATTCGAACCTAGGACTTTCAGTACGCTAGCCGGCTGGTATTCTTTCTTTATTTCTGCTAGCAAGTCATTACTTTCAGAAAAGACAATTAATAAGATGGACCGTTTGCTTTGATATTTCTGATATTTGATGACTCAAAAACTCCTGTTTCGGAAATTTCCGATCACAAACTTAATTATAGACTTCCGGTTTAGTAATTCGATATGATTGTATTAATGGAATGATACTATGGCTATTCCAGCATTATAGGGCACCGCCCCGTTGAAAAGAACAACCGGAAGATATTAAAGGTGTATAAAGAGTTAAAAGTCAGTATTTACTTGTGATGTAGATAAACATTTTAACTAACTAAAATTGAACGTTTTATATAGGCCTACAAAGATGGACGCGGGAATTTTTTTAACATATTAAATATTAAAGAATGTACATAAAATTAGGTCGACCGGTAAAAATATCAAGGCGTAGGAGGTAGCTTACTTACTAACTATTATAGTTCTAATAAATCAGCTGCAGTTTTCCTTCTTTGTCTTTGTTACTCAGATTTCTCACTTAAAAATTAATAACTATTTTTTTTAATCCAATTTTAATAAAGGTAGACTAATGGAATTCTATCTTCAAGACATTTCTATAATTTATTTTAAAAAGTTCATTTCCCAGAACTACCTATAAAACTTAGGGTGTCTTTGTATATTTCAGCTGGGCTGTTAAGACTAACACTGATTAGTGTTTTAAATAATGTTAAGTTGCTGGTTTTCCTGGTTTGTTCAGGCAACCCATTCCATACTCGGCTACCACTCGGGAAGAAAGAGTAGGCCTACTAATATGCATTTGTTCTCGCATAAGGAATAAGACAAGTTTTGTTTTTTTCCTTATTTTTGTCTGAGCATTGAAACAGATTGTTATTGTGTTGTATTTCTAAATTATAATTTAATACATTTGCCTTGTGTATTATTACTACTTTACTCTTCGCCCTTTCTGTTCTCTAGTAATCCAGTGAAGCCTACTGGTACTTCAGTTCTCTAAGACAATTCGGTAGGCCTATTATATAAACGAACAAAGCGCTAAAAAAACAACATAGATCTACCTGTAATTTCCTTCAATTAGGTTCCAGTTTCTAGACTTCAAGGTGTTATCACAACACAAAGTTCCGTGTGTCTGTTTAACTTTTTTTTGCTATAATGGCGATTTAATGATGCGAACCAGTTACGTCACATCCGTTTGCACTGTTTGATGCGTTCAACATTTATACCACGTCGCGAAATAAAAAAGATAAATAATAATGATTAAATATAAAATTATAGAAAATAGATTATATGCTTATGAAGGCCACAGAGGTCTGTAGCCATGGGCCTAAAAGCGGCGAAGTGTGGAAACCACCAGTACGCTTGCATCAAGAGCACACCGGTGGGCTAGCGCATGTGTGACAGCTCCTGCTGTGAATCCGGTTTTCGCTGCTCACTTGCACTCGAGAGGACGGCGGCCCCGGTGGAAAGGAAGAAATGAGCGCAGCATCCCCGCCTCAACACCGCCATGGAGCCTGGATGCCCATACCTAAATTATGGGATTTGCGCAACCGTCCGACATTGCAGGTATACGGGCGATCCAGCGCGTTAATGATCCGAAGGGAAATCCGCATTGTGTGAGAAAATAGTGCATGTGGCTGCGAAAACCGTAACACTAAGTTACAAGGAACGCCACACTTATCGGCGTGGGGGAGGAACCTTGGTGTGTTCTACACCCCGCCCACCCACCTAGGGCTCACTCCTGAACATCGTTACGTCTTGGACGTAAGAACGGGAAGGCTCGTCCGGGTTGTTTAGGCAATTATAGCTTGTTATGCAGGCCACAGCGCAAGAAAGGTGTTAAGACACATTTTAAAAATGGAATCTGTTGTACATGCTCAGTAGATTCACAAGATAAGATAAGATAAGATAAGATTGCTTTATTGATCCAAATGAATGGAAAATTGACTTGATTACATAAATTCCGTTTTTCAGCATACCTAAAACAATATTAAAGAACCATTTGTACTCAAACACAATAGACATTCACGCACACTATCATACCATTTATCATACAAGAAAAAAAGTAGGCCTATTATTTAGGAGTCAGCTATTGAGCCATCGTATTTCCTGGCTGAAAGGTGATTCTTTTGAAAGAGTCTTACTGACAGTGGAACAAAAGAGTTCTTAAATCTCTCTGTTCTTGCCCTTATGGAAAGAAGCCGACCACTTCGACTAGATATTATGTAGCTATCATGAAGCGGGTGTGCATGATCTTGGAGGATTTTATCAATCATAGACAGGCACCTTGAACTGAAAATATCCGCAAGAGATGGTAATTCTGTCTGTGTAGTACGAGAGGCTTTGAGATGGGTGGGTCGCGAGAACATAAGAGTTAAAGTTTGAAAACGAATAAAATTACTTTAAGAATTAAATGGTGCACGTGTTAATAAGACTTTGCCTGCTATTGTTTTCCACCCCAACCCCCATTTTGCCTTAATAGACTCCCTACCAACCCCACACCTCTTTCTTATGAATGAAATATTCAGATCCTCTTTAAAGGATTCCAATTTACACATAACATAATAGAGAAACTTTACAGAAAACATAATAGAGAAACTTTACACAGAACATTGTGATGAGGGGATTGTGTGGCCAGTACGAGGCGCTCGTTACTGTGCTTCTCACACGCCATAATCCCACCTCACTTGGTTCGTTGTCTATGGGCTATGACGGCTGCTGGCTGAACTAGACTTGTTGCATCAGCAACGCTTGATATTTTTATTTAACGTGCCGTTTCTCTGGCGATCTACCTTCCTTGCTTCACGTATTCTCATGCACACTCAATCAGAACAAACGAGCTCAAGTTAAGTAGTTACATAAGTCGAACGTTTATTGCCGGTATTAACGTGGTTATTTTACATAGTCACTCTTACATATAGGAATAATAAGGTGTCCACAACACATCAATTTTATCCAAGCACATAAACGTCAATACATGGAAAAGAATAATATATAAGCACGACTTCACAACACATTAATTCCAAGTGAACAAATTATATAAATAATGCAAAATGGGATAACGTCAGGCAGCATTCCAAGGAGAAGTATCCTACCTCTATTAACAACATAAAAACTGCCCCTTATATCTGTCCACTCGTCAGTCTAACAATGGCGACCCAGGTCAAAAACGTCAACCAATGACAGACATGTCTACAAATCTCTACACAACGATTGGTCAAGAGGCGTGTCCACTGTCAAAGGGATTAGTCATAACACCTGGTCTAGCTAGAATGGGTGGGTGTCAGAGAGGGGGGGGAGGCAGTCTGTCACCACATTTACTATCTTTCACCACTTGGTAGATCTCGTGTCTTAAACAAAAGGCCCTAACTAGGTGCGGCGCGTGACGCGCGGGAACGAACAATTGGCCCAAATTGCTATCATGACCGATCGACGGTTGAGACGACCCTATACCCCTGGCGTGCAATACTGGACACCCCAGCCCTTCCCAATTACAAACAACAGATTATAATGGTGTGGAAAAGGTGCTAGTGACAACAAAGAGAGATAGTCTAGGTACGTCACGGCCTAACCAAGCGGTTGAGAGAGAGGGATAGGATGTGGGGAGGGGGGAGTGTGTTGGGGAAAAGGATTTATCCCATACACGCCTTCTTATAATTAAACTTATGCGCAACTAATTACAAAGGACTAAACTTTGCATAATTAATTTCACATCATGACAAACATAATAGAGAAACTTTACAGAAAACATAATAGAGAAACATATTGAGTATTTTTTTTCTTCATTAACATTTATTTGTTTCATTTTTTGGACACATCTTTGATGTTAACAGTTTAGGATAGTGAGCAAACAAAGCTGTTACATGCCTTGGTAATGACTAAAGAGTAGAAAATTGAGCCAGCAAAGTTGTTATTTCAAGATGCTCGTGTTGTTCACCCCCCTATCTTTTACCACAAATGATGTATCATCCTGTTGGCGAGTATCAGAAAGGCGCAGACGTGGAGTTGACAAAGTGTGGCGGAGGAAGCTGTTAAACAAAAGAGAAACAAATATTTCATTAAAAATAAACAGTCACATTTTTGTTGATAGAAACTCTAAGTAGTGGCGAAGTGTGTAAACCAGCGATATGCTCCCCATAATTGTGCGCCGGTGGGCTAATCCATTGGGAGGAGGTGCCCTTGTTGCGCGTTAGAGGATCACTGCACTGCCTGGAGGTAATGAGCGCAACTGCTTGTCTCAACCCCGGCCCCTGGTGCCTGGATGTCCAGGCCTAGAGTCTGGAATGTGTGCTACCCTGCGACAGTGCAGGTGTTGGAGTGAGCCGAAATGTTAGTGATCCAGCGGAATCCCTCGGGGGTCGGGGAGAATGTAGTGCTTCGTGACAGGTCCTATCGGCGTACCGTTGGGTGGCGCGTCTCGGACAGGATCTTGGTGTGCCATCCACCTCCACCCGCTTAAGCCACACATTGACATCTTAACGCTCCTGAACACGACAGAGCCAGAAGTCTTGTCCGGATATATTTTAAGACAGTATAAATTGGTGAAATCACCGGAGATAATACTAAGCGAGTTGTCTACTTTCAATATGTGCTAAGTCGATACTAAACGAGTGGTCCTTTCAATAGGTGCCAAGTCAATACTAAGCGTGTGTCTTGTCTACTTTCAATGTGTGCTAAGTCTTTACTAAGCAAGTGGTCAACTTTCAATAGGTGCCAAGTCCATACTAAGCAAGTGGTCAACTTTCAATAGGTGCCAAGTCAATACTAAGCAAGTGGTCAACTTTCAATAGGTGCCAAGTACATACTAAGCAAGTGGTCAACTTTCAAAAGGTGCCAAGTCAATACTAAGCGAGTGGTCAACTTTCAATAGGTGCCAAATCAATATTAAGCGTGTGTCTTGTCTACTTTCAATGTGTGCTAAGTCTATACTGAGCAAGTGGTCAACTTTCAATAGGTGCCAAGTCAATACTAAGCGAGTGGTCAACTTTCAATAGGTGCCAAGTCAATACTAAGCGAGTGGTCAACTTTCAATAGGTGCCAAGTCCATACTAAGCAAGTGGTCAACTTTCAATAGGTGCCAAGTCAATACTAAGCGAGTGGTCAACTTTCAATAGGTGCCAAGTCAATACTAAGCGAGTGGTCAACTTTCAATAGGTGCCAAGTCAAAACTAAGCGAGTGGTCAACTTTCAATAGGTGCCAGGTCAATACTAAGCGAGTGGTCAACCAAAAGAAATGCCTCACCCGTTTCCCCTGGCTTGGCTGAGGTGTCAGATTTGACATCTGGAACAGTCTGGTTCACTGCGACTTTGGGGGGTAGGGCTTTGTCCATTTCCTCCTTAGTGGGTGGCACAGGCATTACCGCACTTGGTATCTTTGGCATATTATTTGCTACATCTTCTACTTTAGGCAAGTTTGGAAGTGGCGGTACACTTGGTATCACTTTTCCTATGTCTTCGGCACTTGGTAATTTGGGTATTTTATTTGATACATCTTCTACTTTAGGCAAGTTTGGAAGTGGCGGTACACTTGGTATCACTTTTCCTATGTCTTCGGCACTTGGTAATTTGGGCATATTATTTGCTACATCTTCTAGTTTAGGCAAGTTTGGAAGTGGCGGTTCTTCAATTTTCGGTAGTGGTGGTAAAATACCACCAAAAACTGAAAAAAATATTTCATAAAAGTTTAAATCTCTCTTTCTCGCTCTCTCTCATCTCCCCTCTCTCTCTCTCCCCTCTCTCTCTCTCTCTCTCTCTTCTACTTCTCCTTATCAAACTCCACCCCCCACATCACAGGGGGAGCCAATGGCCGAGCGCATTATTGGCTTGCATCCTGGTAAATGCTGAGGTCTGGATGTTCCCTGGGCACACCCAGCTCTGGTAGGATCCCGACATTAGTTTGGGTAAAGAAATGGTGCACCATAACGTTTCAAGTGATTATTTCTTCTTATAGTGCATAAATTTCATAGTGCGTATAGTTCATAGTGCATATAATACATAGTGCATACAGTTCATAATGCGAATTCAGGTTTAAGCGCTTCAGACTTGGAGGGTGAAATAAAATCCCAGGCTACAGTTACAAATACACCGGCATCCATAAATGCAATATGCGCTAGTAATAAGAATAATAATTGCGAAGTTACAGCGGCACGTGTACATGTATGGAGGTGTACACAAGTGACAGAAGATTGACGGAAGGGGGAAGGACGCCAAACAACGTTATCCACCCGTTAACCTAAAATACTAAACACTCGAAACACTGTTAAAGTCAAAATGTTACTTTTTTTTCGTTAATATCTGCATATATTGTGATTATGATAGAGAGATTTCTTGTCTTCCCCACCCCTTCCCAAATGAAACAAAACAAGATAAGAAACGAGTCTTGTTCTCCCAAATACTGGTAAATATATTATGTCTTGTCCTCCCATATACTGGTAAATATATTATGTCTTGTTCTTCCAAATACTGGTAAATATATTATGTCTTGTCCTCCCATATACTGGTAAATATATTATGTCTTGTCCTCCCATATACTGGTAAATATATTATGTCTTGTCCTCCCATATACTGGTAAATATATTATGTCTTGTCCTCCCATATACTGGTAAATATATTATGTCTTGTCCTCCCAAATACTGGTAAATATATTGTGTCTTGTTCTCCCAAATACTGGTAAATATATTATGTCTTGTTCTCCCAAATACTGGTAAATATATTATGTCTTGTTCTTCCAAATACTGGTAAATATATTATGTCTTGTCCTCCCCCTTCCAGTAAATAATTCATCACAGACATACATGTCTTGTCCTCCCCCTTCCAGTACATCACCGTCATACATGTCTTGCCCAGTCCCATCAAGTGAAACAACTATCACACAGACATACATGTCTTGCCCAGCCACACCCAGTGAAATAACTATCACACAGACATACATGTCTTGCCCAGCCACACCCAGTGAAAGAACTATCACACAGACATACATGTCTTGCTCAGCCACACCCTGTGAAACAACAATCACACAGACATACATGTCTTGCTCAGCCACACCCAGTGAAATAACTATCACACAGACATACATGTCTTGCCCAGCCACACCCAGTGAAACAACTATCCCACAGACATACATGTCTTGCTCAGCCACACCCAGTGAAACAACTATCCCACAGACATACATGTCTTGCTCAGCCACACCCAGTGAAATAACTATCACACGGACATACATTTCTTGCTCAGCCACACCCATTGAAACAACTATAACTATCATACATAGAATCTACATACTTTTCTGGATTCCATCTCCAGATGTAACGACGACCAAGGCTGAGAATGCCAAGACGAGTGTAACCTTTTTGCATGTCATTGCAAACAATTGATTTCTGAGACTGTGCTGCTGTTCTTGTTTTTTTGTGTTCGTTTGTCAGAACGAGAAAATCCAAAGCTCGATCTAACAATGGAAGTCTGTGGACCTGACCGCGCCTGTTCAATCAAACATTTGCATAGTTAAATAATAAAAAAAAAAAAAGATTTTTAATAGTAAGCTAACATACGTATTGGTTACATAGGCCTAGGTATCTGTTTGGCGCCCATCAACACTTTAATTAAACAATCACAATCGAGGATTTCTCACTTATGGCCCTAAGAACGTACTGTAGCATTCAACATTAACCCTTACAGTCCCGGGCGTGTATATAGCGGAACTGAAGACAGCATAGATAGAAGTAGGTCGGTACGGGAAGGGTTAATAGGTCACCATAAAGGTTCGGCACGATAGCTTGACCGTTCCCATCTAATCCTAACTCCTGCAGGGCCGTTAAGTCACGTAGCACGCATTTCTACCGTCTCTCATGCATTCCTGCAGTTTCGAAATCGCGAATGGAGGTGGGACCTAAGCCTACTATCGGACAATGTCCAGTTTAAAATTGGGCAATCGTGGACTATCCCCTTTTTGCAGAGCCTCCTGCGTCTTTATACTAACCAGTTAGGGGGCGAACTGTTAAAACCTTTAAACGTTTAGAACTAGTTTTTGTAACGAAAAAATCGAGACAGAGCATGCTAGGGCACCGCCCCGTTGCTAGGACAACCGGTAGAGTTTAAAGGTCTATAAAGAATTACTTGTAAATTTAAGGGCTCCCTTCAACCCACCCTCCCAACTACCTGGATTTTAAAAAGTATAAATAAACTGCTCATACTGCATGCCTTGCGCAATCTCACTTGAGAAAACATGTAATCATTTTTGTAAATAGTGTAGAGAATCAAACCTTTATATTCCTAGATGCTAGTTTGCCGCTCTATAACTACATTGACTCCATTATTCCGTTTTAAATTACGGGACGTTCCACTGCAGAGCTAAGGTCTTACATCTGCCCCGACTGTTATTCGAATCTCAGCTGGTCAAAAGGAATGCGTTACATCAGGGTGAACTTCGGGCAGGAGTGAGTCTGTGTGGGAGGTAAATAGTCGACTAGATCTATATTATATGCTCGACGTCAAACTTTTTTATTCTAAAAGATTTGGGCGGTATAGAGAAACAAAAAAATCTACAAAACGCCACATAACCAGAATGCAGCTTAAGCATAAATGTATGGTATGTATGCTACTATTGTGGGAATTTGTAACAATTCATGCAATTCTTTCTTGTTGCGATCTCTGCATTCAGTATGCTTTCTGTTCTGGTTTTTATGTTTGTGATTGTCCAATTCACCACTGGCCTTAGCCTATGTTGTTTTATATAGATCTGTGTTTTTCTTGGTTTTTCTGGTAATTTTATTGTTACTTTTGTTGTGGCATGTTTTAAAGTACCCCGTCGGACCAAATTGGTCCATAGGGCAGCGTTCTCCAGTTTATGTGGCTACGGCATACTAGGTGATTGATTTACCCCAACTAAGGTCAGGTAGGCCTACCCATCAGAGCTGGGTAGACTCAGGGACACCCTCCAAGACCCGGGACAAAATATCCTAGCCCGCACCAAGATTCGAACCCAGGACCTCCTGTACGCTAGCCGAAGGTGCTGCCACACGGCCACCGTCCACCCTGTGGCATGTTGTAGCTACTTAAATATGCTTTATTGCGGGCTGGTATTCTTTCTTTATTTCTGCTAGCAAGTCACTACTTTCAGAAAAGACAATAATAAGATGCACCACTTGCTTTGATATTTCTGCTATTTGATGACTCGAAAACTCCTGTTTCGGAAATTTCCAATCATAAACTGACTTACAGACTTCCGGTTTAATAATTCGATATGATTTTATCAATGGAAAACTATGTCTATTCCAGCATGCTAGGGCACCGCCCCGTTGCTAGGACAACCGGAAGAGTTAAAAGGTCTATAAAGATAGAAAAAAAAATTATGCGCTAAGATTATTTTTAGAACAATTCATACGGATGGTGTGTTTTTGTATTAGAACAATTCATACGGAGTAAGGAGATATTTTTGAGATTTGCGACACATATATTTTTCTGTACGTTTCATTTCCAGTAGTCAATCAATGCTTTAATTACATGATGGTAAACTTAGTTTGCAAATAAAGGGAGTATAATGAAAACTTCGTTTTTATGGTTTTCTTGTTTTATACATTAGTGTTACAGACGCTCCTTCTATAAAGAAGATTGCTGCGTTCTACGCTTTCTACAGTTCTGCTACAGTTCTCTAAGACAATCTGGTGTTATATTGGGAATATAGATCTAAATGAATAAAGCTCTACAAAAACATACCTGTACTTTCTTTAAATTAGGTTCCAGTTTCTAGACTTGAAGATGTTACCACATTCTAGACAACAAGTTCCGTATGTCTGGTTAACTGTTGGTTGCTTTAATGGTGATTTAAAGATGCGAACGGGAAACGTCACATCCGTTTGCACAGTTGGATGCGTTCAACATTTATACCACGACGCGAAAAAAAAAATAATGAAATATTATGATATCAAAATCATAAGCTTCGTAAATATATTGTATGCCTTTGAAGACCACAGAGGTCTGTAGCCATGGGCCTAAAAGCGGCGAAGTGTGGAAAACACCAGTACGTTAGCATCAAGAGCACACCGGTGGGCTAACGCATGGTTGTCGCGGCGGTCTTACTTGCACTCGAGAGGTCTATGGCCCCGGTGGACTAGCAGAAATGAGCGCAGCAACGCCACTTCAACCCCACCCTGGAGCCTGGATGCCCATGCCTAAAGTATGGGATTTGCGCTAACGTGCGACATTGCAGGTATACGAGCGAGCCAGCGCGTCAATGAGCCTATAATCCGAGGGGAATTCTGCAGTGTGAGAAAATAGTGCATACGGCTGCGGAAACCGTAACCCCAAGTTACACGGCACGCCACACCTATCGGCGTGGGGAGGAACCTTGGTGTGTTCTACCCCCCCCCCTCCACCTAAAGCTCACTCCTGAACATCGTTACGTCTTGGCCGTAAGAGCCGTAAAGGTCCTCCGGTTTGATTAGGCAGTTATAGTGGAGTAGGAAGTGCAATGCTATTGGCTATTTCAAATCTGATCTCAAGGCACTGGGTGAAAGTCTTCCTCCAATGGATACTGGGTCATGCAGGTGTCTCTGGAAAGAAGAAGGGGGGGGGGGGTCCCTGGAACCCGCTCTCAGCGAGGCTTGCCTTATTCGAGAGTGCCCGCAGAACTAGAGTCTCCCCGTGAGTGTGAGAAGCAGAGTAGTGCGTATGAATGCGTAAAGCATGTATCTTTTGTTACGCGGCGTAAAGTTTTATGTAATTGTACAGTTTTACAAATGCACAATGTTAAATAACGCATTTTTTAAATAGTTAGTCTTCAAACAAGCTTTAAATTGACTCTATTTTTTTAAATTTAACAAGATTGTTTTAATTCTTGTTTTATTTGTCCGCTTGTTTTAATGTGTTTCGGAGTTCCAACACAGAGGTGCTACGACGCTGTAGGAGCTTGCTGCCAATGTTTATCTTTTTACTTTTGGTACCTTGAGCTGTTGATGAATTTTATTTGAAGGAGTGTCAATAGCATAATATAATAATAATATAAATAATATATAATGATTTAAGAAGAATATAAGATAGGATAAGAAACAGAACTGAATAAAGCTGTACGTCACAGTTAAAAGTAAAATTTAAAACAACATGTTTAAGTTTGATGTTGCCAACAACAAAACTGTTTAGAGACAGCAATACTAGAAGACATCAGTCTCACTCTCTGGCACGAATATTGCTTTTTTAACTTAATTCCCTTATCAACTCTGAGCATCGCCATTTCTGCATGCAACATCTCGCACTCTAGGTTTACTCTAGAATCTGTGTAGTTTGATCAGATTAGGCCTAGACCTATAGTGCGGCAATTCTAAAGCTAGAAAAGAAAGTTTGACGTGGGCCTATGACTATTACAACGTCTGCTTTTGCGTCTGATTTCCTGTAGTCTATCTAAATTCAACGACTCTACTTATCTTGTATCTAGGTTGTAACCTATTTGTATATTGTGTGTGTGTGTTTTTTTTTTAATTTAGTTTTTTTTGCTAATTTTGAGCAGAATTTCAGAAATACCATAAGGCCTGCTACCTTCTAGTGTCTTTTCAATACTTATGTAAGTAACATAATGAAACGGTTTCAAGCAATTAACGCGTCATCATTCAAAGCTGTATCTATAAGGTTATGTGTCATGTATCTATAGAAACCAAAAAATAAACAGAACAGAGAATTTTTTTTAAAGGAACCAAAACATGTTCTGGAATATGTTTATTACCGTTTGTTTAAATATAGACTAGATATTCTAATTTAAGAAGAGAATTCATCGACTAGAAGTCTCTATATAAATGTACAGGTGCGTGCCCTTATCTTGATACAAAAAAAAAGTTACAGGTATGAAAATAAAAACAAAATGTAGGTTACTTGTGGTACCTGCAATCTGAGTATATTTTGATGTCATTTGCGTCAAAGGTGTTACCAAACGATCCTACTTTATTTAATTCAATGTTAAGACGTAAGGTGGGCTGGGTGGAGTCAACAAATTATACAAGTCACTTTTGATATGCGTAGACTCTGTAAGCCCTATATGCGTATTTAAAAACGGATTTTTTAAAAGACCTTTTTACACCTGCAAAAAAAATCAAGACTATAAATATATTATGTATTTAAACCACAACAAAAATAAAAAACTAGAAATAAAACTTCGTAGGGAAAAGCTTTGAAATATTATATGCAAAATCTAACTCACGTAGACTAAGCACTTTTCCCGGTTGGTAGGCTTAATTGGCCATGGTATAACTGGCCAGAATTTGGAAAACCAAAAGTCATATTAAGATAACAACTTTGTATTATAATGAACTCTTAATATATAATATACTAACTCATATAATGAAATTCAAGAATATAAAGATATAGGCTAGACATATACTAATCTATGGATAATTAATTAAAACAACCACTAAACAAAGTATAAATCAATAAGCTCTATTATAGCATTTATTTAATTAGCCTATGCATTATATAGTAGCCTTTCGAAGACTTTGTCTTTGTCACCCACAAAGAAAAAACAACCACTGAAAAGTGTTTAGGCCTAGGCCTACTAATTTATCAATAGATATACGGTAATCAAGACAAACCTACTAATGGCATTAGCCCATGTTGAAAAGGTAAGAGAGAAATGCACGAAGAAAAATCAGAAGCTAACATGTTATTTTATCAATATATAAATTTATTATAGATCTAGAGTATAGAGTCTAGGCCTAGGCCCTTTTTTTTGTGTTATGCATAAGGCCTAGTCTATTATAGCTTTCCGGAGATTTTGCTCTTTGAAAGGCAGAAAGAAAAAAAAAGCAAAGTTAATAGATCTTTAAAACTTAAAAAAAAACAAACACTACAGTTTTAAAATTTGTGTGTGGTTTGGAATTGAGGGAGGGGGGGGGGGGGGTCTGACATTTGATAAATTGTGTTGTCATGGGCCTGACGTCCGTGTAACACGTTTCAGCTTGATAGGATGACGGGAAGTGTGTGAATTAATCTTCCACCACAGTCACACCACAGTCTTGCGAAGTCGATATAAAGGTTTCAGCGATATTATTTTCTCATAAAAGAAGAAGCGTCTATGTAAATTAATAAATAATTTATAATTTATTAGGGCCTAATTCGTTTTCACTTATTTTAATTTTAAGGCCTTAGTGACGCTTAGGCTCTTTCATTTCTAAATATATAGCTCAGTGATCTACCCCAAATCATCTGCTATCAAAGATCTAAGCCTAAGCTATGTGCATTCAGAGCAGCATTCATGATAAAAGAAAGATTACAAAAAATAATTTAACTACTTACATTTTAAAAAATGAATTCTACACGGCTTTAAATTAGTTTATATAAATGATTAATGAAAGGCCTAAATTTATTCACATCGGTTGGGTTGGAATCACTGAGCCGAAAGTATTGGACCCTATTTTTTTGGACATAATTATTGTAAATTAAAAAATACCAATGTTTTGCATAAATGAATCACAAAAACAATAATGGCTGAAAACGATTAAAATTAATCACAATTCTGGGTATGTTTTTACTTACAATAATTATAGTTTAAACATTTCTGTAAAATCTCGCATATTGAAAAAGCGTACTTTACATTCCCATTCACCATTTCCATCATAATCATGATACTAGATAAATCAATGGTAGAAATTCAGAACTGTCATGTTAAATGATAATAAATGTTTTCGAAACTGACTGAACTGACTCACAATCAAAAACTCAACAAAGTCAAAGGCGAGATTTTGTTTTGAATGATTTCAATTATATTCAATACAATTAAATCATTGACACAGTGTCATAATGAGTCTGCCAATGGAATGACTAATGATGTTTGAAATAGACAATTAGAACAAGTAGGCCTACAATCAATAGGCATAGCATAGGTCTAGGTGGCATAGGATAGGCATAGTAATAGTATGAATAGGGGCCTAAATTAAATAGGCCTAATACTTAGACTTAGACTAATTATAATTAAAATAATAATTATTATTAGGCAATTTTAAGGCCAAGGCCTACAAATTGTAGTACAATGATTGATATGTAAATGTTTTATACATCTTATCTTATATACATTACAATCGCTCCCTTCTATAAAGAAGATGGTAAAACTTCGGTACCCCTGCCTCACAAAAAGTAGGGTTCTAAACCAATCCAACTGAAAATGTTTTTCGCGTGGAGCTATTGATAAGTGTGTTAGTAAGAGCGGCAGACTATTGAAAATAAAAAAATATTTTTTTTTCATCCCAAAAAAAATTAATTTCAATTGTGTTTGCAATGGCTTGTGACGTCACACAGCCATTTTATTAAACACGATGTCTGCCACGCTTCCTAAGACACACTTGTCAATAGCTCCGCTACTAAAATTTTCAGTCGGAATTTCCTAGAACCGATACCGAAAAGGGAAAAGGGACGAAATAGCACAAAATGTATAAATAATAAAAAATATTCTTACTGTATTTCGAATGAAATAACACAAACAACACATTTATTCGATTGCAGGGCGGTGGCGGCCATGACACTTGACTTATGTCACACTACCTGTCCTAGTCATGGGGGAACTACATATTTGACAAAGCTTACTTCCAGGAATCAGTTTAGTTTATGGCTGTATAAAAATCTAAAGAAGCGGTCCTTTAACATGTTAAACATGTCTCTAAATTTACCGTTACTCCACCCGCAGTCAGAACACATTGTTAATGGAATCAACAACACTAGATGCAGACACAGATCCTTTAGCCTCCATTGTTAGAGAAAAAGTGACCGGTACAGAGCGTGTCTTACCTTGACGACCCTTATTATAGCACGGGCAGTCCCCGTATCGGCCTACCGGTAGTGTATCGCATTGACCGCACGTGCGATATGGCATTGTGGGATCAAAGAAATACATTTTTTCAACAAATAAATAAACACAAGGGGACGTAACAAAGTTTTTATCTCCAAAACATAATTTCCAAAGGAGGTAACTCATGTTAAATTTAAAACACACAGTTTCAAAGGACGGTAGCTTATGTTAAATTTACAACACACAATTTCAAAGGGAGGTCATATTTTTTAATTTAAAAAATCTAAATTTTCAACATTTCAATATTTTTTTTTATCTAAGAAATGGAACTGCTTAATAAAACCTCGATTTTTTTTTTCAGGATAAAAAAAACTTTAAAGTAATATTATTACTTAGAAAAATTCCGTGAGGCAATTAAACGTTAAAGTTTAGCCAAGAAGATTATTGATTATTGCATCCTACGCTTATCCGTGGTCCTAGTAGGCCTATATTTTCAATGATTTTGGAGTCAAGCGTGTGTGCTTATTGTAATTTCAAATTAAACTTCTGAATGACGGAGGTCTTAAATTAAAAACCTTTTTAATAATATTATATCTATATTAATTAATTAATTTATATAAATATACCGGTATTATTATTTATTATAAGAAGAAAAAAATTTAAAAATAGTTCATCTAAGTCTAAATTAGTATTTACATTTTTCACCAATTCCAATGATTGAATAAATTATATTTTTATTAAGGGAGGCATTCGGCACAAGGACCTGTGCATAATGCCTACCTGTAAAAAAAGCACCTGCTCATAATGCTGAGCATTATCTACAGAAATTATTACATAATGCAGAGCATTATGCCCAGAAGTTTATGTATGCACATATTATTTGCATAATGCAATGTTAGTCACTTAGAATTGCTGTATATACTCGCGTAAAGGTCACACCGGTGGGTAGACAAATTATTTTTTTTTTAACATAAGATCATCCATTCTGTTTGAGTGTAACATCCACACGGTAGTAATCATTTGTACTATGCTTTAATATACATTGTTTATTTATTATATGCAAATGCATAATTATGTGAAATTGATAACATTATCAATTAGAACTACCCAGTTCGTACAACGACTTTTGCTAATAGCCGCATTACTATTACAAAAAATTTCAATAATTTTATCCTAAATATTTTTGTTTATATTCTATACAACAGCCATATACAATCAAGAAACATGTGTCACAAAAAATCTCTCTTCCTGCTGTTCATCGTCTTTGCATTGGAGAGAAGCCATGGTGTCGAAAACTTTTTAAAAGATACGAGCAAAACTGCTATACAGCCCAAAGAAGAAGACAGAAATCTGGAAGATGAAAGCTGTAAGTTACAGGCACAAGTACTAAGCGTTGACTGGATCACATTGTGTGTGTGTGTGTGTCTTTATCTCTCTGGGGCACTGTGACCAAGCGGCAGCTCATTCTGCTGGCATACAGAAAGTCCTGGGTTTGAATCCTGGTGAAGGCAAGGATTTGTTCCTGGGTCCGGAGGGTATCCCTGAGTCTACCCCAGCTCTGATGGGTAAGTGACTTTAGTTGGGGTAAAGTAAAGGCAGCTGGGTATTGTGCTGGACACAGTATCTCCTAATATGCCATGGCTAAAGAAATTAGTGAACTCTGCTTCCCCGTCCCTATGGATCACTTTTGATCCGGCAGAATACAGACAACTTTTCCTGATTCAACAATGTAATGCCTTTCACTAATTTTTACTGTTGTTGTTTCTTTTCAATCCCTTATCTTAATTTTTATCTTGGCCATAACATAATTTTTTTTTAACGTATGTCTCTGCAGTATGGTGTGCTCCGGAACATGTTCATTTATCTTATGGAAAATCTGCGTTTGATGTGACCCTCACGTGGGCAACGAAGGGCAACTGTAAAATGATGGTCCAGTTTGCCAGTCACCCGTGGAGCCTGGATAAAAAAGCCGACGCCAAAATGATTGAGCTGAGCTCTGCAGTAAATAATAGCCTGAAGTATATTCACATGGCTGTGCTACAGGTGAGTTGGAACTTTGAATAAATAAAACTTTTATTTTATAAGTCTCATGCATTTGAAAATTAAGCTTTCCCTATTCCCTACAACCAACATAATACAAGATGAATGGCTTTGAATAAGTTTTTAACTTAGCTATCAAGCACACTTGTGATATTTTGAAATTATTACAATTTATAAAAAAAACAGCTTTAAAATAAGCTAAGAAAATAATTTCATATTTTTTTGCTGCCTCAAAACAAAAGATACACTTTAGGATAGCTATCAAGGTTAGCACTGGTATATACATTTTTAGTAATTGCAGAGAAAATTATTTTTTTCTCCAGAATTTGTCCCCACTAACCACTTATTACTGTCGTGTGGTGACCTTGAATGAGGTGGGGAAACATCTATTCTACTTTAAAACTGCTGGAGGCTCAAATGAGGTAAGAGGCAAGATATTGGTTTACACTGTACCTTTTTCTTCTCTGGCCTTTTGTACCAATGTGGTCTGTAAAAGATTGCTTACTTTTAAAAGTTATTTAATAGTTACTTGTTTTTTTCTTAGTTTGGGATTGTATAAAGCAATAACAAATTTATTGAGATAAATAGATTTTTAAAGATTTTTAAGCTACAAAAATGATGCAATCTAGATTTAAAGAGCAGAATTTAAACAATAAAAATCATTCATAAAATTGAAAAGGAGGCTCAGATTTGTTAAATTTTATTTAGATGTGTTAGTACAGGAGTCGGGAACCCATGGCTCGTGAGCCAGATGTGGCTCTTTTGATGGCTGCATCTGGCTCGCAGACAAATGTTCGATTATTTTTTTAATGTTTTTTTTTAGACTTTTTGATCTACATATTAATTGCATATCAATATTTCATTCTACAAATGAGTTAAAGTCTACATTAGCTCAGCATCAGAAGAATTCAGAGACATAATTATTGTTCTTTTAGTGTTGAAATTACACAAAATGCACACATTTACTTGAATTTTTAGTTTTAAACATAATGTATGGCTCTCACAGAATTACTTTTACAAAATATATGGTATCCATGGCTCTCTAAGACAAAAAGGTTCCCGACCCCTGTGTTAGTAGAATGCATTTTGATTTATTTTTATAATGTACCTTAATTTAACCCTCACCTATGACAGTGAAAAAACATTTTTGAATTACATTCATTTCAAACTATTTTTTTATTTTCTAACACCTAACATGTATCCCCCTTTTCATGTTACACAGACAGTTAATTTCCTAATAGCCAGCAGTTTGGATAATAAAGTTACAGTCATGTCTATAATGGAGGAGGCCATGACAGGCTGGTACAATGCATTACTTTACACTGGGGATCTGGAAGCCAAGCTGAATTTAAACTTTGAGGAAGTGAGTTAGTTTTAATTATGCATGTTTTAAAGAAATATAGCTCTACTTCAAAAAAAGTGAGTTAGTTTAAATTCTTTAAGTTTAAAAAAAATATAGATCTACTCCAAAATGTTTGAGGAAATATTTTATACATTATCTATGGTACATTAATAGAAATACTACGGTAGTTCTGATTCGCCTGCCTGTGCTGTTGGTGATGTGAAGGCCTTTTTATTGATAATAACTGACAATGGTTCCACATATCAGTGCTTTGGTTAAGGCTTGTTCGTCTCATCTACTCGCCCTGGGTCATTTGCGACCTCAACTCAATAGAAGGGCGGCCAATACCATAGCAGTCTATCTAATCCATTCAAGGTTGGCTACTGCAACCTGTGGGGTTTGCCCCAGGACCATCTGCAGTGACTATTGTTTAGTGGGTAAAGAGGAATGATCATATCTCTTTAATTCTAAGGGAGCTCCACTGGCTCCCGGTGATGAAGTGAATAAATCATAAAATTATGTCCCTTATGTATGGATGTATAAGGCACTGCCCTTTCCTACCTTCAAGAACTGATATCAAAGAACACGCCGTCAAGGGGACTGCACTCTTCATCACAGTCACTCCTCAAAATTCCCAGTGTGGCTGGACACAAAAAGAAGTACTGCGAAGTGCGCTCATTTGAATCTGTGGCACCGTCTATATGGAACAGCTTGCCTCAGACACTGAGAGAATATGAGACAAAAGAGTCTTTTAAAAACAGCTTAATGACTTTTATCTTTGGCTAGTGGCCGTGTTACTTACATACGAATACAACTGCCACTGCAATTTATTCCAAGAGCGCACTGGGCATGCTTAATTTAATAGCATGCTTAGAAGCGCTAAATAAATTAACATTATTATTATTATATATATGTATTATATAAACACACATATATATATATTTGTTCTTTTTTTTGTGACTGTTTTTTTTTAAATATGATCTGTATTCCCTAACCAGTCTGATGATAGTTTCATGCTGGAGCTTGAACAATTCTCTGAGTTTCTTCCAGTACTCACTGTGCCAGGGAAGAAATGTAAGTTGTTTTTTTTCACTATGCTGTTGTGATGTATGAAGTTTTAATTAATTAACTTCCTTGTTTTATTTTAGTTGTGATTACCTTACCTTGTAACTGATGGTCACATGCTTTTCGTAATCCTGGGTGACATTGTCCGTTTGGCATGAGCAAGCACAGAGGAGGGGGGGGGGAGTTTCCGGACCATATGGTGTGTACAGAGAAGAGTGGATTGAGAGACTGGTTAGGCTGTGTTTTACTGCTTCTTGTGTTCTTCTTAAATTGTGTTATTATTATTGACTTGTGTTGAGCTTCAATGTTATGTGGTACTGTATATACTCGCGTATAAGTCGCACCGGTGTATAAGTCACACCCCTAGTTTAAGATTTTTTTTCTTATATGTTGTCATTGACCCGCGCATAAGTAGCACCCCGACTACCTGGGTTGCAATGCCTTTTAATATGTAAAAGATGCATACCTTTTAAACATAAAAGTTACTAGATATTCTACCTAATTTGGATACTGTCCTTAAAAAATGGTTTTAATCGTGGCTAAGTCAAACATAATCAAATAAAGGCAGGGCTTCATTTATTTTAAACAACCGATCAATAGGCCTACAGATATTATCATTAGTGAGATGGGAAAGTAAGGTATCTGTTTTTTCATCTAAGTAGCTTTCCCTACTCAAGTTCCTATCCCTATAGTAACACTACACACAAAAAAGTCTTTGAAGTACGTCATTAGACTCAATGTCGCCTAGACTGGAGACTGGGGCATTTATGACGCGCTATACATGTGTCCTAATTACGATTAACATTGTTTGTAATGATTTCAAGTGCCAAATAATAAGCTGTATTTTTTTTTCAACTCTTACATGTAACTAATGAAAAATAAAACACACTATTGACATTGCACGCGTCCATCTGCCGATTGTAGTTTTGGAAACATTGCCTAGACATGACGCGTTTTTTGTTGGAATGCTCAACACTGCCTTATTAGTAGGCTATAGCCTATAAGCCTAGACCTTATGTAGGCCCTACTAAATAAAACGCATCTTAAGCTTATAGGCCTACCTACATTATAGGCCTAGACAGGCTTTCACACATTTACAATTTTTGCCATACAGTAATTTGCGTTCCAAAAGCCTATTAAAAAATGCCGCCTTTAAACTTACGCTAGGTAAAATCAGTTCAAAAGAAAAGCGGGGGGGGGGGGGGGGTCAGAAAAACCTTAAATATTTGTTGATTTCAATTTTAGTTATATAAAGATAGTAATATCTAAACCAACAAAAGTTTTCTAAATGTAAAATGTATGCCTACAGCATATCCTACATCACTACAGTCAACTATACGGGTTATGTAGGAAACTGTATGACAGAGTAGTGATGTTTTTTGAACTTTTCAAAAACAGTGTTGGGTGTATAAATCGCACCCCTACTTATTGTCGAAATTTTCGGTAAAAAAAGTGCGAAGTATACTCGAGTATATACGGTATGTTGAATTAAGAGTTATTAGGAATTATTCTTTACGTCATTACTAAATTGCTTTGATGAAAGTTGGGCGAGAGTTAAGGATTCTTCAAGGGTACCAAGAAGTAATTGTGATAACCTGCCCCCTCTAGACAGCGAGACGTAACACTGTTTGAATGTGATGATTTCAAGAGAATAATTCTGAAGTTCTTGCATTTAACGCTTACAGCACCTGTGGCGTATTTTTTCCTCCAGAAATTTCTTTCCCTCAGTCCCAGACACTTATATTTCCCTCCAAATAAGAAATTTCCTCAGTCCCAGACATGTATATTTCCCTCCAGGAAGGGTGACTATTTAAAGATCAAAATAAAGGATTTGACCTTTCACCATGAAAATGAAAGTGCGGTCCTAATGGACGCTACGGAATTACCTTCCGTTATTATGGCGGTACATGTTGATAAGACTTTTTCTTATGAATTATTATTATGATTGAATACAATTACTTTATGAATTAGATTATTCTAATAAGGTAAGTTATTATGTTTCTAGCAATTTACTCTCTTCCTGTTATCATCAACTTTTACCAACAAAAAAGTAAAAAAAATAATTTCGCAACCCTATCGATGTCTCAGCCATTCTGAAATAATGTCTGGGATGGAGGGAATAGTTAGTAAAATAATGGCTGGGACTGAAGGTATCACAGAATAGGTATAGAACAGAATGTGCAATCCCTATATGCGCAGTCACTAAAAGTGAAGCTAAGATTCCGCCATTTTTTGACGCAATGCAGCAGTCGATATAATAGACATGCTACTAGATCTATAGTAAAATGAGAAAGGATATCTAGGCCTACCATGAATAAAAAGGCTTTTTTATGACTGATATCTACTCTTAGCAATCTTAGGACTAAAGCAAGGCTACTAATATTATGTAATCTGAGTTAATATGAGGTTGTTACACCTTTTGAACTTACCGTTGTTTATCCTTTATAATTATGGAGTCAGGAAAGACATGCTTATTTGTACGATAATCAATCGTTTTCGCATCTTTGTTGCAGTTTATTACAAAACATTTTTGGTACCTTTTGCCTGAACAATTAACTTTGGGTGTTCGGTGTGTAGATTTGATGAAAAAGACATTGTAAATAAGCATCAATATATAGTGTAACCAGGACCGCTACATTTAAACAGTATGGCGTTCGGTATTACTTCCGGAAACAGAAAAAAATGCTATTGAGAATTCTGTTCTATACCAATTCTGTGGACCTTCCATCACAGATAAGTAGGTCGGTACTTTAAGGGTTAAAACAGCTGTGATGTCTTTACAGGAGACACATTTTCTTCATCTTCTTTAGCATGGGATTTCTTTTACTTTTGTCAAGGTTCTTTAACCATTAAAATTGTTTTAATTCAGATAGTTTAGTCATACACATTTTTTCATTATTTTAATTTTAAGATTGTTAGCTTAGCACTGTATATTGTCAGGGTCTGCAAAGTCAAATTCACTCTAGTGATATTATAAATTTTCAAGATCTGCAAAGTAAAATTCACTCAAGTGTTATGTTACAATATTTCTAGCAAGGAACAGTAATGAAATTTGATTTCAGCTCATGATTGGTTAGTTATTCCAACTGACCATGACCTTTGAACTTCAGCATGGCATTCTCATTGTTTCTCTGAGCTGCCATCTTGTCTGATTGTATTTCTGTTTATCTCCCCCTTTCTGTCCAGCTGACCAGAGAGAAGATGGCCTCTACCTGTACAGAAACATGTTCTCCATGCCCAATACGGAGTGGCCAACACCGGCTGAAAAACTCTGGTACAGTTTGGACATTGGACCAGTTCACCTGATTAGGTAGGCATGCCAGTATTTGCTCCTGGGGTCTGAGAGTCGTCTTGAACTCACGGAATTAGATAAAGGAGCAAAACACAGTAAAATTAACAGGTTGGACAGCATTAGACAGATAAAACAAATTTAAATTGACAGTAATAGCTTGTAGAAGGACACCTTATCTGGACAAATGGACACATGACTAAATCTTAGAAATCATTATGAATTCATAACAACTAGAGATGAGCCAATCATAAGTGTGCATAAGAAGATAAGGAATTAGTATGTTAGGTTCATGGGGCTCGAGTGGTAGCGCATTTGACTGCCGTACCAAGATCCTGGGTTCAAATCCTGGTGAAGGCTAGGATTTTTTCCCGGGTCTTGAGGGTGTCCCTGAGTCTATCTAGTATGCTGTGGCCACAGAACTGGTGAACGCTGCTTCACCGGCCCTGTGATCATTTTGGTCCGAAGGGTACTTTACTTTACTTATGTTATGGTCAACGTTAACCATAACTGATCACAGATAATTTAAAAATGGTAAACAAACTTTCGTTGGGTAAGGTGATCCTAGCTTAGTTTCAAAAGTTATTTCAGCAGCTGGTCATTTAGTAACATGGTTGACAAGTATTTTCTTTATATTTAAAACTACTGAACATATTAATTAGATAAATATTTCATGGACAGGTACTTGCGAAAGCTCTTTAAAAAGTAATAAAATATTTCATGGATTTTCTAATGCTATTCAAACCTTGAAATGTACTATGTAAGTCATTGTCACTCATAATAAAGTTTTTTTTACTGCTTTATTTTATTCAAGAACTGTTGACATATGTATCTGTCACTGTGATGTATAAAAAACATAAATATACCTTCTATAAATATTCCTCGCTGTTCAGTTTAGTTTTAGATACCTTACAAGAGATTGAAGTGTGATAATAACATAAATACAATCACTTATTCACAAGGGCCTAAAAACATCCCCTTACACTGTCCCTGAGTCTACCTTGCTCTGGTGGGTATATGGCATTTGTAGAGGTGGTTGGGCATTGTGCTGGCCACACTATTCCCTAGTCTGATGTGGCCACAGAAACTTGTGAAAGCTGCTTCACTGTCCCTATAGTATAGACCAAAATGGACGGACTTGCAGGGATACTTTTTAAAAAATGATCATAGAATAAGCCTTTGATAAGCCAATCGATAACCTGAAACACTTGTCCTACAACAGCTACTCTTCTGGTGTCCTGATTGATGCAGACAGCAGAATGTCCAAGCTGCAGCAGGACTGGCTGGTGAATGACCTAACCCTGACTAACAAAAGGAGGGATACGACCCCTTGGGTTATAGCCCTTGGCAGCCACCCGATGTACTGTGCCCATGGCGTGAAGGATGTCCAGGACTGTGCTCTCAATACATCTAGAATAAGACAAGGGTACATTACTCATTGATACATCTCTAGATAAACACTGCTAGATATATTAGTAAACAATGGTACATTAGTCATTGATACATCTCTAATTAAACACTGCTAGATATATTAGTGAGCAATGGTACATTACTGATTGATGCATCCCTAGTTAAACACTGCTAGATATATTAGTAAACAATGGTACATTAGTCATTGATACATCTCTAATTAAACACTGCTAGATATATTAGTGAACAAGGGTACATTAGTCAAATAATAAAAAAGAGATAACATAAGAATGGGCATTTCTTATAGCACTTCTATCCATGCTATTAAATAAGCATGCTCAGTGCGATTTTGGTTTGATTTGCAGTGGCAGATGTTCTAGCCAAAGAGAAAGGTTTTTTGTTCTTTTTAAAAGATTATCTTGTCCCAGATTCTCTCAGTGTCTGAGATAGACTGTTCCATAGAGAAGGCGCCACTGATTCAAATGAGCGCATTTCCAGGTACTTTATTCTGTGTCCATCCAAACTAGGAGTTTCGAGGCGTGTCTGTGATGGAACCATTGATATTTTTATTATCAATAAAAAGGCCAAGGTCTCTAACCGTGTTGGACAACGTTATCTCGGAAGCTCCAACCTTGATCGTAGTAATACCTGTTTTCCGAAGACTGAGATCAGAACCACAGAAAATTGCCTCTGTCTTGTCATCATTTAATTAAAGTTTGTTTTGCAGTCATCCATGCCTTAACTGTTTGACAGCACTCCTCCACATTACCAACAGCAGCAGCGCAGGCAGACGAATCATGACGAAGACTAAGATTTTAAATCCTATTGAAAATAATTAGGCCCTATATTACAACAAAAGGCTTTCATTGCCTATTTAACAAAATGTTCAAGTGCACATTTAGAGAAAATCAAAATTAGGAGCCCCCAGCGCCACGTGAGATTGTAGGAGATTTTGGGACATCTCCTCTTAGCTTAATAGCAACAATTAAAAAAATACTTGCGTAATTGCCAATTTAATTTTAAAATTCATTGGCTTTATGGGCCCCCCTAAACTCTCATGGGCCCCGGTACGGCGTACCGGCTGTACCCCCCTCTCGTGGGGCCTGGTTCCTGCTGAAGAAGACACTCCACCTAATCATTGTACAGTAGTTAAACTTATGTATTCATTCTCTATGTCAGAAGTGGGCAAACTATTTGTAATAGTGTGCCAAAACAGGATTTCCAATCCAATCATCATCCAATCAGTGTGCCGTCAACTTAAAAGTCACCCTGTTCTTTCCTTGTAGAACAGACTTGATTTGGCTTTTAAGGGGTCTTTGGCGTGCCATTGAAAATAGCTCTGCGTGCCAAGTTTAGCACGCGTTGTGTAGGCTGTTGACTCAGCTCTACGCCATTTCGTGGAAACATTTTCAACCTCAACTGTACACCAAAAAAGCTTCAGTTCATGATAGAAAGCTTAGTTCTCAATATGGAAAGACGTTTTCCAAAGTTCGCCCGTAGCGGTGTTTAAGTTATTTTTAAACTAATTTTACAAATACTTTTACATGTCATTTGTGAACACAATAATCCCCCTACCCTCCCCATTAAAAAACCCCAACACTCGCGTTGCTAAAAAAAACACACAAATAAACTGTAGCACCGCCCCCTGCATGAAGTAAAGTTTCTAGTCAGACAACAACAACACAGCGTCGCTTCCAATTGATTCACAGCATCCTGTCACGTGATAGAACATCCAAATAACACTGATTACACCGTGGCCTGTCTTCCGATAACAACCCGCCTCTCCTCTCAATACTCTTAGCTCCAGGAAAACAACAACAGCGCAACAGGTAGCTGTTAATGCCAACTCTCTACTATTTGCTGTGCCAAGTAGATTGCTAACTTGTCTCTTCTAGAACACGTCGTTGTTGTTTTTTCCGTAGACGCGAGACATCTACTCTAGTAAGACATCTACTCTAGTAAGAAATCTACTCTAGTAAGACATCTACTCTAGTAAGACATCTACTCTAGTAAGACATCTACTCTAGTAAGACATCTACTCTAGTAAGACATCTACTCTAGTAAGACATCTACTCTAGTAAGACATCTACTCTAGTAAGACATCTACTCTAGTGAGACATCTACTCTAGTGAGACATCTACTCTAGTGAGACATCTACTCTAGTAAGACATCTACTCTAGTGAGACATCTACTCTAGTGAGACATCTACTCTAGTAAGACATCTACTCTAGTGAGACATCTACTCTAGTAAGACATCTACTCTAGTGAAACATCTACTCTAGTAAGACATCTACTCTAGTGAGACATCTACTCTAGTAAGACATCTACTCTAGTAAGAAATCTACTCTAGTAAGACATCTACTCTAGTAAGACATCTACTCTAGTAAGACATCTACTCTAGTAAGACATCTACTCTAGTGTAACGGCTTGATCTAGGGGTATGGTTAGTAGATTACTTCTTATGGATTCTCAAGTCAAACACATGGCTTTTCAATGAACAAAAACTCTTTAATTCAGTAAAAACAAGTACAAAACAACTGGAACACAACTGCACAGCTCGACGACTTAAAAAGTAAGCAAACACCCCCGTGTCCACTCGTGACACGTTTACACATTAGCCAGTCACTGGCCTCAACCAATGAACGTAGAGGTCAGCTATAAGGGATAGCTGGGGTAAAGAGGGCAAGGTTCGTAACACCCTATTATCCGGGGATAAAAAAAAAAAATTTTTGTTAAACTTAAACTAAATATTTTTTTTTTTATACAAATATCTCAAGGTACAGGAACAAAAGTATGTGAAAATAATAGGGGTAAAACTTATGAGAACATAAGGAAGAAAGTGTGACATTATTAATTAAACACAGCAGTGTAAATATAACGCACAACACTGACAACAGCATAATAGTAGTATTAACTTAACAAAAAGAGAAAAACTCAACTTAACATAAACCATTTAGGTCAAAATAAAAGGGGCATAACTTTAGAAGTTATCAGTATTCTCCCTTGTCATTGTACAATAATAAATTCGGTGAAGCGTGAAAAACAATTTTTTTTTATACACACTGAAAAATGACCGAGGTCAAAACAAAATGGGAAAAAATTAAAATACAGTAATACATTATTCAGATTAACTCTGGCAAGACAAGAAATATCATAGCTTAAGTCTAGACAGAAAACAACAATCTCATTCTTCATTGAAAAAAAATCAATACAATGCAATAATTTTCATGACTCCAAGGTTAACTCAACCCACGTTCATTTAATTCTGAGCTAAACATCTTTTGTCATTGTCAATAACTTCATAACAATAAAAACGACAATCAACTCAAGCAACAATCAACTCAACCGCGGCGACACTTCCCGTATTGAAATTAAATTTCTTTCCATTCATAAAAATCATACTATCTCTGTAGCATAAGTTTCCAACTGTTCACTAGTGTATGCTTGACCCAATTACGTTCTCAGCTCTAGGACAGTTTAATTTTCAATTTCAAGCCTGCTGGCCGTCTTTCTAACTATACATTAGATAACTGTTGACCCCAATTCCTAGAATCAAACAATACTCTCCTTCTCTCTCTCTTTCTATCTCTCTATCAGTATCATTCTACTCTCTTTTCCTAATGCAAATTAACCACATCACCTCTTAAGGTAAAAAAAATCTCTACGCGACAATAAGTTGCGACTATTAATGAGCATTATAGATTTAATAAACTTACGACTATAATTATAGTATAATCTCAAAATTAAACTTTGTAAGTGACAGAATGAAGCTAGTTTATAGAAAATTCATTTATAAATACAATTTCTAAGATGTCAGTGACATTTTCTTAATTGCGTCATTAATTTCTGTGCACACTCTTTTGTATACAACATATATTCTTAGTGTAAACATTTCATCTTCATCAAAATATGAATATTATTCAAAATACTAGTCAATTTACTTAATCAACCAAAAAAAAAAAAAAAAAATGAGCATCCAACAACAACAAAATCTAGATATCAATTAGTAAGTAACTACATCTTATAGACTTTAGAAAACTCAATAGGCCTAATTCTTTGGTAGCAGAAATAGCATAATGTTTGTTTTTTTCAAACATAAGTTAACATAAGACAAATATGTGTAAGTGCTCAAGGTCTACCAATGTCCTTGTCATCAATACAGTTCACAATACAGTTTTAGTTACTGCATTTAGTTTGCGGTAATCAGTACAAAGCGGGCTGATTTATCTGCTTTTGGAACTATGAGACATGGTGAACTCCAATAGCTACAGCTTTGGGTGATAATATCATTATCTAACATGTATTGGATCTTTTCTGAATAATAGCTAACTGGTTAGGGTTAACTCTATAAGGGTCTTGTTTTATGGGAGACACATTCTTATTCAAAATGACATCATGTTCTATCAAGTGTTTTCTAGTGGGAACATCATTGAATAACATAGGGTATTCTAGAATAATGGACTTGATGACATTGCTCTCTGACATTTTTAAATGTTTAAGTTTTTCATCAATGTTCTCAAGCACAGTGGAGTTTTTTAGTTTACACCCACTAAATCTATGGTCAATTTCACAGTGTTGTTCGTCAGGCTCAACAACAAAAGATGACATGGGGTGGGTTGGAGGGGAATGTTTACCTTCTACGGTTTGCCTACCCCCATAAGGTTTGATCATGTAGTTGACCTCACTGACCTTTGAATCTACTTCGTATGGACCGAAGTCAGAAAGGGGGTGAGTGTTGGTGGGGAGAAATAACAACACTTTTTCCCCTGGCGCAAATGTGCGAACTCGTGATTTTTTATCAAAAACAGTTTTCATTTTGCGCTGGGCTTGTTTAAAATTGTCTCTAGCAAATACAAAAGAATTGAACAAACGATTTTTAGACTTATCTACACAGTCAATGAGTCCTCTTTTCTCGGTTTGTTCATCTGTCCAGGCTTCTTTAAGCAGTTTTAAGGGACCTCTGACGGTGTGTTCAGGGCCCAAGGACTCTTGTATCGCTTCACGGGCAGCAAAGAGCACATATGGCACTCCTTTGTCCCAATCTTTCTGATGGTCATGGCAATAAGTTTTTAACATCGTCTTTAATGTTTGGTGGAAACGCTCTAGCGCTCCCTGGCTTTCTGGGTGGTATGCCGTTGACATTCCATGTTGTATCTTCAATCGATCTAGAACTTGTTGAAAAAGTTTGGAAGTAAAGTTGGTTCCTTGGTCGGTTTGCACCGATTTGGGTAGACCATACCGGGTGAAAAACTCGGTTAACGCCTCTGCTATTTTCTCTGCGTTGATACTGCGAAGGGGCACCGCTTCTGGATACCTAGTTGCGGTACACATCATAGTCAGCAAGTATTTGTGACCTGATTTAGATTTGGGAAGGGGTCCCACGCAGTCGATGATAATATGCGAGAAAGGTTCGCCAAAAGCAGGGATGGGCTGTAGTGGCGCAACTGGTATTGTCCTGTTTGGCTTGCCTGTGAGTTGACATGATTCGCACGATTTATAGTAGGCGGTGACGTCACGTTTCAACCCAGACCAATAAAAGTGGGTCAATATGCGTTGATATGTTTTGTTTATCCCCAAATGACCCGAAAAGGGCGAGTCATGCGCTACCTCAATAATGTCCTCTCGGTACCTCACCGGAACCACGATTTGCTCCACCACTCTCCAGTTATCCTCCGGCGCATCGCGAGGTCTCCAACTCCTCATCAGCATTCCACCACGTACAAAATATTGCACAGGGCCATCTCTGACGTCAGACTCAGCCACAACACTCTCACGCAGCTTCTCCAGCTCTGTATCTTTCTGTTGTTCTTGTATTAGTTGCTGCCTGGGAGATAACTTATCTCCTCCGCTGTCTACAGGTGGTTCTACCAACCTGGAAAAGAAGGTAGCTTCCAAGATTTCGCTCCGAGTATTGTCATTTTTGGCTGGTCCTCCAGGCGTCTTGTCCCTATTGTCTTGTTGATTCATGCCTCGGGTGATGGCATAAATAGGGTACAGTTCAGTATCTTTTACTTCTGTATTGTTGACTTCAGGATTATGAGTCACAATCAGTTCAGGCTTTACACAGCCTTTTGCTAAGTCATTTCCAATTATGACAGAGATTCCGTCAAATGGAAGTGTAGGTTTATCTCCTACAATCACTGGACCGGAAATAAGTTCGGACTTAAGATGAGTGCGTTGATGCGGAACTTCCACATGTCCCATCTCAGGGCCTTTGATTAGTACCTTTTGTCCAGTATATGTTTGTTCAGAGAGTGATAATATACCCTCTAGACTCAGGGACATAGTTTCACCGGTATCCTTTAGGATTTTAACTGGTTTTTGTAGCTTAGTTTTATCTTCAGATGTAAATGGCGAAAATTCGTCAAGAGTTGAAGTTTCTATTTTCTCTTCAAATGAAGTTTCTATCTTCTTTTCAAATGAAGTTTCTATCTTCTTATCAGCACACTGGTTTACCTTACCAGGTTCTACCTTTGTAGTGATTTCTCTATTATCTGAGATCGATATGCAGCCTTTAGATATAAAAGGTGACATTTCTTTCATTGAAGAACTTTCTGAGTTATTTTTCTTTCTTTCATCAGCACACTGGATAACCTTGCACGTTTCTACCTTTGTATTAGGCTGACGACAGTAGGCTTCCATTTCGTGTTCTGTTTGCTGTGAATCTTTTGTGTCGCCTTTAGTTATATAAGGTGACAATTCTTTTGGTGAACTTTCTGATTTACTTTCCTTTCCTTCATCAGCACACTGGATAATCTTACACGTTTCTACCTTTGTATTAGGCTGACGATAGTAGGCTTCCATCACGTGTTCTATTTGCTGTGAATCTTTTGTGTCGCCTTTAGCTATATAAGGTGACAATTCTTTCATTGGTGAACTTTCTGATTTACTTTCCTTTCCTTCATCAGCACACTGGATAACCTTACACGTTTCTACCTTTGTATTAGGCTGACGATAGTAGGCTTCCATCACGTGTTCTATTTGCTGTGAATCTTTTCTTTTTTCCATAAACCAACAGTCTTCTAGTGTGTGACCTAGTTTAGCACAGTTCTTACACACAGGCTTTGGCTTTGGCTGACCTTCAATCATATCATAAGCTCCCATTTTATTTTCTGAGTGCTTTGAAACTTTCTTTTTCAGAAACCAACAATCTTTTCGTGCGTGACCGATTTTATTACAATTTTGACACGCAGGCTGTAGTGTTATACTTTCACTTATCTCAGAAGCTCCGATTTCTTTGTTTGGTTGTTTTAAACCTTTCTTGTTTGTTAACCAGCAGTCTCCTCGTGCGTGACCTACTTTCTTACAATGTTGACACACGATTTGTTGAGATGTCTCAGTGAGTTTTTTCTGCTGGGTAATTAGGTCGTCGGCGTTCTCTATTGTGGGTTTTCTAAACATCTCTCTATGACTTTTTGGTACAGATCCGTATTTTCTAATGATGGCTTCTTTGATATATTGGTAATCATCAAACTCTTCATCTTTCAATAAAACTATGACCTCTCGCGCTTTGCGGTTAGCGACTTTAGTGAGTCCTTGTCTGACGAGTACAGCCCACTTTTCTTTTGGGAACGGAAAGTCTGTGGCTACTCTTTCAAAACGGTCAAAATACTGGTCAACAGGTTCATTTTCATTGAATTTGGGAACGTATTTTATGTACCTGAAAATATCAAATATTTGAGTCTGTTTAGTAATAGCTTCTTGTTTTATCTGTTGTGCCATTTTCTCTTTAGCCAGTTTGGCTAATCTTTCTTCCATTTCTATTGCTAGTTTTTCTTTTTCCATTGCAGCTTCCATTGCTAGTTTTTGTAGCCTCTCCTTACTAGCTAGTTCCATTTCAAATTTAAATTTTGCTAGTTCAATCTTGGCTAACTCCAGTTGAATATTACTTTCTTTGGAGATGGAAAAGTCTGTTATCGGTGACTCCATTTCAATGTAATGTTAATGTTACTCACAGTTTTTCCAGACTACTGCATCAACTGCTTTTCGGACGAGATCCCAATTGTAACGGCTTGATCTAGGGGTATGGTTATTAGATTACTTCTTATGGATTCTCAAGTCAAACACATGGCTTTTCAATGAACAAAAACTCTTTAATTCAGTAAAAACAAGTACAAAACAACTGGAACACAACTGCACAGCTCGACGACTTAAAAAGTAAGCAAACACCCCCGTGTCCACTCGTGACACGTTTACACATTAGCCAGTCACTGGCCTCAACCAATGAACGTAGAGGTCAGCTATAAGGGATAGCTGGGGTAAAGAGGGCAAGGTTCGTAACACTAGTAAGACATCTACTCTAGTAAGACATCTACTCTAGTAAGACATCTACTCTAGTAAGACATCTACTCTAGTAAGACATCTACTCTAGTGAGACATCTACTCTAGTGAGACATCTACTCTAGTGAGACATCTACTATAGTAAGACATCTACTATAGTGAGACATCTACTCTAGTGAGACATCTACTCTAGTGAGACATCTACTCTAGTAAGACATCTACTCTAGTAAGACATCTACTCTAGTGAGACATCTACTCTAATAAGACATCTACTCTAGTAAGACATCTACTCTAGTAAGACATCAATTCTTGATAGATTCTATATTTAGTTTCTGTCTAGATAAGAGAAAAGCCATTTTCCAGACTCCCAAGTAAAAAGTTAACCCTTCCCGTTGTCACGGTTTTGGACTGAGATCATGACTCTTAGCACTCATAGATAGATTACAGCGTAGATAGTAGTATAGAACCATAGGTTAGCGTAGAGTTTAGATTAGATAGGATGAGAATAGCTGAAGCTATTACCTCCTCCCTCTCTCACGCAATAGGAACACCCCAACCACCCCCTTCTTCACCTGTTCTTTAACCCTCTCTACACTCCTTCATTCCCGAATTCAGAGTTTGCTACTTGATTCAGCCAATTCGGTATTACACTATTTGTATGTGTGATTGTATGTGTGTGTATTCTTTAATGTATGTATATATATATTCTATTATGCTGTCAATTATGATTCATGTTGTATTTTGATAGTACTACTCATTTATTTTGCTAAACTCAGCATACACGTAAAACCCCCACCCACCTGTAGACACCCCCACCCACTTCTACCCCTTTTTTTCATTATCTCCCCTCTTTGCCCCTACTCAGCGCCCGTGGTCAAGCCCTTGATCCACTCGTCGTAGTGACATCTGGAGCGAAGCGTCTCGCACATACGTAAGCGCCTCGGGCTGAGCTCGACCAGAGCCAATAGACACAGGTACATCAAAAGAGATTAGTCATTATCTTATCCTTTGTATCTCCGTATACGTCTACACACCCACCTCCGCCCCTGGGCTCCACCCCGCAAAGTCGGCGGTACTAATTGTTCACCTACACCCACCCCTAACTTTTCCCCCAATAGTCAATCCTCTATGCAAGTATATTTCAAACCAGCCAACCAGAACATATGTAATTCTAAACTAATGTAGCTATCCAATCAAATTGACCACTGATCACGTGACTAAAAATCCACGAAAGCGCGCTTAACTAGTTTTAGGGCACTTCGGCTCAAGCGTTAGGTGGAGAAGGTTGTTCGATTCTAGCCTCCACTTATTCAGTTCGTTCCATAGGATATACCGCCTGCATGTGTATAGATAGACATTTTGCCAGTATAAGTATTTTCATGAACACAGCTACGTTTGCCTAATGTTGGATAACCTGGCAGTACCATGTGTTGAGTGTTAACTGAAGCCTGTGCAAATTCATATATGTATCTTGCCATTGAGTGAAGAATTGAAATGATAATAAACACCTGAACTTAACCAACGATTTATTTGCCTACTTAGAACTATCTGTTGTGTCCGTCATAATATCTAACGAGCCAAGAGGGACATAATAATTATTCCAGGGCGATTCCAGTCACGGTAACTCATACCCCACGACGACCTGCCACTACTACCCCACTCACCTACGACTCCGCACCCCTCTCATCGTCCAACTTCTGCCAGGTTGATGTCCTAATCCTAAACACATCCTGACACCCGTACCGACCTACTTCTATCTATGCTGCCTTCAGTTCCGCTATATACGCGCCCGGGACTGTAAGGGTTAAGAAAGCGACAAGACATTGAGCTTTTATGCCTACGTGAATATTTCATACCAACAAAGAGGAATGAAGGAAACTATAAATGAACAAGAAACCTTCTTGTTCTTGTTTGTCATTTTAATTATTTATGTTTTTTTAAACGGGAAAATAATAAGCATTCACAAAATCTGAACATTGATTCAAGTTCTGTTGAGCACATAATAAATAAAATACATGAACCGTTTTTTGTCTTTGAAATGTTCCATATTTTTTATTGTTGCAATAGCCATTTAAAATTTCAATTATTTGTTATTATTTATTATCACCGTTATGTTATGCTAGAGCTAAATTTAGTTACTTGTGAATGAATAGCTTACCAGTACGATGATCAGAAGTAAATAACACACAAATATGCACACAGACGTACATAGATGAATACATCCTTTTATACAGACAGTCAGAAAGGCAGACAGATATATAGATAGTCAGACAGACAGAAATATGGATGGATGGGTAGACGGACAGACAGACAAATATATACACAGACAGATAGATAGTAAGTTAGATAGACAGACAGATAGGCAGCCAGACAAACAGATAGATAGATATAGATAGATAAATAGACAGACAGATAGATAGATAGATAGATAGATAGATAGATAGATAGATAGATAGATAGATAGAGAGATAGAGAGATAGAGAGACCTACCGACAGACACAGATAGACACGACAGACAGTTAGACAAACAGACAGATAGATAGAAAATCATTTGTCACTATATCTAATTAGCTTGTCATTGGACGACACACTATTATTTTCTAATCTGTCAATTTGAGTACTTTATATTCGACCCACTGCGTCAGTGCTGCCTATTATAGCCGCTAGATCGTGTTCTAAAATAGATCGTATGGCTAAGTGTAACATGGTTTACATCCCATGACAGATTGGCCTCCACGCGATGACGTACAGAGGTGACAAGATGGCGATCTGTATGCACTTAGAATCTGGGTTGTTTTTGTCAACTTTTTTCTTTTGATTCTTTAATATTTTTATGCATGTGTGTGTGAGTATGTGTGTGCGTGTGTGTGTGTACATACTTTTTCTCTGCTTTGAGCACAAGTCAAAATTGAAGCTGACTTTAATGTACAATCACGAACTTCTAAGTATGAGAGGATGAATGGATATATATAATATATGTATATGTGTGTGTTTGTGTGTGTGTTTGTGTATGTGTGTGTGTGTGTGTAAAGAGAGAGGGAGGGACAGACAGAGAGTGAGAGACAGAGAGTGAAAGAGAGAGAAAAACGATCGAGAGATGGAAAAAGAGGAGAAAAAAAAATAAAAAAATAAAGGGAGATGAAAAAGAGGGAGAAAGAGAAAAAGAGACATAGAAAGAGAAAGAGAGATAGAGAGAAACAGGAAGTAAGCGTTTTACATATTTGACCTATATATGCTGTAGAGTTTCTAGTCAAAATATAGCGTTGAAGCTATTTATAGTTGATAAATAAAAAAAGGAAACGCCTTTAACTGTATGACATTAATACGAAACTACGGAAAATATTTTCTCTCCAGCTGGAAATTCTTTCCCACGATGTCTGCATCATTTAATCTCATTCATATAAAGACCAAAGACTAAATGCATTAATAGTGTGCCCATTCAAGCGTGGCCAATGAAGCAGTACTTAATGACCTGTGAACACCATAGACTTGAGTCAGCTCTGGCAGCAGAATTCACTTTACTTGTCATTGCAGCTCATAGCTATTCAATCTTGAGCTTGGAATGGATTGCTTGTTTGATAATTCTGTGCCAGACTTAGAGTGCCACTGAGAGGTCAATCTCTAGCAATTGTTCTCTGTTGGGTGTAATTGTGTCAGGGCCACACTTTGATTTACTCTCTTCTGTTTCCTGACGTCCTTTCTGCATGTGTTGTCTTATACCTTTTTCTGTGAAAAAGCTTTTTTTTTTTTTACTTTATCGAGTTTTGAATAGAAACGCATTGATGTTTACAACTATGTTGTGTTCTACATAGCCATTTACTTCTGTGATATGTTTAGAAACGCAATGCTGTATACAGCTATGTTGTGTTCTACGTAGCCATTCACTACTGTGTTTTTATAGAAAAGCAATGCTGTTTAAAACTATGTTGTGTTCTATGAAGCCATTCACTACTGTGTTTTTATAGAAAAGCAATGCTGTTTAAAACTATGTTGTGTTCTATGTAGCCATTCACTACTGTGTTTTGTATAACAGGGGTCGGCAACCTGTTGCTAACAGTGTGCCAAACTAGGATTTCTAAAATCATTCAGCGTGCCAACACTGAACAGACTGAAAGTTAACCTCCTCTATTATAATTAAATTGTTTTAATAGAACAATTAATTTAACTCCGTAGCAAGACCAAAGCAAATGAAAATATTTATATGAATAATCGTTAAAGCGTTTTATATTTAATTAAAGTGTTTGTGATTGTCATCCTTTTTATTAGCATTTATGTCAAATGCAATCGTCGTCGTCAAATGCAATATTTTGTTACTAAGCTGATCACATTAATTTATGTTAATTATGTTTAGACAAACTAAACATAATTATTTTGTTGTTAAAATGATTATCTCACACCTGCTGACATTTATTATACTTTTATCTCAGTTTAACTGAGACGTCCTTAATGTGTTTTAATAAGCTCAATTAGATGGAAACTAATAGATTTAAGTGGAATGGATACGTAGTAATCATACAACATAGGTAGATAATGTAATGTTTGAAAGTATACATGTCAATACTTTAGTATTATACTATTTAAATAATTTTTAAATACTTTTACAGTTTGTAATTTTCAAAGTTATAAGTTGTAAGGTATTTATTCTTTTATAAAAGAAAAAAAGAAATATTAGAAATATTTGCTCAAATGAAACGGGTTAATTATCTCCCTTTAATTAAAAAAACGTGTTCACATTTGATTCAATAGTGAATGCAAACATGTTATGTTTTGTAATATAAAAAATATTACTGACTAATTATTATTTCTTTATATGAATAAAACAATATGGTATTCATTACAAGAATTAATTATTAGAGGGTTAAAATAATATACGTTAAAAAGCTTTAAATAAACATTTTTGCATTATTTTTAGGCGTTTATATTTTAAACATTAATAATTACAGAAATTACACAATATAGTGCTACATTTATTAAAATTAATATATTTATAATTATTAATTTAATAATACAAAAAAAAAGTGTTTTAGAGTTACTTATATTTATTTGTAATTAAAGAAAATGAGCATAAAAACTCTTTTAACTGTAAATAGTCTATATCGGTTCCGTGACAAACGCGCACAAGACAATTGCGCACACGACAAACGCGCACAGACAATTCCGCAATGACACAAATGCGCACAGGACAAACGCGAACACCGATAGTTGCGCACACGGACAATGGCGCACACCGACAAATGCGGACACCGACAATCCCGCACAGTGACAAATGCGAACGGCTATATAAGCGCACACCGACAAATGCGCAAATAGCAAGTTATGCATCGCCAATTTAAAGATGATAATGGATTTAGTCATAGATGGTTTTCAGCAAAAATACATCATGTTTAAAGCTAACAATATATTAATAATCATAATAAATGTAATAATAATTGTATGCATATTTTAAAAAAATTAACTTTTTAATGTATAGACTAATAGTATAGTAATAAAATGTTCGTTCTAGTAGTACTGCTACGTCATGATTTTTAAGAGATGTCATTTAAAAAATTTTAATTGGATATTTAAGTCTTAATCAGCATGTTAAACCATCGTAGTATGATGGAAGCTCGTAAAATGATTATTAAACAAATAACAGCAGTACTACTACTTTAGCATATAGTTGAAAATAAGACGTAAACTTATACATTATACTAAAAATAACAAAAAATAATTGTGGGTTTTTTTTAATAAAAGAAAGAGGAATATTAGTCTTAAAATAAGAGTTGACATTGCACTTTTCTAAAGGCAAAGTACGTTTTAAAACATGCATTCATGCAACCGATTTGAAATTTTTTTATTAGTGATTAACACGTAGTTTTATTCCGACCCCTCTTTCAACCCGCAGATTTATTAGGTACATAATCTTGGTTATTTATAGTGTAGAAGGAAGTCCTAATTGAATGATGAAATTACTGTTGATATTTTATTACACATAACTTTGCAATTAGGATTTAAACTACCATTAGAACAATACGCAAACTTAAAATTAAAGGTTTTTACTACGCTATATATTATTATAATTTCCAGCAATATTCTTTCAGTTAAAATTATTTTTTTTATGCCTGTTGCTATTAAGCTCTAGTGCTTCCTCATTAATTCTGTAATAGTTAAGTATTAGTATAGTAGACTCTAGACAAACACATATGTTTGGGGGGGGGGGGCATTATTTTTAAGGACTCTTTGCCAATAAGTCAATTAAATGACAATGTGAAGAGTTTGTAGCACTAGATTTAAAATTTAATAGCTTTTTATTTGTTATTGAATACTTCTCAAATGTTCAGATGAAAAGTATCAATGAATGCTAGGCTTTTCTGTTATATCAACAGGATCATAATTGGGCATGAAATCTCAAATTAACATGGAATATGAGGACAATATAAATGGCAATGATTGAATGAAATTGAAAGCAGTTAAAACCAGTTAGCTACGGTTCAGTTAGTTTTGTATCTTCCACTCTCATAGTGAAAAAATTATTTCGACATTTAATATTTGTTCTGAATTATTTTAAATTCGATTTCTTTTGTTGTCTATTTTGTTCCTTTTTTCCTCCACACTTTGCCTTTCTGGTACTGAAAACTATTTGAACTAAATTATATTTAAACATGTTTTTTTTTTGTTTTAATTATAGCTTCATTGTCAGTTTGCGCTTTTGTCGGTGTGCGCTTATATAGCCGTTCGCATTTGTCACTGTGGGCGATTGTCGGTGTCCGCATTTGTCGGTGTGCGCCATTGTCCGTGTGCGCAACTATCGGTGTTCGCGTTTGTCCTGTGCGCATTTGTGTCATTGCGGAATCGTCTGTGCGCGTTTGTCGTGTGCGCAATTGTCTTGTGCGCATATGTCTGGTCACCGTCTATATCAATTCATGAGCCGTCAAGTGTAGGTGACCTCTTTGTATTATGCTTAAAACGGCTTTTATGTGCGATAAAATTTGTTCACAAGTGTAAGCTGAAAGTAAAAGAGCGAATGCCTAGGAGTTAAGAATAGCAGATGACTTTCGTAAGCAGCTTCCTCACAGATTTTTTCCGCAAATGAGTATTTTTTTAATGTTTAAAATTTAACTTGCTGTATTTAAAATCCCAATATCTCTCCACTTAAAAAAATATCTAAGAAGGTTGTAGTAATATCAAACCAGTTTGGATGTGGTAGGGAAAAAATTAGTATATCAATTAAAAAGTCTTGCGTTTGATTATAAAACTCCATTTTGAGTGCTTCTTAATATATGCCTTAATATAGGGATGTAGGCTACATGTACATGTCCAGTTTCAATTCAAATCCATTCCAGTGGTCCTTGTAAATGCAAGTTCAACTTACTGAAATGTGTCGCTATGTCATTCAAAAAAATAGGCTTCAACAGCCAGTTTTTCTCATTTTGAACAGGAAAATGTAGGTTTTTTTTAATAATATATAAACACATTTTGGAGGTCTCCAAATAAAAGTACTGGTTTCCTAGTTTGTTCAGGCAACCCAATCCATGCCCTGATGAAAAAGTACTTATATGTTTTTTCTTCTAGCATTAAGTGTTTTTGTCTTTTTGTTTATCTGAGCACTGCAACAGGTTGTTATTGTTTCAATAGTCAAAATGTTTTTGTCTTTATGTTTATCTGAGCACTGCAACAGGTTGTTATTGTTTCAATAGTCAAAATGTTTTTGTCTTTATGTTTATCTGAGCACTGCAACAGGTTGTTATTGTTTCAATAGTCAAAATGTTTTTGTCTTTATGTTTATCTGAGCACTGCAACAGGTTGTTATTGTTTCAATAGTCAAAATTATTTTGTCTTTATGTTTATCTGAGCACTGCAACAGGTTGTTATTGTTTCAATAGTCAAAATGTTTTTGTCTTTATGTTTATCTGAGCACTGCAACAGGTTGTTATTGTTTCAATAGTCAAAATGTTTTTGTCTTTATGTTTATCTGAGCACTGCAACAGGTTGTTATTGTTTCAATAGTCAAAATGTTTTTGTCTTTATGTTTATCTGAGCACTGCAACAGGTTGTTGTTGTTTCAATAGTCCAAATGCTTTTGTCTTTATGTTTATCTGAGCACTGCAACAGGTTGTTATTGTTTCAATAGTCAAAATGCTTTTGTCTTTATGTTTATCCGAGCACTGCAACAGGTTGTTATTGTTTCAATAGTCAAAATGTTTTTGTCTTTATGTTTATCTGAGCACTGCAACAGGTTGTTATTGTTTCAATAGCATTAAGTGTTTTTGTCTTTATGTTTATCTGAACACTGCAACAGGTTGTTATTGTTTCAATAGTCAAAATGATACAACATAGTCTTTTTTTTTCTTCAAAATGTCTTCATTGTTAAAACAAAATTTCGAAATAAGTTTCAGTTTTTCAAAATGACGTAGAAAAAAAGTCGACTATGCTTTTTTTTTTATTTTAGCCTACCAACATTTATCATTGGTGTCCTTAAATCTAATATTGAGTAGATTCTAATTGACTTCGCTAGAATGTTGTTTTTTTTGTTGTGTTTATTAAAAGTCTTAAGGAAAACTGCAGAATCGAAATCTAAAGCCATGAGTGTTAAAGTAGTCATCACTTCCATGACCCAATATAAAAACAGTGTCAATTTCTTCCACACACAAAAACTAAGACACTTTTTTTTTTTCAATATTCCGACCGTGTGTCCGATTTGTCCAAGTAAACATTTGGCATGCAGACAAAATAAATTAAACGAATGTATGAGTGCGGTCTGTGGCATAGATACACAAACCAGATGAGTATAAAGAACTAGGAGGGGTGGGGGTGCAGTGGGGGGGGGGTGGGGGGAAGCTATTAGGGTCCGCTAGAATGAAGGGGGCGGACGTGAGAGGGTAGATCAGGGTATTGACGACAACAGACAACAAATGGCGTCAGATGTTGCGTCAAAATATTTATTATCCCCCCTTTTCCCCCCAGAGATCAACACGAAAGTCCAGTGAGATTTATTGGTTGGAAAAAAAAGTGTTTTATGTAAGATACTACGTGCAGTATATTTATTGATTGTGCTGATGCATATTGAAATCACGTGCTTGTTTCGCACCCGAGTATTTGTTGATGATTGCACACACGGGCGTATTTGTATATATGAGGGTAAGGAGAAGATTTACAGTGTGGAACTTATTAGACTACACTGTCACTACACGAAAATTCAAGACCCCCCTCCCTCCCGTAACCCTCGGTCAACCAAAACATTGTTTACTGTCGTAAATAGCATTAGGGTGACTAGAGGGTGGTGGAAAGGGTGGCAGATCCAGGCGCCGATATTGGCGCAGGCGCTAAAGTGTCTATTTCTTGACATCTACGTCCGTGTGCTTAATAGGAAATGCAAAAAGAGCAGGGCGTCCTATTCCCTATGTACGCCACTGATTAGTGGTGATAACCATTCATGTATGTGTCTTCCCAGTACGAAAATTCGCAACTTTAATCCGCTATTTCCAGTGTGCATTTCTCGGATGAACTATTAGTATTCCATTACCCTGAAACCGAGACATATTACTGTCAGCATGTTTTGTTTTTGTGCGCACGTAAATTGACAGTCCAGTGTAGGCTTACTAACCCCAAGACAACTGACTGATCAACGATGCGCAAAAATCACCCCTACATGCATGACCGAGTGATGACAATAATAAAAGCCTTCATCATCACATTTGTAAATGCAAGTTCGTGTCATTGAAATGTGTCGCTATGTCATTGAAATGTGTCGCTATGTCATTGAAATGTGTCGCTATGTCATTGAAATGTGTCGCTATGTCATTGAAATGTGTCGCTATGTCATTGAAATGTGTCGCTATGTCATTGAAATGTGTCGCTATGTCATTGAAATGTGTCGCTATGTCATTCAAAACCTTCGGCTTCAACATCCTCAATTCCTGAACATGTTTTTTTTTTCAACAAGAAAAATCTAAACTGCTTTCAGTTAACAAGCGAATCTATTCTAGACTGTAACCTTGACAGAGCCAGCGAACACTAGATTTATATGCTATAACAGATCTCCTTGTTCAGTCTCAGTGCCGTGTAGCAGGTATTTGAATAGACCATTGAATCAATTAAGGGTGAGAAACTTTATAATTGAATGGGCCGTATTGCTGCTGAGAGTTAACACCCTTGCCCATTTTACAATTACGGTATATAAGTTTGACTTGTATAAGGGGCAAGGGTGTTAACTCTCAGCAGTAATCTTTACAATTACGGCATATAAGATTGACTTGTATAAGGGGCAAGGGTGTTAACTCTCAGCAGCAATACGGCCCATTCCCCACAATAGACTCCATCACAAAGCGCAAGTTCAAAGATGAGATCTCCCCACACAAATCAGGTTAAATCGCCAAGATTGGAGCATAAAATCCATGATATTTTCCTAAGTCCTAAAGGTGTTCATGTGTCTACCCAGCTTCGATGGTTATCTGACATTCGTTAAAGGAAAGGAAAGTTGGCCGGGCAGTGTTCTAATCACCAGAACCCCTTGGTATATTTGTGGCTAGTGAAACCATTAAAGCTCTGCTGCCCTAAAATAAAATCTCTGAAAGTTGCGCCAGGGAAACTACTCTCTGCTAACTCCTATAAAGTATTTTGGCCTTGGACCGGATGGAAGTACAGCTGTCTGTTATTCCAGACCCCGTCAATACAAACCTGCATTGCGTTAGAAAAGATTTTAAACGTTGTGTGTTTGTCTCGTGATGAAAGCATGTGCACGAGACTTGCGCCGAGTGACTGTGGGATCTAAATTCAGGTATCAATCAATACCAGGTCAAATGACGGTCAAATGACGGACGTTTTATGATGATCTTAATTTAACCTCAGAGAAAATTCTATAACACTGTGAGGTCAAAGGTTATACTGCGTTTAAACTGATGTTTTATTTCTTTTTTAATGGCTGGGTATTGTATATGAATAAACAAAAGAGAAGTTTAAGATTGTTGATTTATAAATCCGGGGCGGAGGGAGGAAAGAAAGCCAATCAAGACAAGTCGACATTTAATGCATATTTCCAATGGTGCAACAATTCATTTTTTTGTCTTTGTTGTACATACAACTATTTTATGTAGTATTTATTTATTTATTTATTTTTCATTTGTATTCGTAGAAACCTTAACCACAATTCAATCTACGACTGTTTCGACTTCTTTTGATATAAGCGTATATAATAATGTGTTGATAGTAGAAACTAGAGTTTTGTGAGTGTACTTCGGGCATAGCAGGATGCTTGCTAGAATATGTTTCAAAACAACTTTATTGTTATTCAGATCTTGCATGTTCGTAGCATACATTTATGATTGGAGGTGATGGTAAATTGTGCAGCCTTGTACTAGCCATACAATCTCATGTCAGGATATTTCTAATTGTTTCATCCTTTCATGTGGACGTTTCTAATCTTTAAGGTCCAATAATAATAATTAAAAAAATCATATATACATAGCGAATCACTGTAAATTTGGCAACGGTATTTTCGTCAACGGTATTTTCGGAAAGGTAATTTTGGCAAAGGTAAATTCGGAAAAGGTAATTTCGGCAAAACTATCAAAGCGGTAATATTGGCAACGGTAAATTTGGCAAACTTAACATATCCACAGTTTTTATTAATTGTATTGGTAGTACTACACTCTAGTCCGGAGATGGGCAACCTACGGAATGCGTGCTAGACTTGGCACGCAGTACGGTTTTAAATTTCACGTGAAAGAGCACCAAAAAGGAAGTTTAAGTATCTTCTGCATGAAAAGAGCAGGATGACATTAAGGCCGTTGGCACGCTGAAAGATTTAGAAATGCTACTTTGGGACACTATTATATAAAGTTTGCCGACCCCTGCTCTAGTCTACTAAATGAAGCTAATGGCACTTAATGAAGTTAGCATTATAGAAAGTGCCTGATTTGTGACATGTTTGCTATAGCGTAACCAGAGGAGATGAGCCCCAGGCATTGAGTTTATGAGACGTGCTAAAATGACAAAAAAAATGTATAAACAAAGCATACAAATTAGGTAAAAAAAATAATAACTAATTCGTTTGACTAAAAATTAAATTTTAGAAAAACATTGAATAAAAACACTGTAACTTTTTTAACCATTTACGCTATTTAACTAATGCATAAGAAAAGGAACATTTTAATAGACGCCAAATGTAACCATCCCGTCTATAGCACAAGGAAACAATGGCAAAGCAATATTACGTAATGTAGATTATTCGCCATCCCCTTCTTCTTTGTTAAACACCAGAATGAGACTCGCCGTGTTTAAAAAGCAAATGCTAGCCCCTCCCTCCCCCATCTCCCCACCCCGTCTCCCCACCCCGTCTCCCCACCGATTAAAGTGTTAGTGACCAGCTTGGTAGCCTTAGGCTAAGCAGTGAAAACAAAAAGAGGTGGGCGAGGTTTCTATGTCTACGGTGGCCATGTGTCCCCCCCCCCCCCACACTCTACAACCCGTGTTGAGAGAATAGGCATATAGGTCAGCAAAGTAATTCTTTAACTCTCCCTGACGTAACCGGTCAAGAAATAGGGACTGTGTTCGTTTTTCATAGATATATAAAGTAGGGGGGGTTGTAATGTGTTTGCAATATATCCCGTACGATCTAAACAAACCTGGGATCAAGTATGGTCGTGTCTGAACGGAGAAAACAAGTGTACAGAAGGATACAATATAACATTAAATTCAAAAGACTTAAAAAGCGGGTTAGAGGCGCAAGCCCTAAAATTCACCAAAGCATAACATTTCTGTTTAGAATGAGTCTTTTACATAAGTTAGGGGCGCGGGGGGGGGGGGGGGGGGGAGGATCTTCATGATAAAATCATGGAATTACATAACACTACAAAAAGTTTGAATACCTACCCCCACATTGCACTTTTTGCCCCAACCCACTTTATACAATCTGATCCCCGCCCCCCCCCCCCCCTGCGCCGACTTGCACTAATGACTATTACGTTGAATTCCTGGCTACGCCACCAAATTGGCAAAGTTATGTCACGTTACAAATCCTAATCCTGCACTAATACTATTACTAATCGCTACTTTTTTCTCTTTCTGGGAGTAAGTCTACTTTCCCGCCATACTCATACTATCTCTGACTTGAAACTATATCAATGTCTTGTTCATCAAATTGATATGAAACATGTTGATTATATATGAATAAAAATGATAAGAAGATACTACTAGACATATACGTTTATATTATTTAAATACAAGTAGGGCCTATCGTAAGCAAAATAATGTAAATATAAAAGACACATTTTATAAAATATTCTGTGAATATTTTTATAATAAAATCAAATACAAATGTATTGACATAAAGAATAACTTTTAACTAGCAACAACAAAGACAACAACTAGCAACAAAAAAAAACGTCTCCTTGACCAAGACCACCGTAAGTATTTACGATGGTCTTGCCTTGACCCCATAACCCCGCCCCCCCCCCACACACCTTTTTTTCCAGCTGTAGCCTGGAGTCACTAATACTTCGTAAGGGGAGTCGGGTAAGTACTTACGATGGTATTGGTCGGGGGCGGGATGGGAGGAGGGGCATTCTACGTTGGCTCTTGTTTACACATTCAGTATCATACTATATGTAGGGGTGGAGGTCAGGTAGACAGAGTTACGTAATATCGTAGGGGAGACGTATGCTTTGATGGGTAAAGTCAGTTTAGATACCTTGCACACATAGGCCTACCTTCACCTTTGCTGAGGCGTAAATTAATGGGGGGGGGGGGGGAAGAAACGCCGGGGCTGGGGAAGGAATACATTTGGCGCCTATTTAAAATGTTTGTCTTTGATCATTAGATGACGTTAAATTGAAACGAGCCAAAGTGCTCCTACTTAATGTTATCATGCTCTTTTCACCATTTTGGTGGTCTTTCATGTGCCATTTAAAAACGCTCTGCGTGCCAATTATGGCACGCATTGCTTAGGTTGCCTATCCATTGACTAGAGTGTAGTCTAACCAATACTTTTAATAAAAACAATGGATATTATATGATTGCCAATTTTACCGTTGCCAATTTTACCGCTTTGCGTGTTTTGCCGAATTTACCTATTCCGAAATTACTTTTGCCAAAATATTTTTGCCTAAATTACCGGTTCCGAATTTACCATTGCCAAATTTACCGAGCACCATACATAGCACATCATAGAATCCTATATTATTTATTGTCTAAAAGCTGTCAAGCTAATGGCACCACTAAAATAATCACAATGTTTATCCCAGAGCTTTAAAAAGCAATTTAAATTTGGTTGTTGTTGTGTTGTTGTTGTTGTTTTTTTGTAGTTGTTATAAAGAAAATAGGGGCTTAAATATAAGCCTTTTATTACGAGGAAAAAAATCTTCTCCGTAGTGCTTCTATCTAATCGGCTGTTTACTAAGAAGCAAAAAAAAAAGGAAAAAAAAAAGAATCAATATTTACGGTTGGAAATGTTGTTTTTTGACGAGCGTGAAGAATGCTTTAGAGACAAAAAATCTTACGAGGCTGCACAAGTTTAAGTCTATAAAAGAAAAGGATTTCGGAAAGGCGAAATGGAGACAATATACAGGATTAGAGGGTTGAAGAATATAATATTATTGTAGAGAGGACGGGAAGACAGATTGATAACGGACACACAGACATGCAGATGGGTAGCTGAATAGAAAGATATATAGATAAATTGATAGATAGGTAGGTGGCTAACTGGGTGAGATGGGTGTGTAGGTAGTTAGTGTGGTAGGTGGGTAGATAGATAGGTATGGATGTAGCTACGTAGGTACGTAGACAGGTTCGTAGTTAGTTAGGTGAGAAATAGGTAGGTGGGCAGGTAGTTATGTAGGTAAGTATGTGGATAAGTTTATGTAGGTAGATACATAGATAGGTATATAAGCATAGATAGATGGTAAATAGACAGATGGTTAGACACAGTTATAGACACAATTATAAAGATATATAAAGATATAAAGAAAGAGAGAGAAATGTACATTGAACATATAGATACAAATATAAAGACAGATAGATAGATAGACAGACAGACAGATATATAGATAGACAGATAGATATATAGATAGATAGACAGATAGACAGACAGACAGATAGATAGATAGATAGATAGATAGATAAATAGATAGATAAAAAGATAGATAAATAGGTAGATAGATAGATAGATAGATAGATAGAAAGATAGATAGATAAATAGATAGATAGATAGATAGATAGATAGACAGATAGATAGATAGATAGATAGATAGATAGATAGATAAATAGATAGATAAATAGGTAGATAGATAGATAGATAAATAGATAGATAGATAGATAGATAGATAGATAGACAAATAGATAGACGGCTTCATTATCCATTATTTCTTTTTCTGCCAGGATTTAATGAGAGTCTTAAGTTTCCAGTTATTCGTATTAAGTATTAAGACTTAAGACTACTTTACAGGGAATACCCTAGAAAGGGAGTTTATTCTCGTGTAAGAGGATTTTCTTCTCTTTGTATATGTCGTCTGCTTCCTGAAACGTTGGTGTTTATAATTAGTTACCTCCCCGCTTGGATCCTTCGTTTTATAACAGTAATACTCTTTTTAAAGCCTGAAAATATAATCTATAAGAAAATTTAATTAGTTGTCAGGAGCTGGCTACGTATGTATCAGGAAATGACGTTTTGAAGGCACACCGGGAATGGGGATTCAATTTTGGTGACATATAACTTTGAAGTCTGTCAAGTAACTAAATAGGCGCCAATTTTCACCCACCACGACCCACCTTCCATCCCTAGAGCCCTATTTACCCTAATATCACGCCACAGCTTATATAAGGATACCTTCCGTTACAATGACACATGAAAGGTTAGCAGCATGATAATATCGCAGTTCATGTAAAGACACCATAAGTTTTTTGAGAACTGTTGCTTTATTCTGAAATAGAGATTTGAAAACAATACATTTTTTACTCTAGTCTATTGAAGAGTTATTGAAACAAAGAATATTGTTCTAGTCTATTGAAGAGTATTGAAACAAAGAATATTGTTCTAGTCTATTGAAAAGTATTGAAACAAAGAATATTGTTCTAGTCTATTAAAGAGTATTGAAACAAAGAATATTGTTCTAGTCTATTAAAGAGTATTGAAACAAAAAATATTGTTCTAGTCTATTGAAGAGTATTGAAACAAAGAATATTGTTCTAGTCTATTGAAGAGTATTGAAAAAAAGAATATTGTTCTAGTCTATTGAAGAGTATTGAAACAAAGAATATTGTTCTTTCAATTAAAGAGTATTGAAACAAAGAATATTGTTCTGTCTATTAAAGAGTATTGAAACAAAGAATATTGTTCTGTCTATTAAAGAGTATTGAAACAATCAATATTGTTCTGTCTATTAAAGAGTATTGAAACAAAGAATATTGTTCTAGTCTATTGAAGAGTAATGAAACAAAGAATATTGTTCCAGTCTATTGAAGAGTAATGAAACAAAGAATATTGTTCTGTCAATTAAAGAGTATTGAAACAAAGAATATTGTTCTGTCTATTAAAGAGTATTGAAACAAAGAATATTGTCTGTCAATTAAAGAGTATTGAAACAAAGAATATTGTTCGGTCAATTAAAGAGTATTGAAACAAAGAATATTGTTCTGTCAATTAAAGAGTATTGAAACAAAAAATATTGTTATGTCTATTAAAGAGTATTGAAACAAAGAATATTGTTCTGTCTATTAAAGAGTATTGAAACAAAGAATATTGTTCTGTCTATTAAAGAGTATTGAAACAAAGAATATTGTTCTGTCAATAAAAGAATATTGAAACAAAGAATATTGTTCTGTCTATTAAAGAGTATTGAAACAAAGAATATTGTTCTGTCTATTAAAGAGTATTGAAACAAAGAATATTATGTCTATTAAAGAGTATTGAAACAAAGAATATTGTTCTGTCTATTAAAGAGTATTGAAACAAAGAATATTGTTCTGTCTATTAAAGAGTATTGAAACAAAGAATATTGTTCTGTCAATTAAAGAGTATTGAAACAAAGAATATTGTTCTGTCTATTAAAGAGTATTGAAACAAAGAATATTGTTCTGTCTATTAAAGAGTATTGAAACAAAGAATATTGTTCTGTCAATTAAAGAGTATTGAAACAAAGAATATTGTTCCAGTCTATTGAAGAGTATTGAGACAAATAATATTGTTCTGTCTATTAAAGAGTATTGAAACAAAGAATATTGTTCTGTCAATTAAAGAGTATTGAAACAAAGAATATTGTTCTGTCTATTAAAGAGTATTGAAACAAAGAATATTGTTCTGTCAATTAAAGAGTATTGAAACAAAGAATATTGTTCTGTCTATTAAAGAGTGTTGAAACAAAGAATATTGTTCTGTCTATTAAAGAGTATTGAAACAAAGAATATTGTTCTGTCAATTAAAGAGTATTGAAACAAAGAATATTGTTCTGTCTATTAAAGATTTTTGAAACAAAGAATATTGTTCTGTCAATTAAATAGTATTGAAACAAAGAATATTGTTCTAGTCTATTGAAGAGTATTGAAACAAAGAATATTGTTCTGTCTATTAAAGAGTATTGAAACAAAGAATATTGTTCTGTCTATTAAAGAGTATTGAAACAAAGAATATTGTTCTAGTCTATTAAAGAGTATTGAAACAAAGAATATTGTTCTGTCTATTAAAGAGTATTGAAACTATCAATATTGTTCTGTCTATTAAAGTAAAGAGTATTGAAACAATCAATATTGTTCTGTCTATTAAAGAGTATTGAAACAATCAATATTGTTCTGTCTATTAAAGAGTATTGAAACAAAGAATATTGTTCTGTCAATTAAAGAGTATTGAAACAAAGAATATTGTTCTGTCTATTAAAGAGTATTGAAACAAAGAATATTGTTCTGTCAATTAAAGAGTATTGAAACAAAGAATATTGTTCTGTCTATTAAAAAGTATTGAAACAAAGAATATTGTTCTGTCTATTAAAGAGTATTGAAACAAAGAATATTGTTCTAGTCTATTGAAGAGTATTGAAACAAAGAATATTGTTCTGTCTATTAAAAAGTATTGAAACAAAGAATATTGTTCTGTCTATTAAAGAGTATTGAAACAAAGAATATTGTTCTGTCTATTAAAAAGTATTGAAACAAAGAATATTGTTCTGTCAATTAAAGAGTATTGAAACAAAGAATATTGTTCTGTCTATTAAAGAGTATTGAAACAAAGAATATTGTTCTGTCTATTAAAAAGTATTGAAACAAAGAATATTGTTCTAGTCTATTAAAGAGTATTGAAACAAAGAATATTGTTATGTCTATTAAAGAGTATTGAAACAATCAATATTGTTCTGTCTATTAAAGAGTATTGAAACAATCAATATTGTTCTGTCTATTAAAGAGTATTGAAACAATCAATATTGTTCTGTCTATTAAAGAGTATTGAAACAATCAATATTGTTCTGTCTATTAAAGAGTATTGAAACAATCAATATTGTTCTGTCTATTAAAGAGTATTGAAACAATCAATATTGTTCATGACTAATCTGACTTCAAAGACTGTTCATAAGCTTGAGAGATTAAAATAAAACTATAAAGCCTGCAATACAACATTATTTTTCTTTGTTACTCCAGATAAAACTGGTTGAATCACTAGTATTTGAGAACTAGTTGTAAACTAGTTTGTATTGTTTTTGTTCAGTTTGTTTTTCGTAAATTTTACTAAATAATAACAATTATTGCACCAGCTCGTCGCAGTTTGAATAGCTTGACTTCATACTGTAGTATATTTCAATTATATATGTTGCAGTTTAAAAATGAGAATTAAACAATATTAAACTTAACTCTTGTTTATCGCTCATTCTCTCTGTCTGCCTTTGTCCTTCTAAGCCCACTAGGTCTTTGGTGGATTCCTAAGACCACTTTGTATTTCTAAGCCCACTAGGTCTGTGGTGGATTCCTAAGACCACTTTGTCCTTCTAAACCCACTAGGTCTTTGGTGGATTCCTAAGACCACTTTGTATTTCTAAGCCCACTAGGTCTGTGGTGGATTCCTAAGACCACTTTGTCCTTCTAAGCCCACTAGGTCTGTGGTGGATTCCTAAGACCACTTTGTCCTTCTAAGCCCACTAGGTCTTACCAGTAGGTGGGTTCCTTAACAAAATTATTTCGCAAAACAAAAATAAATGCATTAAAATGTCTTGAAATCTTAGAAAAAAATTAGTTTAATGGATAGAAATGATCGCTGAACCATCGAATGTGAATTAAAAAGGCTTTGCGATCCTTAAAGATTCTTTTTTTTTCCTTTTAAAAGTTATATAAAATTTCGTCTGCGCTTCAATCAGTGTAGATTGTTTCCCTTTGCTTTAAATTAATTAACGAAGTATTTCGTAGAAACATTGGTCATGTATTTTGTTGATCGAATTCAGCTCCCATTACTCATGTAGCCAGGGGGAGAGAATAGCAACAACAGCGGCAATAACTCCATCGCCGGCTTTATTAAAGACTCATACACAAACAAAAAGATCCTGTAATCAATAAATTTCTCTGACTTCCTGAGGGAAAAGAAAGAGTAGTTGCCCTTTGGTGTCAATGACCTAGACATTGCTGATGCGGTTATTAGTACCAAAGAATAGAATCAGTCTAGCCTCTAGTTCTTTTAGGTGTTTATCAAAAATGTCTTTTTAGCTCTTTAGCCTAATGGACTTCTAGCTATTAGGCCCAATAGGTCCCTTTGCTATTTGGCCTAAAGGTCTCTTGGCTTTCTAATCCAAAGAACTCTTAGATGAGTGTCGAACATATCGTAAAGCTCTAAGACCAAAGGGTTTCTCGACAATTAGAACTAAAGGTATTTTAGCTATTTACCCAACAACGCTAAAAAACGCTAAGCCTTGCGCAAACAATATAAGGCAAAAACAAATGCACAGTTATATCAACTAAAATTTGCTTTTGTGGTCCGGTGGCAAAGCCAATTATTTACTATTCCAAAGATATCAAATTGGAATGCACAGAAAAAAAACACAAGATTCTGAAGGGTGTCACTGGATCTATCCAGCCACAAAGGAGGTATGACACTAGTTTTAAGAAAGTAAACCTGACTGTGCATTATATTTACCACACAATCAGTGGCGTATATCGGCATGTTCCACGTGTTCCCGTGGAACAGGGGCCCCCACACATTCAAAAATAATTACTTTTGTCTCTTCTTACAGCAATTAGAATAGTGATGTTGTAGAATCGCACAATTAAAAAATACTGTTATTTGAAAATCACATTTTATTGTTAACTTAAACTGGAAGAGTCGAGTCCACAAAGGGGCCCCCACATATATTTTTGGTCCAAGGGAACAGCCCCCCCCCCCCCCCCCCACAATCCTAAATACGGCCCTGCACACAATCCTTGCAAAACGTGACATAGGCAGCCCACAGAACGCGCAACAAGTCTGGAATACCACACGCGGAAGGATTTCTTTTTTTTTTATATGACACGTTAAGTAGAGAGCAATTATGACCGTCGCTGACATTTCTCATCATCAAACGGTGCTGGAAAGTATTTCTCGTAAACTAAACTCCACTAACTACTCATCAAGTCGCTCGAAGTTTAGCCAATCACTTGTTCAAGCGTGAAAAATTGACACGGTCAAAGAGTTCTTCTTAAAGAAATTATAATGAACGAGTACGCTCGTACATTTGAGCATTTTGTAGAGAACTAGATCTCTAGAACAGAGGTCGGCAACCTTTTCATAATAGTGTGCCAAAGTGGGATTTCTAATTCATTCAGCGTGCCAACAGCCTAAAAGTCATACTGCTTTAGCACTCAATTCCTCGTGTAGAAGTGACTTGAATTGCCTATTGGGGGAATCATCAGCGTGCCATTGATAATCGCTCTGCGTGCCAAGACTGACACGCGTTACGTAGGTTGCCGTCTCTGTTCTAGAGTATCTTTGAAGCATATAGAATCTACCCAGAGTACCTGCTGATCAGGGTAGGCGTAAAGTGTAAAGACATAATGAATCATAACATGCGGTATTGCTGTTACAGTTTAAAATGTCTATACCTGATAACTTTTCTAAACAATGAACCAATCAAATGATGTATATGTTATTATATCACATTCATGGCATCAAAAGTGGGTTCGTTTTTCGGTATTTATGTTTAGTGTACATAAGGAGGTTTTAAAAACTTAAAATTTTCTGTTAGATTGGGTCTCTATGCGGTCTATTTAAAACACCGGGTCTCCAGTGTATTTTTATGTTCGTATGTGAGAATATTTTGCATGTGTTTTATCTGCCAATGTAATAATGTATGTAATGTAATGCGATTACTGAGTGGGAGTGAGAAAAAGTATAATGATAATATGATTATTTCAATCAAATCAAGTTTGGCTATATTTTAGGTGAACTCGCTTGCCAGTAAATATATGTACAGATTGATGTAGAACTAATAATATGTGCATGAATACTTGTATAAGAAATTATTATTTTTTTATTTTTTTTTAGCCTATCTTTCAACGATATGGCATATAATATGCTTATTAACCCTTCCCGTACCGACCTACTTCTATCTATGCTGCCTTCAGTTCCGCTATATTATTATATGCGCCCGGGACTGTAAGGGTTAAAAATTTTAAACTAGCATTTATGCCCGTCAAAATGACGGAGAAACGAATGACTACAATGTGTTTTGTTAAGAGAGAAAGAAAAAAAGATTATTTATACAGCGTATCTTTCAATGCTATTGCATTTAGCATACTTTTTTTAAAACTAGTATTTATGCCCGTCAAAATGACGGAGAAACGAATGACTACAATGTGTTTTGTTGTGAGAGAAAACAAAACGATTATTTTTTGTGGCACATCTTTTAATGCTATTGCATTTAGCATACTTGTTTTTTAATTCATACTTTTTAAAATCCACAAAAGAGTGGTCGATTTTGCGGTGGTGAAGGCAGAAAAGCGCTAGATTCTAGCTAAAGAGAACGGATTTCAAACTCTTCTTTAAAAGTCTTTAGTCACACAATTCCTCAGTGTCTGGGGCAAACTGTTCCATAGTGTAGGCTGGCTCCGCAGATTCAAAAGAGTGTCCAACTACACTGGGAGCCCTGATTAATGTATGATGTGTTTATGTATGTATTTATTGTATTGTGTATGTATGTATTATGTACGTTTTGAATGAAGAATCATGTGCAGTATGTTGTAGCCATGTAATGTATTTTAGTGTGAGCATGAAGAAGACCATACGGGGTAAAAACAGCAGAGTCACACTTTTGTAGTTTAGAGTTATTCCACTTTAAACAAAGTACTAGAATATGCCTCTTTTTTTTTTCATTGTAAATTGTTTCTTTTCTAATTTCCCAATGGCCAATGGTTATTGACTTTTTTCTTCACTTGAAAAGTAGTTCCGTACATATTATGATATTTATGTATTGACTATATAGAGTCTATATCACTGGGGCCGTAACTACAAAAATTACAAAATGTGACTCTGCCATTTTTCCCCTTGTGGTCTTATGTGTGTACGCATGTGTTGGGTTGAAAATAAATATACGTATGCGTGTATACGTGTGTGCTTTGTGTGTGCATAGTAGTATATTCCATTAATGCCTACGCGTGTGTTTACATGTGTATTTAGTACATGATATGTGTAAACATTATAATAACATATACAATATTTTTTTCATTTTGTTTGCCATTCTCCACATATTTCCACCCGGCCCTCCATTACATCGCCCCATGACAGTGCTGATGAGGAAGCCGCTCTGTAACAGCGGGTACCGGTACGTGCCCGCCGCGATTCTGGAGGGTGCCCCCGGATTGCATATGGCCCGGGACGTGTGTGATGTCTCCCTCTCCGCCCCTGTCGGACAAGCTGTGTGGATGCTGAAGATGGAAAGGTCGGAGATCCTCGACTGCGACGTCGTACTGCAAGTTTTCGACGGTGAAACGGATCCGCCCATGGGCAAACCTTTGGTAAGTTCTTGGAAACACATTTTCTCTGTTTTTGTTATATACTATCTCACATTAGTTAGACCTATACTAGAATATATCTTCTGTGTGGGGACCCATCAACTAAAGAAAACATAAAAATAATTAAAACAAATTCAGAAAAGAGCTGCATCGTTTAATACTAGCAAATATTCGCAACTGACAAGAGTAAACCAATAGTGTTAAATCACTAAACCTAGAAACAAAGAATGGCAAAGAGTAAAATAGTAATAATATACAAGGCTTTAAATTCTAATTTAGATATACAACCCAATAACAACCTGTTGCTAATCTCAGATAAACATAATCACAAAAACCTTTTCGAGTACGTGTTTGCAAAAGTCCTAAACACACAACCATATTAGACTCTATATAATTTTACATTGAAGCAAATCTCTTCAATGCGTAGAGCAATATACTATATACCTTATATATATATATATATATATATATATTTATATAGACCCTATATGAATTATATAATTTATATATATACCTATAACAATTTTTTAGACCTACATTGTCAACTAAAAACGAATGCTTCTAATCGATACATTAAGTACCGTCGGTTCTTTCCGAAATTCAGTTTCTAGAACAGGGTTCTCAAACGCGGATGGAGGCATGTGTGCCATTTTATCACTTAAGAGGTGTATCAAGTGCCGCACCCACCCCCCAACAACCCGACCCTAGTAAACAAAAAACACAATATTGAAATAATGGTTTATTAACTAGGTCTACGGTTGTATTTACTTGCTTAAATCAGATTTTTTTTTAATAAGTATGTTACGTATAAAAAATGTACAATAAAATTTGATGTGAATCAGTACTAGCTGTCTGCCTTTCACCAATAGTAAGTAATTATTCTAAGGGTACTGGCGGGCCACAAAAATCCGCATGCGGGCCCCATGCTGTTTTTAATTCTTTTTCCTTGTGATTCAGGAAAGCATTAATTACCTTTAAGCAACTTATGCTGGCCACATGATCTCTTCGCATGCATTGATCACGAATGTCCGAGTACGATGTTTATCCAATAGTTTTAATTATTTAGCGATACGCCATTTTCTTCCCACTAACATTATGACAGGGAGTAAGGGGGAGAAGCCGAGTCTGAATTAGGATACAGAAAGCTTAGAAGGTCGTCAGCGTTAAAGGTAAAAGGGTCAAAGTTCGCGTGTTATAGAATCGAGTTCATAATCATATTAGGTCCTAGTGTAACGGCCTCCAGCGGTTAAGCATAATAGAAACTCAACACCGCTGAAACGATGACCATTCAGCGCAACGATTGCACAAGACTGGACAAACACTGACCACATCCTGGTAGACATACTAAGGCAGGACAGTTTGACCACACCAGGGGGATAAATTATAAAGGAGAGTAGGGGGGCGGGGGTGATGAGACTAAGGTCAAAATCTTCGTTTCACATCCTCTCATTCTTCTGTCCAGTTGTGGCTATCGGCTCACCCGAGTGCTCTAAGATTTCAGGTCTGGCAAACGGCTAAATTAAATCTCTCTGTTTGTCCCAGTCTCCGGTGTTGTCCCCCCTCCTCCCCCCCCCCCCCATCCAAATGAGCGGCCGATTCGTTCAGTTTGCCGTGGGTGTTAAGAGAAGCGGCAGAGGGAGGGAACTCATCCCCCGTCGTTTACGAGACAGGACTAATGGTCGGAGATGTTTTAATCCCACAATCCCCCGCGTACTCCTGTGTTAAGTTTCAATCCTTCGGCCGATGCCATCAATTTCGAGACGGAGTAGGGAAGGGGGGAGAAGTGGAGAGGAAGGACAATATGCGGGAATGGTCAATTTAATTGTAAAGAAAGAAAATAAAAAGGAAGTAAAATGGAATCTTGTGTGCGGTAACGAATGTAATGATTTCATTTCGTTTCGACACTGAATCGTAAACTATTTTTTAAAAAAAGCAATTGATCTCCGTCTTCTTCTTCTTTATTGTATTGTGGAGACCCCGTTACACGACCTTAAAAAGTCCACAGTTTTAGGTGAATTTCACTAGTTACAGGACTTATTTGATCAGACTTATACGTTTATAGATGAAAAGTATTACAATGCGTACATTTTGAATCTGGGGTACGTTGGTCTAGCGGCAGTCCCATTTTGGATGCCGTACGGAAGTACCGTGTTCGAGTCCTGGTTAACGGTTCTGGAGGTTCTCCTTGACTCTGTCCAGCACTGACGGGTACCTGACACTTAGATGCTACCTGATTATGAACTTGACATTGCTGGCCACGCAATCTCCTTGTCTGTCGTGAAAATGCAAAGGAGTTAACGCTTCACTTGCACAATGGACCAACATTTTGTACACCTTTAAGTATATATGTATTATGCAAAATGAAGATTAAAAAAAAAAAACTTTGCGTAGTCTAGTCGTTTTTTTTTAAACCCAAAAAAAGTTTGAGAAAGCGGGAACGGTCTATGTAAATCAAAAGTATAACTCAGGACAAAGAGCTCTGCATTCGAAACTTAATTAAAATTTATTAAATTTGCGAAAGGATTTTAGAGAACATAATTATTATTATTTTAAAAACAATTAGATGTATATATGCAAATATTATTTCTTGAGGTCTATGAAAAGGCTATTAGAATTTGATTTATTGTATATATCTAATAGTTATAAAGAATGTATGTATGGATGAATATATGGGCATGCGTGGCTGTGTTTATGTACGTTCGTACGTGTGTGAGTGAATGCTTGTGAGTGACTAAGTAAGAGTTGTGTGTGTGTGTGTGCGAGCGTTTAAGAGTGTGTGTGAGTATATGTGTATGTGTGTGTATGTGTAAATGTGTTGGAATGTGTATGTGTGAAACAATTGTATTCTAGTTTATATTCTAGTTTCCATCAACAAGTCTGTGAATTGATTTTCCCCCCTACACTCCCAGTCTTAAGTTTTCTACCAGAAAAAAAAACAACAAAGTAATGAACGTAAAGAGAAAAATTTTTTTTTTAAAAACGTTGATAATGTCTCGGCAGTAAAATTGTAGAAATTGTTGTCATGGCAACGACCGAAAGAAATGGGGGAGGGAAAAAAACATAGAAAGAAATACTCTAGAAAGAAGTCCTCAGGAAAAACTATATCGATGCGATGGCGATAACATTAAGACTGAAATAAAAACAGTTTCAGGGGAGATCACAAGACATCAAACACTGGTCATAATCTAAACGGCAATGCGATAAACTAGGAATTGTAACCATAACAACGAGAGCTAGCAGCAACGTACAAACTAATCCGTATTCAAAAATAAAAGGGGGTGCGGCTTGAGTGCGACTGGTCACGTGATCTGTATTGGCCAGTAGATGGCTGTTGTTTTTGTTGTTGTTTTTCTGTGGTCTTTCTTATCATGTCCACTTTGGCGCCTTGTGTTAGGTTATATGGGTAGCCGTGTGCCGAATCTTTGAGGCTACTTTCTCAGTTGTCGGCTACAGACACGTCTTCCTGTTATTGAGAATGTCTACTTCGTGTCTATATTTTGATACCGATAACATCGATGTTTTCCTTCCATTGAGTAAAAATTGAAGACTTACTTGAGAGTAATGGCGAATTTAGATATATTGATATATAGATATATATATAATGATTGATAGATAGATTGTTATAAATAGATTGATAACATTAGATATATTGACATATAGATATATATATTGATATGTAGTTATAGATATATATGTAGATGCATAGACAGATTCATATCTATATATTAATAAAGTGGACCGTGTGTGTGTGTTATCCGACTCCCATTGGTTAATATTAATACAAGTTACCTTATTGTCTCATATTTTACTTTTGCGATCTCACATCCGCAAGCTGTCCGCCCTAGCTGAGTTGTTAGCGTATTCGACTGCTTTGCGATCGACCTGGGTTCGATTCCGCACTGGTATCTTCTTTTTTTAACTTTAAAAAAAAAATCCATTAATATTAATTTTTTTTTAAGATTGTAAAGAATTTTAACTTTCCTAAACTGTTTTCAGCAAGTTAAATCTAATAATTATAATTTAGACGCATGCGGGACACGGGTGTTCGATTCTTATCCACAGGGATAGTCCTAACTTTTGTTGAAAAAAAATGACATGCTTTTTTTTTTAAACCGATTAAAATATTTATTTTAAATTACTTTCTTAATTGTTTACATTAAATAAATAATAGTTCTGATTTTAAAATTATTTTGGCTCTCTATTCATTGTAGTTGACAATATTTGTATCTGTAGCTATGGGCCTGTGTAACTATGTATTTTTTTCCCACGGGCAAAGCCGGGCAATTTAGTTTTTGTTAATTACAAAACAAGTCAATCTTTCACAATCTATCCTTTGTTGCCTTTTCATTGCCTCCTAATCTATTCTATTGTTATACAAAAAATGTCAGTTGGAAGTAATTTTCCTTGCACACCATCAGCTGATTCTTTCTTTTTATTTTTTTTTCGGCTCTAAAGGGAGTGGTGGGTGTGTGTGTGTGTGTGTGGGTAGTTGTTGCATGACATTAAAGCAATAAATGGGCCACCAGATAAGAAAGAAATATAATCAGATAGTAGGGCTCAACCCTTTTTATCTACCAAATGGTCTTTATCACAACGTCAAATCCCTTCAAAAACAGCCCTCGTTTGTGTTTTCGTGCAATGAAATGCCTTCTTCATAATAGCTGGAGACTTTTTTAAAAAAGACTATTAAGCGCCCTATTTAGTTTTTGTTTTATTTTCTATGTCTCCTGATCTACTTATCCTTCTGGCCCATCTTTTTGACCATCCAGTTGACGTAAATTCTATACATTTTGCTCCATCTAGATCTTTAAATTAACCCCTTCCAGTCTGAACTATGCTATCATCTTCGCAGAGTAACGACCCTTTTATCTACCGTGTGGGTATCTTTTCTTTTCTTTTTTTTTATATATGTACTCACGCAATGTGTGGCTGAAGGGGTGACGGGGCAGAGGGAGGGGCAGCGGACTTACTTTAGGTAGTGGGGCGGGGGGGGGGTCGCGGTGGTCAATACTTGTACTTTATAGATTAATGTCCAGGCCTTTGCCCTCTCCCTCCCCCCCTCCGTGTGTGTCTGTCCTGACCCTATATTCCGTCCATCATCGGACATGTGTTTGGTCAATATGTGGTCAGCCTACTCCAAATAATCACACGCTTTCGAAAGAGCCAGACGGTTTTAATTCAGATTCTTCTATGTACCAAGTTGACTTCATTATAACTTTTTCTTTGCCACGTTTATCTTTGCCTCGTTTATCTTTGCCTCGCTTTTCTTTGCCCATATTTCTTTGCCTCGTTTTTCTTTGCCCCGTTTATCTTTGCCTCGTTTTTCTTTGCCTCGTTTTTCTTTGCCCATATTTCTTTGCCTCGTTTTTCTTTGCCCATATTTCTTTGCCTCGTTTTTCTTTGCCCATATTTCTTTGCCTCGTTTTTCTTTGCCCATATTTCTTTGCCTCGTTTTTCTTTGCCCATATTTCTTTGCCTCGTTTTTCTTTGCCCATATTTCTTTGCCTCGTTTTTCTTTGCCCATATTTCTTTGCCTCGTTTTTCTTTGCCCATATTTCTTTGCCTCGTTTTTCTTTGCCCATATTTCTTTGCCTCGTTTTTCTTTGCCCATATTTCTTTGCCTCGTTTTTCTTTGCCCATATTTCTTTGCCTCGTTTTTCTTTGCCCATATTTCTTTGCCTCGTTTTTCTTTGCCCATATTTCTTTGCCTCGTTTTTCTTTGCCCATATTTCTTTGCCCCGTTTAGAAAAACGTTTATCTTTGCCTCGTTTTTCTTTGCCCATATTTCTTTGCCTCGTTTTTCTTTGCCTTGTTTTTTTAAAATCACGAACCCATTATTTCCCTTAACCCTCCCACTCCCTCCTATAACCACAAGGGTAAGCAATGAGCCGGTTAATTGTTGTATATGCACATTCACAATATTATTTCGATTTCATAATTCACGTATTCACGTAAATTTTTATATTCACACATTGTTCACACTTCTTAAAATATTTAGTTTGGTTGTTAATATTACACAGTTGTTAAAGAAAATGAATTTCCTGAAAGGGATACTTACTTACTTACTTACTTAAGTAACAAATTTAGATGCAATTTGTATTTTAAAGTTAATGTTTTTAACTAGAGAACTGTGCGTTAATGATGTCTGCCAGGAAATGGTAACTCGGTATTGCATATAAAGCAGACTACAGTACAAAACAAACGTAAATCCCTTAAAAAAACAACTGTAAAATAGAATTACTTTTCCTGCTTCTCCTAACGAAAAAATAAAAAAAAAGTCATCTACAGGAGTATTAACTATAGAGGTATATAATTATAATATTTCTGCATTCTGCTTTTTCTAGTTGAATGGTATGATAATGAAACAGCTGCATTATGATTATGTATGTCATGTTAAAAATTAAGGCTTTTATAGCTTACTAGACCATTTACTGAAGTATAGTCCTCGATATTGACAAGTCTTAAATATTATGCATGCATAATTGTTGAAGTGTAAAACATTTCCTGTCCCATTCGTTCATTTGCTTCAAAACATGCGTTAATGATTGTACGAAAATATGTAGGAGATTAACCTATTTCATTTCCAAAAGATGTTGTCAAAAGGAAACTATGGATTGTGAATGTCAGACGTGAAGAATCACCTAGATCTATTTATAATATCAAACTTACTGCTTGATGCAAAATAATTTTCTTTTTTGTTTTTATGAAGCTCCGCATTGTGTTTGTTGAAATCAAGAAAATTGTCAAACACCAGCAAAAGCATGTGTTTTTTTTTGTTTATGAAAATGCCTGAAATAGCACCGGAAGTTCATTATTTCTTCCATTTGAAAAGGTCGGGCCTCATTAAGACTTGTCAATTGGTGATGTACTTTTCATTTTACCAATTAAAAAAAACAGTGTGGTTCTTGTATTAAGTTTTTAATCTGCCATTTTGTACCAGTAGGTTAATAGAACAAGTGCCAACAGTAAACAAGCCCTACACAATTAAACGTTTCCCTAACAAATGTCAGGAACCCGCCAAAACCAGAAAAAAAAAAACAACTTCTGGTTGACCATAGGAGGAAATTCAAACTTTCTGAAATTTTAAAAACCAGAGTCCTGACTCTAAACAAACAGGTAACTTTCTCCCAACTCCCCACCCCAACCCCATAAAAAAGGAACACAATAATACAACACCAACAAAATAAACGTAATTGAATAGACTACATGTATTATTGTCATATTTAGAGTTGTGTTCGGCACGTATTTATTTATAAGCTACAATAGCGTGGAACGTGGGCTTTAGCAAATACTCTGCTCTATATATAAATCATGTCGTAATTTGAATGATAGGCCGAGAAGCCTTACAACTAAACCTCTTTCCATTTCTGCCAGTTTAGACTATTAGATCTAATCTAATCGGAAGCTGTCAGTAGCTTTGAAATGTTGAAATCGATTATGTTGGTATCGCACTAATGCGCAAAGGGATTTTTTTTTTAATAGATCGGCCATGCTGTTGTTTTTTTCCCTTTCGTTGTTTTATAGCTCTAATAGAACTGGTTTTTATTTATAGTAATATTAAATTACTTTAAATCATTCTGAAAGTAATACCAATACAAAAAAAAACAACGTTTAAATAATATCTTAGTTACATTAAATCACAATGGAATATCTTTACTTTTTTTTTCTTTCGTCGATGTGTGTTTTCTACTGCCAACTATGTATGTTTGCAACTGCCAACTAGGTATGTTTTCTACTGCCAACTATGTGTGTTTTCTACTGCCAACTATGTATGTTTGCTACTGCCAACTATGTATGTTTTTCTACTGCCAACTATGTATGTTTGCTACTGCCAACTATGTATGTTTGCTACTGCCAACAATGTATGTTTTCTACTGCCAACTATGTGTGTTTTCTACTGCCAACTATGTATGTTTGCTACTGCCAACTATGTATGTTTTCTACTGCCAACTATGTGTGTTTTATACTGCCAACTATGTATGTTTTCTACTGCCGACTATGTGTGATTTCTACTGCCAAGTTTGTATGTTTGCTACTGCCAACTATGACTGTCTGCTACTGCCAACTATGTGTTTTTTACTGCCAAGTATGTTTGTTTGCTACTGCCAACTATGACTGTTTGCTACTGCCAACTAAGTGTGTTTTCTACTGCCAAGCATGTATGTTTGCCACTGCCAACTATGACTGTTTGCTACTGCCAACTGTATTTTGCCAGTGGTAACTATTACATATGTAACTTCTGGTTGCCAGCGAGGTGGCACATGAAAATGTTGTTAAACAAGCAGCGTCATTATTTATTACTTGCCGTTCTCTATATTATTTTTACGTTTAGGGTTAATTAGTTGTATAATGATGACACAATGTCTTATTTAGTGTCTTAGGTTCTTGTTTATATTCAATCTTTTTCAGTTAAGATTTGCTGTTCTAAGTTCTAATTAACTTCTATTAACTTGAATGAAGACACCAATGCATTTCTCACGATGATTACTAGAAGATTAAACATTCGATGTATGATTTGTATCTAATAAATTTAACTCAGCATCAGTAATGGGAGAACCTAATGTGTAGACTTGCACAATTATCTGATATTAACAATTAATTCTAATTATATCTAGAAAGGCAATTAACAAAATTCGTGCTTCATTATTGCAAATTAACTCTGATTTCGTCTGGTGTTTGTATAGCAGCATATCAAGGTGTACAGGTGTAGCCCACTACAGGTGATAACATGTGTCAACTTGTGTAATTTATATAAATAATTGTAGAACTATTGACAGAAAAGAAAAATTAATTGTTATAAATGTTAAAATACAAACCTAAAAATTTTGACATGCTCTTTTTGTTAGTACGATTCAAAATTAATTTAATTGTTTTATAATATAATAGATTATTATATCACTGAGTTTATAATTAACATTTATAGCAGAATATTTATTGTGGAAAAATATTCACTTAATATGTATACCTTTGCAATAGGTTGGCGTATATATATGTGTGTGTGTCTTTAATTGTATTTAGTTCTACTTAGATTTAATAAGTTTGGAAAGCTTGCACTTGAAATGACAAAGACTGCACTTGAAGTGACAAAGTTTAACAGATGTTGAAATAAATCAATTGTTGCCTACACGATTCTAATCGTTGCACTCAAACTTCAAATTAAACCTTTCATCGTATGTCAAGGGTGTATCTAAGGGTGGGCAGTTGATACACATGTCCCAATGCGTCAAGGTAAAGGGGTGCCAAAATGATACATACAACGTTAAATATAGAAAAATGTGATTGAACTAGGAAAGGGCAAGGGCGCAAATTTTATAGTTCGCTTTCGGGCGCAAAATATCATAGCTACGTCTCTGTAACATGTATATTACCAACTTATTTTAATTATCGTTGACCCTTGAACTAGCATTCTGAAATCATCTATGCATAATTTAATATATCATCTTAAAATTAAGTTTATTCTCATGTGTGGCCACGACATACATGAGGCAAAATGGGCAGCAGCGTTTACTTTGCCCTAACAAATGTCAGTTAACTCCCAGAGCTGAGTAGACCCAAAGGTTCTCTCCAGACCCGGGAACAAATCCTAGCTTTCACCAGAGTTTGAACCCAGGACCTGTGGTACGCCACCGTTCCCCTTGTTACCTTTAAAGCTATAGGCCTATAGTTAAACCCCCCCCCCCCCCAATAATATTCTGGAATGACCCCCAGTTGATCGCCAAATAATTTATAATCGAGGCTATAATCGTTACATTGGCTTAATTTAAATTCATCCTGATTCACACCAGATAACTTCAAAATTTCTTGGTTGAATTGATCCTAAAAATACACAAATATTTACGAATCTATTTCATATCAAATGCTTTTAATGAAAACAGTTTGTACTCCATGATACGTGTGATAGTTTTCCTATCCTTAAGAAAAAAAAAATTAAGTATAAACAAGTCAGTCGCTTCTTGTAACTATTTGCGAACAAAATAAATACATGTATTGTTTTTAAATATTAATTGTAATTTTCTGATTTATCCAGAGTCCAAAATCGTTTTCTGTATAATATTTGTTTAATTTTTTTAATGCGTTTTGTGAGAGATTTGTTTTTGAGTGTGTGTGTGTTTTTTTTATTTGTTTTTTTTATTTTTGCTGGGACTTTTCTTTTTGTGGTGTTTGTTTGGAAAAGAGAATTTATCCAAGAACGACATTTTCGGCCTTTTTTTTTCTTTTTCCTTCTTTTTATTTCTGTTTAATTTAGTTTTCGTTTGATACAAATTTAAACATATGGATTCTTTTCAATAAAAAGACAAGTCGAAAAATTGGTTTTCGGTTCAGAGTTTTAATACAAAGAGCTAATTAATAATAGAAAAATTTGTTAATGAAAATCTTTAAAATTCATTTTAAAGATACAGCATACATGGGGTTAAGAGTACACCAGCAAGTATTCTAGTTACTGAAATAGGAATATAATTTTTAAAAAAATACATTTTATTTCAGTGCTACCTTACTTTAGGTAAAGCTTTATTACGATGATGTGGAAAGGTGGTCTAGCGTGCCGAATCCGGCGGGTTCAAATCATGGTACAGGTTTTTATTACCAGTGTATGTAGGGTGATCCTGGTGTATCTGACATTAGTTGAAGAATAAGTAAGGACGGCTGGGTATTATGCCGGCCACTCAATCCCCGAATGCGTGCCGTGGTCTTGGAAACTGGTGAACGCTGCTTTGCTGGTGCCTTAGATCAGGGGTCGGCAACCCAAGGCACGCGTACCAGACCTGGCACGCAGAACTATTTTCATTGGCACGCAAGAGACCTACAGGAAAGCGATTTTAAAATGCAAGTCAAAACAATGTACGTCAGCATAATTAATCGGTGCTGCGTGGTGAACTACATGGGACTCACACTGGACGTTGACTGCTTAAATTTTGTTTGTATATCTCTCACCATTGGACTTGTGATCAGTGATTGAATCTATTGTTAAGATTGTCAATTTTATAGTTTCTCACGTCTCCTCTAGAAGACAGTGATAGGTAAAGTCTTGAATACATTCGTTTCTTGACTAGAAGCAATTAAGGCTAACTTGATGAAAACAAAAGCATTTCCGATATCGAATTCGGAGAACTAACTTGTTTCTAAATGGCATGGCGAATGGCGACGCATCTCAGTGAGTTAAACTTCCGTTTACAAGAACGGGGTCGAAAAGCACTTGAAGTGTTGGACCACTGGATGCGTTTAAACTAGATATATCTTGCCGTGAAATCAATTAAAAAAACTTTTAACTCTTTCCCTAATTTAAGGCAAATTAAGATAAATGAGCTTTTTCAGAAGTACATTGAAGCACTCAATGTGGAGTCTTCTAATCAAAGGCAAAACGTTCAAAGTCATGGACTCACTGTCTCCATACTACATAAAGTGTTACTGGCATCATCTGACTACAAACTAATTAGATCTGGATCTTTTTATAGTGGAGGGATATTGGCATCTTTTCATTTTAAACATCCAAAAAATTGGCATCGAAATGTGACGATTTTCGGGAAAATCTGAAAGGAAGCTGCTTTATAAAGCCATTTGCTATTGTCAACTGCAAGGCATTCGCTCTCCTTTCAGCTTTTAGTTTAATTTACACTAGTGAACATATTTTATCGCACATGAAAGCCGTTTTAAGTATACAAAGAGGTCACTTACACTTGACCACTCAGAGCTGACTAAATATATATACCTGACATTGAACAATTAGCGAAAGGAATTCATTAATTGATAAATGCTTATTACATTCAATAGCGTGTTTATGCTTATCTCTATTAATTAAGCATAAATATAATTAATTCTAAAACAAATTTTTTTCATTATTGTAATAAATATGAGGCTTATTTACTAGCATTATATTATGAAATTATTGTAATTATTTATGTTTAAAAAAATAAACTCCATAAATCGACATTGTCTATTTACAACGTAAATTAATTTTATAAATCTAATTATACATTGAAAAAAGAGCATAATGCTGAATTTGTATAAAGAAATTACAAATTATAAGTCACACTAGTTATATTAAAAAAAGAACTCGTTTGCCATCACTAGCATTAAATTATGGAGAATTTAATTAATGGGAGACAATTATCCCGTTTTCTTTGCGTTAATATTTCTATGTTATTGTTTTTTTTTTCTTTTAAAAAAAGGCGTACATTTTAGATCTATATTTTTAAAATGATCAAACTATATAAGATATTTTAAATTTATATAAATATTATATGACTAAAGAATTTATATGTACGTTTTAAACATAACATTAAATACCCAGTGTGTATGATTACTACGTATCAATTCCACTTAACTGTAGTTTCATCTGTTCATATCAACAGCGATATTGCATGCATAAAAGGTCAGAGAAAAACATTTCCGTCCCCATTCGATCATTTAATTAAAAAAAAATGGCTGTGTGTTGCGTTAATGGTTGTACGAAAATGTAAATTTTATTTCATTTCCAAAAGATGTTCCCAAAAGAAAATGATGTATTTTGAAAGCCAGAAGTGAAAAATCACCTTTATATAATATCAAACTTATTGCTCAATGCAAAAGAATTTTCGTTATTTGTTTTTATGAATCTACGCATTGTCTTTTTTTAATAACCAAGAAACGCAACTCTTGACTAATTTATTTTATAAACAAAGCTAAATATAACCTAATGCGACTAACACTTTGACTATTAATTATCGCCTACTCACTTTTGATGTTAAAAACGGATTCCTCAAACTAATCTTGTATCCTTTGTATATTTCAAAAAGACTAGAACTGGCCGTCGAGGTTGAAATGAATTGTCAAACACCAGCAAAGGCATGCTTTTTTTGTTTAGGCCTACTAATTTAAATTAGAACTGGAAGTTCGTGATCTATTCCATTTGAAATGGTCACGCCTCATTAGGACTTGTCAATGCAAAGTTAAATAACATATCAGCGGAAATCTCAGATAGGCTGAGATCAAACTATAATGAATTTATAGATCTAGCTATTACTAGAACTATATCTTGACAAGTAAATTTAAATGTTGATACATTAATGTGTAAGTTGAATAATGAAATATGAATGGATTAAAAGAGATCATAACTAACAGGTTGATTTGTTATTAAATTATGATTATCTCTATAACGCTCTTTTTCTTTTGGTCTTGGTCTTGCTGAGGAACAAAATACATTGTCTTTTTAAAAATAATGTAGTTGAGCAGTTTGACTTTCACGCTGTTTGCACGCTGAATGATTTAGAAATCCTAGTTTGGCACACTATAAGTATAAGCAAAAGGTTGCCAATCCCTGCCTTAGATCAAACAGACCTGAAATGGGATACTTATACCATGTGTAACTTTTGGCATGTACCAGTTTTAATTTTTTTTTAATCCTTGTGATAATAATGCAAATACATGTCTTGCACATCATGTTGCATGAGATTTCTTATCGGTCCAATGAGGAGAAATGTTGCCAGATCTGCTTTAGGGAATGAGGTTGAACTGCAGTGGTACCAGCTGTAAATAATTGTTTCTAAAAATAATATAAAGAAACAACACAATAAACTAATAAAATTCTAAGAAATACATAAAGATAAAAATACTTGTGTGTTTTATATGCAAAGAAAAATTCTTATAAATTCTCCGTTTTTTCCGACTGGCAAATGGGCATGAAATAGGCTGCCTGAACTCAGTGGCGTAGCTAGGGAGGGGCAGGGGGGACATATGTCCCCGGGCGCCACGTTAGGGGGCGCCAAAATGAGTATTAAAACTAATTATTAAATTTTATTTTGATGTAAACTAATGTATCCCAAATACGTTTGCAAGTTGAATTTTGGAGCTCCACAAATATCTTCATTACAAACCAGTTGGCAAGCATGATTTTGGCGCCCCAATTGAGCATTAATGGGCGCCATTCTACTCATTCAACAAATGACACATCCACAAAGTAGGATTGCTGATGGCGTTTTTTTTAAACAAAGATCAGTTCGGGTTCAAATATTATTCTTCATATACATATACTGAAAGTGGCATCTGGTTTTAACAACTATACAGGTTGGATAATTTCGAGTCGAATATACTTAGTTTAGCATGAGTACACTCAGCTAAACAGGATCCAGTTGTTATCACATTTTTCGGAACAGTTGAAAGTATATATTTGTTTTTCTTTCGTTCATCAACTCGTTGGGGAGAATTAAAAAGAGTTGTGTCATTCATAGTGAAGAGGGAGTCTGAAACACGCTGGAGTGCACGATCAGAAGCTGTTAAGGCTATTTATGAAGGACTAGATGAACTAGTAGAGCTGTTGGAAAAATTATCAGAAGATGCAACTATGACGCCTGACACCAGAATTGATGCAGAAACGTTGCTGGCAGGTATATTAAACTTTAACTTCCTAGTTTTGTTACATTTCTGGAACATCATACTTGGGGAAATTGATCGTGTCCAGAAACGGTTGCAGGATCCTACTATGAATTTCAAGGAAGCAGCAAGCATCTTTAATCGCTAGAGCAAGAACTTGTCAACAATGGACAATGTACAAACAATGAATGCAGGAAATGTTTCTTTACAACTGTTTAACGTAAATCAATGGTATACCTCTATTAATTAAATATTCTAATGAATACCATAATGCCGGATTTATAAAAAGAAATAATAATTAGTCAGTAAAACATAACTTGTTTGACATCAATATTAAATCAAAATGAGAAACTTTATTTGAATTAAAGGGAGATAATTAGCCCCTTTTATTTATACTAATATTTATAATATTGTGTTTCTTATTTTTCTTTTATATTAGACTAAATGGCCTACAATTTATAACGTTATAATGACCAAATTGTAAAATGTAGTTGAAAATTATGTAAATATTAGATCTATAAACTAAAACATTTCATGCACATTTTTTAAACATTACATTAACTACCCAGTTTGTATGATTACTACATATGAATTCCGCTCTACTGTTACTATTTGCTGCCGTTGATTAGCATTGAGCAAATTAAAGACAATCTCCAGTTAAACTGAGAATAAACTATCATCAATATTATCAGTTGCTAGATCCTTATCTGGACAATAAAATGATAATGTTTACAAAATCATTAGCAAAAATGTGAAAGTATGGTAATATTTATAATTTTTTTGGTATAAATGCAAATAAAAAGGTTGATAATCACAAAAGCGTTAATTATTGTTATTAGATCTAAATTTAAAACGCTTTACCGTTTTTTCTCCATAACTTTCCTTTGCTTTTGGCCTTGGTCTTGCTACGGAGTTAAATTGTCTTATAAAAAAATAAAATAAAACAAGTATAATAAAGCAGGTTGACATTTAGGCTGTTGGCACGCTGAATGGTTTAGAAATCCTAGTTTGTCACACAATTAGCAAAAGGTTGCCGACCCCTGGTGATCTTGCACTCCTTAGCATCGAAAGAGAAACATTTGAGAATATTAATTTTGACAACGTGATTGACGAGTTTGCGACAGTCAAATCAAGGAGGATCAATTTGTTGTAGACTATGTCTATTCCAGTCATGTATAATTAGTAGAATTTTTTTTTTCAAATAAATTGTTTACAATCGTATAGAGACTTATTAATCTGTATTCTATTTCATTAAAATACCAGAGGCTTCGCAAATGAACCAGATAAACCGTAAAATTTCAAAATTTTCTTGGGGGCTCAATGAGCCCCCAGACTCTGTCGGCCCGAGAAGGGGCGCAGACTTTGTGTTATGATCCCGGGCGCAGATGACCCTAGCTACACCACTGCCTGAACTAGTTAGAAAAAAAAAAAGCATCATATAAAATCATTTCCAAAATACAAGACTTAAATCACGAATAAGATTAGGGCGCAAAAAATAGCCTGTATCAAATAGAAGGATCTTCTATTAATGAATTATGTGAAGATAGTATTCTTCTGTCCTCTTTCTTGGAGACTGGTTTGAAAAGAAATAGTGTCAGTTGACCTACATAGTTTGGCGGTAAAACGTGACGTATTACGCCGTCTGCTAGTTAGTGGTGGCAGCTGACATATTTCCATGTGGTTCTTTTTTTTATGAGAAAAATACGTGTTCTACTGACATTTACTGGATAGGAAGCTTTTATGTTCAAATAAATGAGTCTGTCCTTTCTGAAAGTAACTCGTTGTACGTTGTCTGAAGTCTATAAAAAAAAATGTGACTTTCTTCCTTTTAATTGTTTCGTAAATGTTTTAAGTGTCAGTGCTGTCTTATGTCTTTCGATTTGGATAGAAGAATTATTTTTTTTTAAAGTAAAGAGTATATATTTAGATAGACAGATAGGTAGATTGAAGGACAGATGGACATGCAGATAGACAGATAGGTAGATGGAAGGACAGATGGACAGGTAGATAGACAGATAGGTAGATGGAAGGACAGATGGACAGGTAGATAGTCAGATAGGTAGATGGAAGGACAGATGGACAGGTAGATAGACAGATAGGTAGATGGAAGGACAGATGGACAGGCAGATAGACAGATAGGTAGATGGAAGGACAGATGGACAGGCAGATAGACAGATAAAGAGACAGATAGAAAGATTGATTTCATTCCAAAAAATTTACGGACGGGTGGACGGATGGATTCATGAAAGGATAAACGGGTTGATGGATGCAAGGATAGAAGAATGAATTGACGGATTGATATTATGGATAATTGGATGGATGGGTAAATGTTTGCTAGATGTAATATAAACTATATACTAAATCATGCCTAACACATTAATCTAGACTAGAGCCTGTGCCCAGTCCTTGTATTGACCTCTGTCCACTTAATGTCATCCCCAGATGTCTCAAGGCTGTGTCAGCTCTGACCCGGGTATTGTCCACATCCACTCGGCCACCATCACAATCCGACTACGCCACAACAACTCGTCCAACTACAGTTTCTCTATGGTAGCCACTGCCCGAAAATCTGGTCAGTAGCACGCTGGACACTGACAGCTTATTACTATGTTTGTATTATATACAAACAGTTTATGTACTCATAATATATTACTTTTACATGAAGCTTTAATATACATATATATAACACATTGATTCATCAATAAATCTAATAGTTTATATAAACATTTTATGACAAAAATAAACGTATAAATGACTTTTCCTTTTTCTGTTTGCATTATCGATGAAATATTCTAATTCATATATACATCTAGATTCTGTATCTACTCGCATATTTCTTTACATGTATATATTTTTTTTATTGAAATCTATATTAACACATAATATATATTTCTTCACTTCTCTAAGTTGATCTATTTTAACACTGGTATATTTCTACCTTGATCTGTAAATTGATCCATTTATAATCTTATCTATCTCTAAACTGATCTATTACTACAATTACAAGGATCTAGACAATGATCTAGATCTACCTGCACTAGGCCTAATCTATTTTTACACAGATCTATTACCTTATTGATTCATCTCTAACTGATATATCTAAGTTAAACACTAGATATCTATACTCTGATCAAAGCAGCAAGTTCATCCATTTGTTTCTTGGCATTCTAATTCTAATGGTTCCTTAATTAAGTACAAAATTTGCAGGTATGAAAAGGCCGGTAACGGCTAATAGTTCGTTTGGAATTCAATTGATCAATCAGCTTTATCTCCCCTGTTTTATAGTTACGAAGACCGACGCCAGCTGCGGAGGCTTCAGGTGTAAAAACAACAACTGTATTGCCAAGTCCCTGCTGTGTGACGCAGTGGATAACTGTTTCGACTCCAGTGACGAGCCGACGAACGGGACATCATTATGTGAAGGTTTCTTTTATTCATTTCCATAGATTAATACGATAAATAGTTCGTCTATAAACGATTCATATATACTAGGAAATAATGTACAGTGGTAGCTCGGGTTACAAACTCCTCATATTTTTATACTTTCTTAAGCTGACTAAAAAATTATCAGAGTAATCTTATAAATTAATTGTTGAAGAATTCATTACACCGTATATGACCTAATATTAGCTCAAAAAATTAGAAGTATTGTACACAAAGAGCGTCCCCAGAAACGAGGGAAAAGAAAGGGAGTGCACTTACCCCGCTGGAATATTTTATTTAGGCCTACTATTCAGTAACACTTTTAAAGATATTGTGTTTCTCTCTCTCTCTCTCTCTCCCTCTCTCTCTCTCTCTCTCTCTCTCTCTCTCTCTCTCTCTCTCTCTCTCTCTCTCTCTCTCTGGAAGAATTTCTACCAACGCCCATGAATGTACATAATATTATCATTATTACAAAACAAGTAGTCAAGCTTGAATGCATTGTTTATTCCTTTTGTTCCAGCAAACTACTGGCCGTTCCCGGGGGAGAACTGGGGCGTGTTAGCCAGCGTCATTGGTGTTGGGCTGGTCCTGGGTATCACCGCTGCTTGCTGTAGGCACCTGCGTAGAAAACAACAGATTGCTGTGGATGACTTGTACGAACTGAACATGTACATAAATACGGTAAACAAAAACTACCTATTCTCACATTTATTACACTGTGGCAGCGGACAAAGCAGAAGAATGTAGAACAAGAGAACCGCAGAAGAATGTAGAACAAGAGAACCTCAGAAGAATGTAGAACAAGAGAACCGCAGAAGAATGTAGAACAAGAGAACCTCAGAAGAATGTAGAACAAGAGAACCGCAGAAGAATGTAGAACAAGAGAACCTCAGAAGAATGTAGAACAAGAGAACAGCAGAAGAATGTAGAACAAGAGAACCTCAGAAGAATGTAGAACAAGAGAACCGCAGAAGAATGTAGAACAAGAGAACCTCAGAAGAATGTAGAACAAGAGAACCGCAGAAGAATGTAGAACAAGAGAACCTCAGAAGAATGTAGAACAAGAGAACCGCAGAAGAATGTAGAACAAGAGAACCTCAGAAGAATGTAGAACAAGAGAACCGCAGAAGAATGTAGAACAAGAGAACCGCAGAAGAATGTAGAACAAGAGAACCGCAGAAGAATGTAGAACAAGAGAACCTCAGAAGAATGTAGAACAAGAGAACCGCAGAAGAATGTAGAACAAGAGAACCTCAGAAGAATGTAGAACAAGAGAACCGCAGAAGAATGTAGAACAAGAGAACCGCAGAAGAATGTAGAACAAGAGAACCGCAGAAGAATGTACAACAAGAGAACCTCAGAAGAATGTAGAACAAGAGAACCGCAAAAGAATGTACAACAAGAGAACCGCAGAAGAATGTAGAACAAGAGAACCGCAGAAGAATGTAGAACAAGAGAACCTCAGAAGAATGTAGAACAAGAGAACCTCAAGAGACAATGGCGATGGATTGACCTTACACTCCGAAAGCCTGATTCCAGCACAACTAGACAGGCCCTAAACTGGAACCCTCGGGGAAAACGGAAAAGAGGCCTGCCGTCCCTGCCGATGAACACCTGGCGCAGAGAGGTTGAAGCGCATACCAAGGAACTTGGCTTTACTTGGGGGAAGCTGGAGAGATTAGCCCAGGATAGAGACGCCTGGAGGACCCTTGATGGCGGCCTATGTCCTAGGAAGGACCACAGATGTCGATGAAAATCGGCGGCTGTTACTCGAGGACGGGAAGGCAGAAGATGAAAGAAGAAGAACTGCGAATAGAATATAAGCTATCATGCTCAAACTGCTTTTTGAAACGCATTTCGGAACAAACTCTGTGTTTACATACAAACTCTGTGTTTACATACAAACTCTGTGTTTACATACAAACTCTGTGTTTACATACAAAACAAAATATCTTTTGTTAGTGTGTCTTAACGTCTTTCTTGTGTCATCACATATTTTTACTATATTAATTTTAAAAAATATTTTTATTACACGATGATTAAGGCTTTGAAATGCACTACAAATATATCGTGGTCGTAGTTGAGCAGCAGAAACTGGATAAGCTTTAGATTGTTGCTGTTGGTTTGTATAAACGGTTTTAGTGTTCTGGCGATATCGCTAGATGCAATCAGCTGGGTTTTATTTAAAATTGTTTCTTGTTGCCTACATACGTATATGTATAATGAAGAACGGTGGCCGAGCGGCAGCGCGTTCGACAGACGATCCGAATGTTCAGGGTTCGAATGCTTGTGCAGGCTAGGAATTCTTCCAGGGACTTGAAGGTGCACCTGAGTCTACCCAGGTCTGATGGATACCTGACACTAGTTGGGGTAAAATAAAGACGGCTGGGAATTGTGCTGGCCACACCTCCCCTCGTATGCCATGGCCACAGAAAGTGGTGAACGCTGCTTCACCAGCCCTATGATCAGTTTGGTCCGAAGGGCACTTTACTTTACTTATGTGTAACGTAAGCCTTTAATTAGAATCTATATAATATTATGTCAATGTGGCCAGAGTGTTGTCGACTGTAACAGGTATTTCTCAAAATTCATAAACAACTTCAATATTTTATGAACTTGGAACTTCAATACACAGAATAAGTGACGCTCAAACTTGGGGGCAATGAAGTCGTTTTATTTCATGTAAATGTAGATCATTCAATGTACACAGCCAACAGACACGTCTTCAATAGCACAAATGCAAACATCTCAAGACTCCACAGCTCAACACACTGTTATCGCATTCAGTTCGTAAGAAAAAGATCTTCAAGTACCATTGTCTTTTTATTTGCCAATCACCAAAACGTCACACAGTCTTCCTGGTTACAATCTGCAGCATATTAAACGATTAAATCTTTCCACTCACTTGTTCACACAAATCTTTACATCTACCATTTGTTTTTCCTCTCCAGCTTATCGGTACGCAGTGATTCGTCCACCTAAGCAGGCTAACAATACTAACGTAGTACTAGGACGTGATGGGTGAGTATGTGGGAGAATCACCAACAGTGAAGTGGTGGACGAGGCTCATGTTAGACAAATGTTTGGTGAAGAGTTGGATATAGTGAATAGGGAGGGGGGGTGCGAGGGGTAGCCTACTAGTATAGGGAGAAACGTTGAAAGAGAAAGCATGAGAGCTAATAACTGAAACGATGTTATAAGATATATTATTTGAGAGAAAGTGTCAATGGGAGACAGAGAGATACATATCTAAAGATGTGTATATCTATAAAGATGTATGAGAGAGGGAAAGAATAGAGTGAGAGCGATGGGGAACTGCAAGAACCATGTGATAATATAGCTAAAGTCATGTTTACTCAATAAATAAATTTCATTCATTATTACATGTTTCATTCTTTGTAGACATATGCACTACAACGCCACTAATGTATGACGGAAGATTTAAAGTTTTCACTGAGATACTTTCAAGTGCCTGGTATGGATAGACTTTTGTTCAAATCTTACTCTATTTAACTGTCTCTAATATTAAGTTTATTATCAAACATTCACAGGTATCAATCCAGTTGTAAGCTTCACTATCACAAATTTATTCCACTGATGTCATTTTCTATTAACTAATAAATCTAAGAGTTTATTTAGACTTTAGAAATAATCTCTAGAAACAGACGTCAAAGTTGAATCAGTATTTATTAAACAAATATTGAGAGTCGACAAGTTCTGTCTATAGTCCCACACATATTCATAGATAGAGAAATAGATAGATGAACATCAGGATACAAACACTTTCCTGATCCCTTCTGCGAGAACTAATGCATATAAGTAATCTTTCTTCCCGTGTGGCATTCGGGCATGGAATGGGTTACCTGAACAAATCAGGAAAACCAGTAACTTAACATCATTAAAAAAATTAATAAAGTCGCAAGACTAGACTCGGACCACGGATAAACGTAGGATGCAATAATCTTCTTTATAGAAGGAGCGTCTGTAATGTATAAGATAAATAGATGGATAGATAAATGTGTATAACTGTTCGTTTTATCAGTGTGAACAAAGCCTACAAATGATCAGAGACTCACATCTGTGCAACATTCTTAAGGTCCAAAATATCAATGAAACAATTATTTCACACAAAACTAAATATTCTTACAAGGAAGGAAATGTATCTGAAAGATCAGCTAAAGCACTGATCTAGATTGGTCTAGAATGTAGAACGATTTATTCATCGCGTAGAGATTGAATTACGTAGACTGCACCCCCCCCCCTCCCCATCCCAAGCCTATTAGACTACGACTTACTTACATAAACGCTCAAACATAAATGATATATTTTCTATACATTTCAGATATGGTTGGAATTGAAGTGAGGTCAAACATTCTGTCTACCAGTGATTGCTCAGTCCCATGAACGTCATCACTGACCTAATTATCACTGGGAACCTTCAACAGCTACCTTACACTCACGAGGAACCAAAGAATACATAAAGATATCATCAGATGCCATTTTAACTTGCCAGGGGAGACCATCGCGTACATTCACCTGTGTTCACATTGTTACCTCCCTTCGTCTGCTACCGTTATGTTTTTGATCATCGTGGCTGTAAACCTTTATAACAAGTATAACAAGTATAACATCAAACCTTTGTGATAATGTATTCTGTATAAAGGAATATAGCGTCAACATCGCCCTGATTATAGTGGAATTGTTTAGTTTGTGTGACAGTGCGCAAAACATACACATGGCAAAGGAAGAAATAACACAAAGTGCAAGAATGTACTTGAATGACCAATGACCAATGGATAGGCCTACTCCTGAGAAACATGTAACCACAATGCATTCTACATTCTGGTAACTAGCTGTTGATGTCCTATTATTATTATTGGACTATCAAACATTACCACCAGTCTTCTCAGAGTATTTGAGTTGCAGTAGCTGAATTATTTGATTGATTTGAACATCAAAATGGACGACATCACCACAATATAAATTCCAAACTTGTAAATAATAAATGAACGACTTATTGCAGCATATTATTTAATAACAATTCATTAACAGTTGACACTTCACATCCAATGAACAAATATAGCTTTATAGTATCAACATAATACACAATTTTATTTATTTCTCCTGAGTCTAAAATACTGCCTGCGTTCCTTGTGAGTTATGAGAAAAGACTGCCGGCCGCATGGACCGTCACTTGACTATATCTACTTCCGATATAGGTTTTCTTAATATCCAAAAATGGGTTTTATTTCGACTTTTTAATTATTAATATAGCTACTACCTATATATTATTTTATGGCTTCATAGCATACCCCCCAACCACAGAGAAAAAATAATAATTTATTATTATTTTTGATACGAAAAATGTTTACAATAATGAAAAAAATTATCTTAATCTTAATTAATGCATATAATCATTCATTTAATAATACATAGAGAAAAAATCCATTTAATATATGTACAAACAATCAAAAAACATATTTATAAGCAGAAATATGACACAAAGAATAATGTCTAATGTTTATATGACAATTAGTCATAGACAACTATCTTTAGGTATTGTCTAATCAACTTCAGTAATACTGAGATAAACTATTGGATATCAGTGATGTGTATGGATAATCTAGACAGAACATCAGGTAAATGGTTATCTTTTCCTACAATACTTTTTATCTGAAATTTGTAATCTGATAGAAGTAAAGCATATTTATTTATTCTTTTGTTATTGACATTAGAGACATTAAAATTCACAAGCGGTTTATGATCTGTGAGAATTGTGAACTGACGACCCAACAAATAGTATTGAAACTTAAGTACAGCATAGACTATACACAAACCCTCTAATTCTATGACACTAAAATTCCTTTCACTTTTAGTCAGTGCACGACTTACATAATAGGCAGGTTTATAAACTATTTCAGAGTCCACAATGACCTTTTTGTAAATACAAGCCCCTAAGCCGGACTTTGAGGCATCACAAGCTAGAATGATGTCATCATCTTTTTGAATTGTTTCTAGTATTGGTTCCTTAGAAAATGCATTTATTAGGATTTTAAATGATGTTTCACATTGGTCAGTCCAATTTACAATATTGGGTTGAAATTTTTTTGTGAGATCTATAATAGGTCTAACTATTTGACTATAGTTTGGAATGAATTTACTGTAATAGTTAAACAATCCAAGTAATGCCCTTACATGTTTTTTTGTTTTAGGCGTTTGTATTTCTAGAATTTTCTTATGTAAGTGCTGTGTTGGTTTTACTTGGCCATTTTCAAATTTATGTCCTAGAAATTCAATCTCAGTTTTTCCTATTTTTAATTTTGAAGGAGATACTGTTAAATTATTGTCTTTCAATATTTGCAACACTTCCTCTAATAGAATTAAGTGTTCATCCCAAGTATTTGTGAAAATACAAATATCATCCACATAGTGAACTATGTTTTTATTTTGAGGTAAAATATGTCTCATGAGTTTAGTGAATGTAGCAGTACTATTGACTAAACCGAAGGGCATGACGTTCCAATTAAATACGCCTTTATGTGTAATAAAAGCTGTATAATCCTTTGATTTCTCATCAAGAGGCACTTGCCAAAATCCTCTTGTTAAATCTATGGTAGTAAATATTTTACCAGTGGCCATAGTGTTAATGATATGTTCTATATTGGGCAAACCCTCTTGATCAAGTTTTGTTACTTTATTGAGCTTGCGATAATCACAACATAATCTGATAGAACCATTTTTTTTTTTAACAATCACCATGGGTGATGAGTACTGAGACATAGATTTTTCTATTATCTTACTTTCTATGAGTTGATCTAATTCCTTATCTACCTTTTCAACAAGCATTTGAGGAATATTATATGCCTTTGATCGAAATTGTTTTTGATCAGTCAGTTCTATTTTATGTTCAATGACATTTGTTAATCCTGGTTTTTCTGTTATTGTTGTTTTAAATTTATTCAATAAATTCAAAATATTGTTTTTAACCATTTCATTTTCAATATGGTCTAACTGTATTTGATCTATTTCATTATTGGCTGGTGTGGTTATACCACAAAAATAGTCAATGTTTGGAATGTTCTGAACATTGTTATCTTCAAAAATTATCATATTGTTATTTTGTATTTTGCTTTCAATATCTGACTGACTGTCATTTATTTGGTTTTCCTCATAAGCTCTTAAATTGTTTAAATGAACAATTTTTTCTTTGTTATTAATGTTAACCTTGTAAAATACATCAGATAGTTTAAGTATTATTTCAAAAGGTCCTCTCCATTCCATAGTATTGCCACTGCCAATTGGCAAATAAACAAGTACTTTATTACCAACTTCTAGTTTTCTCATGTTCTTATGAATATTTTCTTTGATATCAACTGCTATCTTGTAAAAAGGTTTATTTATGGTATCTGTCATTTGTATTGGAGCCTTATGTTTAGAATCTTTTTTATTATGTCTAAGACAGGTATCACAGCTTTTAATAAATGTTTTCAAATCTTTTTCCATTTTAGGCCACCAGAAATTCTTTTTGAGATTACAAACTGTTTTCTTGCTACTCAAATGACCTGACAATGCATTGTTATGCGAAATTTGCATTACTTTGACAGTTAATGTTTTAGGTATAACTATTTGAGTTACATCTAATTTAGTGTCCTTTCTACAGAGAATTCCATTTATTATTTCAATGTTTTTATTTTTAACCTGACCTTTTTCAATTTCTGATACCATTTTAATTATGTATGGATCTTCTTTCTGTTCTTGTTTTAGAGTTAGCTCATCAAAAGGCATGTTTATTAAACTTATATTTTCTGTTTTTTTCATTTGGGTTTCCTTTTTATGAGGACTATCAATGTATGATAATATCTCACTCTTCATTTTAGTAAAATCAGATATTTGATTTTTAGCAATGTTGAATATTTGTTTATGACCTTCTAAATGTCTACATAATGAAATAGCATGTAATTCTTTTGGTACATTGTTTATTTCACATTGACTTTCAAATTTGCTTACATACTGTTCTAGTTTTTCTGTTCCATTCCATTTGGGAATAGGATTATCCTTTTCATTATTTATGGATAAGTCAATATTAGGTGTCTCATTGAGAATATTATTTTCTGACTTTCCTATGGTTTGTAAGAAATTAAATGTTTGTAGAGCAGGGTAAAATTCTTGTTCTGGTAAATCTACTAACTTCTCATTTTGCAATAGAACAGGTTTCAAATTCAAGTCATTGGATTTTTCATTCATCCATTTTTGAAAAATGTCAAAACTATTATCATGTTTGACATTGAAAGAATTACCAATAATTAAAGGTGCAACACAGTTTTTCATTATGGCTGCCTCTGCTTTTCCAGTGAGCCAAGGACAATCAATGTCTATTATAGTGATAGGACATTTTATTGTGGAACCATTTGCAAGTTTTATTGTATCCACTCTTATTATATTGGTGGGTTTCTGATTTGGAATGATACTTTCATCTATACATATTATACTACTTCCGGTGTCTCTTAGACAGTAAGTGGTCTTTCCTTCCACATAAGCAGGAAAAAGTATTAACTGACCCCTGTTTTCAAATATGACATTATTAGATTGAGATGTGGAATTGTTAAGTTTTCCTCTATTTCTTCTATTTTGGAAATTTGATTGAGGTCTGTTTTGAGTATTAGGAAAATCTTGTCTTTCAACATGTTGATTAGGCACATTGTTATTGGAAAAATTCTGATTTGGCATATTTCTGTTTCCAAAATTTGAAAAATTCTGATTTGGAAAGTTTCTATTATCAAAATTAGAAAAATTTTGATTTGAAAAACCTCTATGATCAACATTTGATCTATTGAAGTTTGGATTGAAATTTCTACCTCTTGCATTGTTATTTCTGTAACAATATTCTGATGAATGGTTTGTACCATTGCAAAAAATACATCTATAATTATTAGATTTTGGTTGATTACCAAATTTTTTTCTATTGCCAAATTGATTATGTCTAGACCTAGGAGGTGAATAGCTCCTTCTTCTATGTTGAATTGTATTTACTGTTTGATTTTGTTTAGTCAGCTCTACATTAGGATGACTATCCTTAAAATTTGAGATTGCATCTATCAAACTCTCAACTGTCTTAACTTTTCTTTCCATAATGTGCGTAAACAATGGTTTAGAAGCTTGTTCTAATACTTTATCAACAACCATGATTTCTATAATCTCATTAGGATTTTTGGTATCTATTTTTACTAAGTCTAACCAGGTAAGTAAAAATGTTTTCACTTCAGACACAAAAGCTCTCGGTTCTATCTTGTCTGTTAAGATAAAGTTATGAAACTTTTGTCTGTAATAATCCTCAGAGTGGATAAAGAATTTTATTAACTGTTCTTTGATAATGGCATAATCAGTTATTTCTTTATCAATATGTGATAGTGCTTCCCTACCCTTATCTTTCAATTGTGGGATAAGGTGAATGTAATATTCTGAAATGGGAATCCCATATCCTTTACATGTTGCTTCAAATAAATTTAGAAAATCAACAATTTTCTCTTTTCCATCAAAAGGAGGCATTTTGAATCTAACACCATGTTTTGATTTTTCATTATTTGTTTGCTCAACTTTAGTATTTTGTAATTTAGCCAACTCCAATTCATGAGCTAATTTTAGTTGTGTTTCTTTCAACTGAGTTTCTCTCAACTCTTTTTCTTTATTCATTTCTAGTTCTTTTAATTCTTTTTCTTTATTCATTTCTATTTCTTTTTGTTTAATTTCATTATCAAGTTCTTTTTGTTTAATTTCATGAGCTCTTAATTCTGCTCGTTCATCTCTTTCCTTATCTGCTAATTCTTTTTTCAATTGTTTAACTTTATTTTCAACAAATTCTTGATATTCTTTCTTATCAGTAATACCATATTTTTTTGCCAACAATTCAGCCTCATCATAGAGTAATTGAACCTTTGACTCCATTATTATTTATTATGAATGTCAAGATTTATTATATTATAGTACAGTACAATTATTATAATGCACTATTTTATAGTACAGCAATGTTTTATTCCTATACTGGATGGCAATATTTATTAATTACTGAATGAGCATTTTTATATTACTGAATGACAATATTTATTAAATACAGAATGAGCAGTCATATAATATCACAGCAACTTTTTTTTTTTTTAATCCTATGCTGTAGTAAAATGTTTATAATTCAGAATGCAAAATGCTAGAATGTCAACAAGTATGCTAAGCCAAGACACATTTTCAATTATGGCTTGTTTATTTTATTATTATTATCAATTTTATAGTAGAGTTTAAAGCAAGTGCAAGTCACTTTTTGCTATTATGACTTATTATTACTATATAGGTTGCACAATTATTTTCCGCAAAGCAATGTACAATCTTATTATTACCAATGGTAGCACATAGATAATATTATTATTATTATTGAGGATGGCATATAACAATTAGATTAATGTTATCTTAAGCCACTATGATATTATTCTTATGAGCAATTGAAATGGATGTAATTATTATCAGTATTGGAAGTACATTTTCATAGTGATTACTGGAAGTACATTTTCATTAATGCCAATACACAATAATTTTACTATAATTAATAGCAATGTAAATTCTAGATAATATTATTACAGTAGCACTGCAAAGCACAATATTATTTTTATTTAGGTTATTTTACCTGTTATATTGTGAATATTTTGTAAATTTGTAGTTACATGTATTAGATATCAATTATTATTTTGTTAATTGTAGTTACATGTAATTGGGCACTACTTAAATTATATAGTTATGAATCTGAATATTCATATTATTATTATCTAGGTGAACTTATTATTGTTAATGTTCTTACCATAGACCATTATACTCAGAGAGCAAAAACTAACCAATGCATATTAATGATATCTCAAAAAATACACAACAAAAAAATTATATCAAGTAACAATAGAAAAAACACAATCACAATACACTAATGCTGCTTGGACCACAAATGATAGAGGAATTTTTGACAAAGAATCACAACATGTATAACATTGACAAGACTATAGTAATTTTACTTTAATAATTCTTAACAATAACAAACAAAGTCAAGACAACTAACAGAAATAACCCTAACAAAGAATCATTTCTAATCAATCTCTTTTAAGAAATAGAAATAGATGATAGACAGAATAAGAATAGACAAGAGATTTAATTAAAAACTACCGCCAACCAAAGCCCGCTTTATACATAAATAATACATATATATATATATAATTCATACTAATGAATGTAAAAAATATGATTAAATTAAAGATTACTTAATAATCCAAATGAAAACACATTCACTGTATGAAATTACTGCAATGTAAATCCAGAGTAGAAATCCAGAAGAAACTTAATTAATTATTTAATAATCCAATGAATGTTCACACTGTATCAAGTTGAGTTGCTTCAAGTTTCCACTTCAGTATGGTATAATCCAATTTTAGAATGAACACAAGAAAAAAATGTATACCATTAATTAAAATTAATGTCAATGTCTTTGGTATACAGATTAAATATTAATTATATTTAAAGTTATTTAATGTTATTTATTTATCTTCCGATAAGCACATCGGACTTCAACACATCAGATTTCAACACCTGGTCGTGTCACATCGGATTTGAACATAGGCTACATAAAATTCAACACATGGTTGTGTCACATCGGATTTGAACATCGGACTTGAACATATGTATATAGTTTTAGGTTCCTTGTTGATAACATGTGGGAACGAAACTTTTTCCGGTTGCAAATATTAAATAATGATCTGCGTATAGTCACTTTTTTTCGATTTTTTGTATCGAATTTTCCAATGATGAAATATTTGTCATCGGTGTACAAATGTTATATTTTCTTAGAGCTATTATAGTGCTCAATCATATAAATAGTATATGTATTTGAAATAATTGACTCAGGCTTCAGTTTTGTTCAAAAACTGGTACTCACATAATTTTCCATGTGGTTTGTAGTACGTCTTCAAAAAGTTCAAAAAGTTTCGAATTTGAACATAATATTATATCCTTCAGCTTCTCTCTCCGTTAGCTGCCACCAAACCTGTTGATGTCCTATTATTATTATTGGACTATCAAACATTACCACCAGTCTTCTCAGAGTATTTGAGTTGCAGTAGCTGAATTATTTGATTGATTTGAACATCAAAATGGACGACATCACCACAATATAAATTCCAAACTTGTAAATAATAAATGAACGACTTATTGCAGCATATTATTTAATAACAATTCATTAACAGTTGACACTTCACATCCAATGAACAAATATAGCTTTATAGTATCAACATAATACACAATTTTATTTATTTCTCCTGAGTCTAAAATACTGCCTGCGTTCCTTGTGAGTTATGAGAAAAGACTGCCGGCCGCATGGACCGTCACTTGACTATATCTACTTCCGATATAGGTTTTCTTAATATCCAAAAATGGGTTTTATTTCGACTTTTTAATTATTAATATAGCTACTACCTATATATTATTTTATGGCTTCATAGCACTAGCTTTACCTAATCTTCAATAATAAACTGACTTATCGTGTCTGTATATGCATGCACAAACATCAATAGGCAAGTGATATGTGTATGAACCATTAGTGTGTGGCATGAACACACTTTTAATTTTGAAATATTTAAAGCTATGGCATGTAGTGTATGGAAAAGAATGTATAGTGCAAAACTGGTCTTGACAACGTCAGCACTGGCAATGTAAGCCCAGAGTTCGCTCGTGTCTACAGGACATTTCATACAAGTTGATTATGTGGTCAGCACAACGTCCGCGCGTCTTTTTATTCTTCTCCACTGATCTCAGAGCGTGGAATACATTCCAGATAAGTCACAGCATGGCTGGGGTAAAAAAATCACACATTTGTAACTTCATGCCAGGAAATGTATAACTTCATCATTGAGTTCTAAGCGCAAATGTGGTATAACTACCGGTAATTTTTGAAATGTCTTGAACAGTAAGTGGGTTTAGGGGGGTGCAAAAACAATGGGGAGTTAAATAGATAACAGAAACGACATTCTATTTCTTGAAGTGTCAGAAATAGTGGATCAAGGCGATTATCTTACCTGGAAACTGACAGAGTTTTATGTGAGCTTACCCTGCCCCAGATGGTCTATATACCCCGGTGGGAGAAATAAAATATTTGGAGGGAGAAAGAGAGAGAGAGTCAATGAGTTACGTTGTGGGCTACCCGTGGTCCACCATTAAAGAAAATCCTTCCCAGAGACCAACAAAAGTTCCGCCTGCCTCTGTTTTAAAGTCGTTCTCTCCCTCAAAGAATTAATTGTATCTATTGTTCATAATAAGTCGCAGTCGTGTAATTCAACATATCTGTGCTAGGGTTCAGGCTTGTTAGTTTTATCGAAGCGCCATGGGTCAGCTGCGACCTCAACTCAATAGAAGAATAACGGCCAATACCGTAGCAGTCTCTCTAATCCAGTCAAGGTTGGATTACTGCATCAGTTGCCTGAGGGGTTTGCCCCAGAATCCGTTGCAGGGACTCCAGAGGGAAAAAACACCGCAGCACGCATGGTTTCGCGGGTAAAGAGGCAGGATCATATCTCTCCAGTTCTAAAAGATCTCCACTGCGTCCATGTGATGAAACGCATAAATCACAAAATTATGTCCCTTACGTACAAATGTATAAATTGCACTGTTTTTCCCTACCTTCCAGAACTGATATCAAAGCACGCGACATCAAGGGAACTGCGCTCTTCATCACAGTCACACCTTAAAACTCCCAAAGTGGCTGGACACAAAAAGAAGTCACCTGTGGCGCCTTCTATTTAAAACAGCTTGCCTCAGACACTGAGAGAATCTGAGACTAAAGAGTCTTTTAAAAAGAGCTTCTAGACCTTTCTCTTTGGATAGTGGCTATGTGCCTTACTTGCCAATACAACTGCCTCTTCAATCTATTCCAAGAGCGCTTTGAGCAGGCTAAATTTAATAGCAGGGAAATATAAATCAAAACCAGTATCCACCACCAGAGCCACAATGGCTACGCCTATATGTTGGACAGATTTCGTCATAAACGCATAGATCTGCTATTTTGTAATTCCGAATGTATTCTTTATTCAAAGCTATAAAAGTGTTTTTGTTTATCCCCGATCTACATAAATCATAAATAAATTTTAACAATGTCTGGCACACACAAGATAGGGAGAGAGAACAAAAATGAGAGAACAAGAAGAGAGAGAGAAGAGAATTGTCTCGTACGAGCGCTGTGTATTTAGTCAATCGCTATTGATTAGTGTTAAAATTTATACCCGTATTAGGCAAACGAAATATATTGTTGACGCTGTTATTACTTTTTAATCATTTAATAAAAGAAATAATTTACAAAGATTACACTTCGTGACAAAACAATGAACACTTTTATGACTAAATTATGTAGCCTGTGCACTTAGACTTTAATCTGTGAGGCTAAGAGAAAGTGAGCTATCAGTGTATACTATACTGCACGAGGGACCAGCCATTCTACGTACGATATCTTTATTTCCTCCTGGCTATGACTCTCTCTCTATATATATATACATATATTATATATATATGCCGTAAGATGTACCATTCACTGTGCTCTAATGTATATATATCGATGTATCATTCATTCCAATTTAGTATATTAATTCCATATTTGATTTATTTGAAGTGATGTAAAACATGTTGTCTCCCAGTGAAAAGTTCATTCCACGTCTTCTCTCATCTCTCTCACTTTCTCTCTATCTCTCTCTTTCTCTCTCTATCTTACGTATGTATAGCTTTACGTCTAATTCATGTTTCGAACATACGTAGCAATACAAAGCCATGCCCAGTTGTAATTTTTTGTTTTCGTTGCTGTTTCTGTAAATCTACTCATTATCGTTATCGTGTACTTTCGATTTTAACAAAATGTTCACCACTGATCTCACTGACCTATAAATATTTCAATTTTCTACATTAATATGTTTTCATTTTCCTCTTTTGTATAATCCACGACTTCTAAAATTCTATTATTGCTATATACAACCAAAAAAATATAATATTTTCTTTGTCCAAACACAATAAAACATGATTAATTTTATGTATGTATAATATGAGACAGTAGAGTCTTATAACTGTTTCATTTTTGTGAAAACTTGTACCAAAAATTTAAAATCCGATTATGTATAGATCTATTATTATTATAAAGAAACTTTTGTGTTGTATAGATCGGTATTGTTTATTGTGTAGTTTTGTGTATAATATTGAAGTATTCTCTGATGTTTAGAACATCATAAAAATTCAATTATCATGACTGAAACATTATGTCATAACTGTGAATTTTTCTTTGTTCGTCAATATGTTTAAATAATGAATATTGTTTGAAAGAAAACAAATACAATACTTTCAATATTAAAACATTTAAGAAGCGTTATTTTGTTGTTGTCTTTTAATTCCTGTTCAAAGGGACTCAATGCGGTTCGGAAATAAATTGTACAGTTATAGACTCCCTTGCTCTAAAATGAATTATGGTACGGTAACTCCTGTAAAAATAAAACTAAAATGCAACTTAGATTTTACATTAATCTATCATCATTGGCTCCATAGTCTCGAAAGACGATTAGATTTGCGCTCCTGTGATTTGGCCAGCCCTGCAAAATTGACAGTGTCTGTGGTGACCTATCCTTGAGAGACAGGCTCTGTCGCATCTCTGGCACTTGAAAGATGGACCGTTGGAGATTGTCAGGGGCAGCCTACTTTTCTTCGCTGCTCGTTTAGCCTCCGCCATAAGGCGAAGTTTGCCCTCTGCCGCATTTATACCGGTGTGTAAGGTGCCTCTCCAACTAATCTATAATACAAGCATAATGTTATATCAATAGTTGTTTATATATATATAATATATATATATATATATATATATATATATATATATATATATATATATATATAGCAGACTAAACAGACTAAACTGATATCTATATATATAAAAAGACAGTGTTAAGCCCCGCGAGGATCCCCATTGATCAATTTGAAAACACGTGTGTCACTGACCTATCTAGGCCTAGCCCAATATACCGTCTAATAATTTTTCACATCGGACATGTGTCTTCGATAACGCAGTGGTAAACGTAGTGGACTGCTATACGGGCGACCAGGGTTCGATTCTCCAGTTAGACTATACTTTTTTTTTTCGACAATTAATTTTTCAAACTTTTAAAAACAAAAGACATTGTAAATCTATAGGCAATATAGATTTTGTTAAATAAAAATATTTGACTATTTTTTTTTACCCTATTAAAATATTTATTTACTTTCCTAAAAGTATTCAGTAAGTGTAGTTTATAAATTTGTTATCTGCACCCCAGACAGTCCTTTTTTTTTTCACCCGGGCAACGCCGGGCAATGTAGCTTGTATATATATATAATGATAAGTACGAGTAAGGTTTTACTGCCTTGTTACTTTATGTTAATCTGTTACATTTTATATCTTGGGCTAAATTACCCCTTGCTGGCCTTGAAGATTCTTCTAAAAGGCTTGACGAGCAGAATTGTACCAGTGTCATAAGCCAAGGCTTACCATGCCAGGCTAATGTACTTGTGTGTTGAATGGGAAGAGGATAAGACAGTGTGGCTAAATGCCCATTCACTTCTACTTCTTCTTCATATTACTGTGAATTCACTTCTACTTCTTCTTCATATTACTGTGAATTCACTTCTACTTCTTCTTCATATTACCGTGAATTCACTTCTACTTCTTCTTCACATTACTGTGAATTCACTTCTACTTCTTCTTCATATTACTGTGAATTCACTTCTACTTCTTCTTCATATTACTGTGAATTCACTTCTTCTTCTTCTTCATATTACCGTGAATTCACTTCTACTTCTTCTTCATATTACTGTGAATTCACTTCTACTTCTTCTTCATATTACTGTGAATTCACTTCTACTTCTTCTTCATATTACTGTGAATTCACTTCTACTTCTTCTTCATATTACCGTGAATTCACTTCTACTTCTTCTTCATATTACCGTGAATTCACTTCTACTTCTTCTTCATATTACTGTGAATTCACTTCTACTTCTTCTTCATATTACTGTGAATTCACTTCTACTTCTTCTTCATATTACTGTGAATTCACTTCTACTTCTTCTTCATATTACTGTGAATTCACTTCTACTTCTTCTTCATATTACTGTGAATTCACTTCTACTTCTTCTTCATATTACTGTGAATTCACTTCTACTTCTTCTTCATATTATTGTGAATTCACTTCTACTTCTTCTTCATATTACTGTGAATTCACTTCTACTTCTTCTTCATATTACTGTGAATTCACTTCTACTTCTTCTTCATATTACTGTGAATTCACTTCTACTTCTTCTTCATATTACTGTGAATTCACTTCTACTTCTTCTTCATATTACTGTGAATTCACTTCTACTTCTTCTTCATATTACTGTGAAGACCTCGTTAGGCCCGGGCGAAAAGTCCACAATTTAACAACAGAGTGAAGGGGGGGGGCAGAAGGAGGAGGGATAGAGAAACAGAGAGAGGGATAAATAAAAGAAACGGAGATGGACATAGTAAGACGGAGTGAAAGAGAGAGAGTGAAGGGGGGGGGCAGAAGGAGGAGGGATAGAGAAACAGAGAGAGGGATAAATAAAAGAAACGGAGATGGACATAGTAAGACGGAGTGAAAGAGTGAAAGAGAGAGAGAGAGATATATGTATAGTGAAGAAAAGAAAGTGAGAGGGAGAGAGTGAAAGAGGAATAACAAGAAAGAAAGGATGAGAGAGGAAGAGCGGCGAGCAAAAAGTGTTATAGTTATAGAGAAAGAGAATCAGTTTTAGAAAGAGCGAGAGAGAGAGAGAGAGAGTAGAACTTGAGAGAAATAAAGTTTCAGGACAAAGGAGGGAGAGATAAAGAAAAAGAACAAGAGAGGGAAAAGAAAAGAGTGAGAAAACTGAGAAAGATGTAGAAATACAGAAGAAAGGAAAGAACAAAATATAAGAGAGAAAGCGAGAAAATGAGTACGATATAAACAAGAAAGTTAGAGAGAAACAAGAAAACCATAAAAACACAGTTTCTATTATACTCCCTTTCTTTGTAAAATATGTTTACCATTTCCACTTCACTAAAACTAAAATTTCGAATCGGTAATGTCGGCAAATACATATCTAATTATAACGATTGCGCATTTTTCTTTTAAATGCATAAAGCCACGATCGTGGCTTTTGCGCATCCTTTTTTTTTTTATAGTTTTGGCTCGCAGAAACCATAAAAAGATAACTCACTTTGTTTCGGCTATATTGTGTCTTTTTCAATCTATGCATCTATTTATTTCGTAAACGAAACATATCCGAAAAGTTTACTTGCTTCCGTCTCTTCCGGGAGAGGCAGCCTTTTTGGACGTGGAATATATTCCTCGATTCGCAAATTAGTCGAATGAATTCGTGACTATTCCAAACGCTATGATGCTGAAAATTTGATAGAATGTATTGTTAGTCTGGACAAATCTGCTGTCCAAGTTTCAGCTCGATTGGATGACGGGAAGTGGTCGAAAAATCGATGCAAAGTTTTGCTATCAAGCAAGCAAGCAGACAGACTGACAGACATGAAATTGCAACTTAAAATAAAGGGAGTAAAAAGTGCGAGACAGAGAAAGTGACAGAGTGACAGTGATAAATAAAGAGAGAGTGAGAGAGTGAGAGTGAGAGAAATAAACGGAGAGAAATTAAAAGATCGAAAAGAGTATAATCCCACTGTGGACATATCAGTAGCCAAGCTATACTTATAGCTGTATTAAATCAAGTGTACATTCGAAGAGCGATACATTATAGAGGATGTTGCAGCAGAACGAACAAATTTACATGTAAGAGAATTTCAGGGGGGTGGTGGGGGGGGGTGGAGTCGTAGACACTGTAATTTAACCCATTGATTTCTTGAAAATGTCTATACACGGAAACCTAGAGGCGCCTGTACAACTGCTACCTAGTGTCGTGGTTTCAATTACACCTTTAGTTGAAACGGAAATAAACTATTCTTCTGCTGGGCAATCTATGATATAGGTGACCTTTGGCCGTTTGACACAGGATGTGAAAAGTACAAGTAATGTTTCCCTCCTAGACCGTGTTGACCCATAGCGCTGATATAATAGCCTTCTTCAATTGCAGTGTCCTCCTACACGACACATCCACACATCACGGAGGGATAGCGTGTCCGGCACAATGCTCAGCCCACAGAATAGGTTCTATAACTATTCTGTGGCCCATCCGCCGTCACGAAACTAGGTCAGTCTTGGGGATCCAAATTTTTCTTAATGTTTTGGCCTAAATGGCCATCACCCGCCTTTTTATTAGACTGCCCGCTGAATTGAGTAGTTTTGACACTTGCTATAGAATTAAAACTATTCCCGAAATACACCAAGGATGTCAATTCGAATGAAACAGTCCTGTGAGATGCAAGATGCCAACAGATGACAACAACCTTTCATTTCAGTGAAATTGCCTATATTGAATATTTTCCCACTGTAATTATACGCGGTGTAAGGTAACATATTATGTCATATTTTGTCAGTGGTACTTCTAGTTACGTGATGTCACGTGATGTTGTCAACACGACAAGCTGGTCTCAGTTCAGACTATGTAGTCTCACATTTCTTCTTGCTTCCCTCTGAGTGTTTATTGACCATTTGCTGAAGACGACAAAGTTAGGGAGGGCATAGTTAAACCGGACATTTCCGTGGTATATACTCAACACAAGACTTTAGTTTGTATGTGATGTACTCAACACCAGATATTAGTATGTATGGTATGTACTAAACACCAGACATTAGTATGTATGTGATGTACTCAACACCAGACATTAGTATGTATGTGATGTACTCAACACCAGACATTAGTATGTATGTGATGTACTCAACACCCGAGATATTAGTATGTATGTGATGTACTCAACACCAGACATTAGTATGTATGTGATGTACTCAACACCAGACATTAGTATGTATGTGATGTACTCAACACCAGACATTAGTATGTATGTGATGTACTCAACACCAGACATTAGTATGTATGTGATGTACTCAACACCAGACATTAGTATGTATGTGATGTACTCAACACCCGAGATATTAGTATGTATGTGATGTACTCAACACCAGACATTAGTATGTATGTGATGTACTCAACACCAGACATTAGTATGTATGTGATGTACTCAACACCAGACATTAGTATGTATGTGATGTACTCAACACCAGACATTAGTATGTATGTGATGTACTCAACACAAGACTTTAGTTTGTATTTGATGTACTCAACACCTGATATTAGTATGTATGGGATGTACTAAACACCAGACATTAGTATGTATGTGATGTACTCAACACCAGACATTAGTATGTATGTGATGTACTCAACACCAGACATTAGTATGTATGTGATGTACTCAACACCCGAGATATTAGTATGTATGTGATGTACTCAACACCAGACATTAGTATGTATGTGATGTACTCAACACCAGACATTAGTATGTATGTGATGTACTCAACACAAGACTTTAGTTTGTATTTGATGTACTCAACACCTGATATTAGTATGTATGGGATGTACTAAACACCAGACATTAGTATGTATGTGATGTACTCAACACCAGACATTAGTATGTATGTGATGTACTCAACACCAGACATTAGTATGTATGTGATGTACTCAACACCCGAGATATTAGTATGTATGTGATGTACTCAACACCAGACATTAGTATGTATGTGATGTACTCAACACCAGACATTAGTATGTATGTGATGTACTCAACACCAGACATTAGTATGTATGTGATGTACTCAACACCAGACATTAGTATGTATGTGATGTACTCAACACCAGACATTAGTATGTATGTGATGTACTCAACACCAGACATTAGTATGTATGTGATGTACTCAACACCAGACATTAGTAATTAGTATGTATGTGTTGAACTCAACTCCAGACATTTGTAAAAATTCAGGTCTCCAAATGCTTTACCAAAGTTAGTAAACATGTGCGGACAAGTACAAATTTTTTAAAGAAAAAAATATTTGTGATTAAAACTTTACACTGGTATAATGTTGAAGTTTAGTCATTAAATCTTGAATTATTTAGGCACAGTTCCTTTGGCTAACTGTGTGATTTAAAAAAAAAAACCAGAACACATAACTGACTTGGAAAATCTGTTTCCATTTCTGTTCTGAGCAGTAAAGATAAAGCCTGGTGTTTGAATAAACCACTGGAAATATTTCTGAAGCTGACTGTTTTTCAGCTACTTTCTTTGTGTGTGTAGCTTTTCCTTATCTTTGCCTTTGAGTAACACTTGTGACGTACACATACACACAAATCACCTCTAAGCGGATTTCATCCTTCTCGTCCTGTGTGCGCATGACGTCAGTAATGTACAAGTACAGCCCCTTGATTAAAACTAAACATTTGACATTTCTATTGAAACCGATGACGCTCGTCCGTGAAGTTATTGACTGCGACTAAACAACAATGTCGTTTTAATTGGCATTAAAGCGTCCACTACTTAAAATTGATAAACTACGCATTAGAACTGCCAGTGAAGAGTCACCTGGGGTCATCTTGAAACGGAGTGGATGAAGAAACAAACATTGAAAGTAGTCTGAGTAAATACCACAAAGTGTTGGCAGTGAATTTTAGAACTTGTGCAGTGGAAACGTTCTCAATTAATTTATCATAAATGCACATATAGAAAACACATTTGCTGGCAAGCGGAAAAATATGACCATGAAATTATTTCAAGCCAGTGTCTAGAAATAACCCTGAAATTCTTGCTGGCCAATATCTACATATGACCATGAAATTCTTGCTGGCCAATATCTACAAATGACAATGAAATTATTGCTGGCCAATATCTACAAATGACCATGAAATTATTGCTGGCCAATATCTATAAATGACCATGAAATTATTGCTGGCCAATATCTACAAATGACCATGAAATTATTGCTGGCCAATATCTACAAATGACCATGAAATTATTGCTGGCCAATATCTACAAATGACCATGAAATTATTGCTGGCCAATATCTACAAATGACCATGAAATTATTGCTGGCCAATATCTACAAATGACCATGAAATTATTGCTGGCCAATATCTACAAATGACCATGAAATTATTGCTGGCCAATATCTACAAATGACCATGAAATTATTGCTGGCCAATATCTAGAAATGACCATGAAATTATTGCTGGCCAATATCTACAAATGACCATGAAATTATTGCTGGCCAATATCTACAAATGACCATGAAATTATTGCTGGCCAATATCTACAAATGACCATGAAATTCTTGCTGGCCATTATCTACAAATGACCATGAAATTCTTGCTGGCCATTATCTACAAATGACCATGAAATTCTTGCTGGCCAATATCTACAAATGACCATGAAATTCTTGCTGGCCAATATCTACAAATGACCATGAAATTATTGCTGGCCAATATCTACAAATGACCATGAAATTATTGCTGGCCAATATCTACAAATGACCATGAAATTCTTGCTGGCCATTATCTACATATGACCATGAAATTATTGCTGGCCAATATCTACAAATGACCATGAAATTATTGCTGGCCAATATCTACAAATGACCATGAAATTCTTGCTGGCCATTATCTACATATGACCATGAAATTCTTGCTGGCCAATATCTACAAATGACCATGAAATTATTACTGGCCAATATCTACATATGACCATGAAATTATTGCTGGCCAATATCTACAAATGACCATGAAATTATTGCTGGCCAATATCTACAAATGACCATGAAATTATTGCTGGCCAATATCTACAAATGACCATGAACTTCTTGCTGGCCATTATCTACATAATATGACCATGAAATTCTTGCTGGCCAATATCTACAAATGACCATGAAATTATTACTGGCCAATATCTACATATGACCATGAAATTATTGCTGGCCAATATGTACAAATGACCATGAAATTATTGCTGGCCAATATCTACAAATGACCATGAAATTATTGCTGGCCAATATCTACAAATGACCATGAAATTCTTGCTGGCCATTATCTACATATGACCATGAAATTCTTGCTGGCCAATATCTACAAATGACCATGAAATTATTGCTGGCCAATATCTACAAATGACCATGAAATTCTTGCTGGCCATTATCTACATATGACCAAGAAATTCTTGCTGGCCAATATCTACAAATGACCATGAAATTATTGCTGGCCAATATCTACATATGACCATGAAATTCTTTCTGGCCAATATCTACAAATGACCATGAAATTATTGCTGGCCAATATCTACAAATGACCATGAAATTCTTGCTGGCCATTATCTACATATGACCATGAAATTCTTGCTGGCCAATATCTACAAATGACCATGAAATTATTGCTGGCCAATATCTACATATGACCATGAAATTATTACTGGCCAATATCTACAAATGACCATGAAATTATTGCTGGCCAATATCTACAAATGACCATGAAATTATTGCTGGCCAATATCTACAAATGACCATGAAATTATTGCTGGCCAATATCTACATATGACCATGAAATTATTACTGGCCAATATCTAGAAATGAACATGAAATTATTGCTGGCCAATATCTAGAAATGACCATAAAATTATTGCTGGCCAATATCTACAAATGACCATGAAATTATTACTGGCCAAAATCTAGAAATGACCATGAAATTATTGCTGGCCAATATCTAGAAATGACCATGAAATTATTGCTGGCCAATATCTACAAATGACCATGAAATTATTGCTGGCCAATATCTAGAAATGACCATGAAATTATTGCTGGCCAATATCTAGAAATGACCATGAAATTATTGCTGGCCAATATCTAGAAATGACCATGAAATTATTGCTGGCCAATATCTAGAAATGACCATGAAATTATTGCTGGCCAATATCTAGAAATGACCATGAAATTATTGCTGGCCAATATCTAGAAATGACCATGAAATTATTGCTGGCCAATATCTAGAAATGACCATGAAATTATTGCTGGCCAATATCTAGAAATGACCATGAAATTATTGCTTGCCAATATCTAGAAATGACCATGAAATTATTACTTGCCAATATCTAGAAATGACCATGAAATTATTGCTGGCCAATATCTAGAAATCTCGTGTGGAGTTTCTGATCTCCCATCGAGCGCCTCCCCGGATGGCGGATTGGGGAACGCCCACCAGATATGGTAGGTACCGGGGAAATCAAATACCCGGGGCGGACCAAAATCAGAACCTGCTGCCTTGCAGGAAGTGGAGGGATCCACAAAGGCTAGGGAACCTTACCCGAAAATAAGGCAGCTATCCTGAGAGCTGTAAAGGGAATCATCCCAGACGGTTGTGCGCAGGGCTAACAACCCGGCCATGGAAAAAAACAAAACGTTACAGAAACCAAAATCAAAGCGAACTTACAAAACACAGTCAGAGGCGAGAGTAGGGCTCCACAAAGGAGATTTATGAAGCTGTGTGGGGAAACTCAAAAGAATCCCACAAGGCCGACCACCCTACTCAAACCGACGAAAAAGAAACATTTCCTAATGCAAAAGGCACCCTTCAGCTTGGGTACATGGAATGTCCGAACCCTGCTAGAACCAGGCAGATGCGCCCAAGTCACTAAAGAGATGGCTAACTACAAATTGCAAATTTTGGGACTGAGTGAAGTACGGTGGAACACTTTTGGAGAAACTAGGCTTCAAACAGGTGAAACTCTGCTCTTTTCTGGAATGGAAAACGAAGAGGACACCCATGAAAATGGAGTGGCACTCCTATTGAACAAAGATTCATTTAAAAGTCTCCTGGAATGTGAGCCTGTTTCAGACAGAATTATTAGAGCAAACTTTCTATCAAGATTCCAAAATGTTCACATCGTCATGTGCTATGCTCCCACCAACCTTGCACCCGAAGAAGATAAAGTTGCATTCTATGAACGACTTCAAAGTATAGTGGATAGAATACCCAAAAGAGATATACTGATCCTCATGGGAGATATGAATGCTAAAATAGGAAATGAAAACAAAGGGAGAGAGAAGACAATGGGCATACACGGACTGGGCAACATGAACGAAAATGGAGAGATGTTTGCTAACTTCTGTACATTCAATAATTTCCCACACAAAAAATGCCACAAAGCAACGTGGGTCTCACCAGACAACAAAACAGAGAATCAAATAGACCACATCGCTATATGCCGTACTTGGAGGAGCACATTACAGGATGTACGAACCAAAAGAGGAGCAGACATTGGATCAGATCACCACCTGGTAGTGGCCAAGCTAAAAATAAAGTTAGCCAAACAAAGGTCAAAAACAAACAGGAGAACCAAATTCGACCTAGACAAACTCCAGAATTCACAGAGAAAGTGTGAACTACAATTAACCCTTAAAAACCGATTCTCTGCACTACAACCAGATGATACTGAGGAAGGCATAGACAAAACCTGGGATAACTTCAAAGAAATTATTATAGGAACTTGTAATGAAGTACTAAGACCTGCCCCAAAAAACAAAAATCATTGGATTAGCGACGAGACATGGCAAAGAATTGAAGACAGGAAACATGCAAAACAAACAGTAAACCAAGCTAAAACAAGAAAACATAAACAACTAACACAACAAGAGTATCATACAATTTCAAAAGAGGTCTCAAAAATGCTTAGACATGATAAAAGAACATTTTATAATAAACTAGCTGAGCAAGCAGAAGAAGCAGCAGGAAAAGGAGACCTAAAACAGTTATATAAAATTACTAAACTCTTGAGTGGCAAGAAAGCTAACTACAATGTGCCAGTCCGAGACAAACAAGGTAAACTCCTCTCTTCCATAGATGACCAGCTCAGAAGATGGAAAGAATACTTCCAGGAAGTGCTAAACAGACCAACCCCTCTAAATCCACCCGATCTGACCACAGGAGAAACACTGGACATAAATATGGAAGAAATATCCAAAGAAGAAATATGGAAGGCCATCAATCAAATGAAGACAGGCAAAGCAGCAGGCATAGACAATATACCACCTGAGGTCCTAAAAGAAGGAGGAGCTGAAATTGTAAACCAACTCCACAATATCTTTAATAAAATTTGGTCAACCGAAACCCCTCCTGCAGAATGGAAAAAAGGCCTACTGATTAAAATTCCAAAGAATGGGGACCTGTCAAGATGTGATAAATGGCGAGGAATTACTCTACTCTCAGTACCAAGCAAGGTCTTCAGCAGAACAATACTCAACAGAATTAAAGAAGCCTGCGATGATCTCCTAAGAGAAGAACAGGCTGGGTTCAGAAGAGGAAGATCATGCATTGACCAGATAGCAACACTCCGGATCATTATAGAACAATCTATTGAATGGCAATCTCCACTCTATGCCACTTTTGTGGACTTTGAAAAGGCTTTTGATAGCATTAATAGAGAGACAATATTATTATGGTCAATCATGAGGCACTATGGAATACCTAATAAAATAATAGCCATCATCAAAAGTCTCTATGAAAACTTTACCTGCCAAATAGTACATAATGGTAAGATGTCAGATGAATTCCATGTCACAACTGGAGTCAAGCAAGGATGTCTCCTTTCACCACTTCTGTTCCTTCTAGTACTAGACTGGGTCACAAAAGAAGCTTATGCTAACTCAGGAAAAGGAATACAATGGACCCTAATGCAAAAACTTGAAGACTTAGAGTTTGCAGATGACCTGGCCATTCTGTCCCACAGATTACAGGATATGCAAGAGAAGACCACAGCTTTGAGTGAGACCGGAAAAAGAGTAGGACTCAGTATAAACCATCAAAAAACCAAAGTGTTGAAAATAAACCACCAACAAGATGGCGACATACAAGTAGGAAACCAAAGCTTAGACCAAGTGAATCACTTTGTATACCTTGGAAGTGTGGTCAGTGCATCAGGAGGAGCAGACGAGGACATCGAACGTCGAATAAACCTGGCGCGACAAGCCTTTGCCAATTTGAAACAGGTCTGGAGATCTACATACATCTTTGTCAAAACTAAAGTAAGGATCTTTAACACAAACATTAAAACGGTCCTACTTTATGGGTCTGAAACATGGCGAACGACAGAGAAAACTAAAAATAGACTCCAGACCTTTGTTAACAGATGCCTAAGAAATATACTCAAAATAAAATGGTTCGACAAGGTAGAAAACTCCAAGCTGTGGGAGAGGTGTGGACAAAGAACAGTAGAACAACAAATCATGGAAAGGAAGTGGAGATGGATTGGACACACCCTCAGGAAAGATAACAACAACAGAGCTAGACAGGCCTTAGAGTGGAATCCCCAGGGTAAACGGCATAGAGGAAGACCCAAGCGAACATGGAGACGAAGCATACTGGATGAAACTGAAAGAACTGGAAAGAGCTGGGAAGAATTGAAGCGACTAGCAAGAGACCGTGAAGAGTGGCGTGCTTTGACAGAGGCCCTATGTTCCACAAGGAACCCAAAGGACAGATGATGATGATGATGAATATCTAGAAATGACCATAAAATTATTGCTGGCCAATATCTACAAATGACCATGAAATTATTGCTGGCCAATATCTAGAAATGACCATGAAATTATTGCTGGCCAATATCTAGAAATGACCATGAAATTTTTGCTGGCCAATATCTAGAAATGACCATGTTGACCAAAGATGATGTTGTGGTAAGAGCACATATTATTTATAATGTTTTATAGTGCTACATCGAACAAAACTTTGTCATACAGCATAGGTAAAGATAGTTGTATAAATGAAACACTTGTCCTAAGGCTGGAACCATAGATTGCTTTATTAGATTATTAGAATAACAATCTGCTTAAAAATTTTGTTGATTTTCTATCGCACTGAATATTATCACCTGCGCCCCCTTAAAAAAAAACAAGAAAACAACAACCTAATACCTACCTGTGTGTTTATCTGCTTATAGCATGTCCTGGAATAGTCATGAACACAACAGCTGTTATATCCATGCCATTATCTAAAAAATACACATATTTCCTTTCGTTAGGGGTCAGGGGTCAATTAATTTGACCAAAAGACTATATCCAGTGTGAAGTTCTCTTCCAGAAACAAGATTTCAACATTGGCTGCTTTTATCCAACACTTAAAAAAAAATCACTACGCGAAAAAAATTATGTTTTAATATTGTATCAGGAAATATGCACGAACAGATGAAAATATAATCAATGCGAATTATGAAACAAACAAAACTTAACTAAAGACACACACAAAAAAATCGCGCTGGGAATATTAATGATTAAAAACCTAATTTTTTATATGTTAGCATTAGGGATTGGGGAAGAACAACAGTTATCGGAACTGAGGAGAACTAAGTCCGACGCTCGTCGAAGTAACGGGATGTTAGCCAGCCTGCCTGCGTGGTTGGTTGGTGAGAGTAGTGTAGCGAGGATGCCGCCGAGTCGCACCCCCCCCCCCCCCCCGAGTGCCGTGGTGTTGATGTTGTATACCGGTGATGGCCTACCGTCGGTGTGAGAGTCAAACCGGTGTACACCTGCTCCGTCGTGTAATGAGTTTTTCTTAAAAGGGAAACTCTGTTGGTTGGTGGGTGCCTTGTCTCCAAGGACATTTATCATTATAGATTGCGAAAGTAATTTTTGTACAAGTAATTTTTGTAAAAGTGTGTTTTTTACTTTTTGAACCAACTCACACTTTTCACATTCACTATAAGCTCAAACGCTGCCTACTATATATATATATATACTATAAATATATTTATACTATATATATATTTCTATAGTCTAAATACAAACCTATTTCTTTCCGAATTCTTCCAACGGGTCAAATATAAGAAGTACACAATTTATGCTCTTAAAGATTTTGATATCTATAACTCTATTCTTATAATTTATAATTAGGCCTAATTTTAAAACGATGTCAACACTATGAACTAACGGATAAACCCAATTAGTCAATGCAGTGTAGGACTGTAGTGTCACTATAGGCTATTGATTGAACTAAAAGTATTTCTCTATGAACCGTCCATCTCCCATGTCTTATAATTAAAGACTTAAATTATTTATCACTCGATCAATCTTTTTTTTTTTATCCTTTCTCTCACTCTATTCTCGCTCTCCATATTTCTTCCTTCTAGTGCGCAGAGCTCTGCGACCCCCCCACCCCACCCCATCCTCCCCGGCCCCAGTTTTCTCTATTTGTGTCAAACTAAGTGAAAAGAAACAGGATTTTACAGAAAGAACTTTTCACGTCAAGATTTTGCATCTTTTGATTGGCTCGTTGTATTTTCTATCTTATATATTACAGACGATGCTTCTATAGGGCGTTTGCAATCACGTGACAAAAAGCACGTGATTTGTGTTTACTTTGTGTAATGGTGTACAAGTAACAATAGCCGCTGTATTCATAAAGTTTCATATAGGCTCGAGCTTTTTTAAATGATGTGTTGTGTTCTAAGTCTTGTTTTGATTTAAGCTGTATTATGTATGTTAAATAAAATAGGCTATTTTATTATTATCATAGACATAGATCATAGACGATGTGAGCCTATTAGTGACTTGACTAGATAGCCTATTCACCAACACTATCACTTGACATCGTAGCTGCCCTACTTAGACATTAGCCTAGCCTACGAAACATTAAAAGTGTAGGCCTATGAAGTGAAATTGAAAGTGTAAATAGGTCTAGCCGGCCCTAGCCTAATCACATTAATCAATTAATCTACAGTACTACTATTTACCTCCTTATTTTTGAGTAGGATAGCCAATATTCAGATGTGAATTTGGCATGATAAGAAACTTCACCATGTGCCATATTTGTTCCTCAATTTACAAATGACGTCACTAAAAAACTTAAGCTCCGCCCATAGCGAACGCTCTATAAAGACGATTATTGCGTCCTACGTTCATCCGTGGTCGGAGTCTAGTATTGCATTTTGATAAGTCTATTAAATAATGTTAAGTTACTGGTTTTCCTGGTTGGTTAAAGCAACCCATTCCATGCCTGAACGCCACCCAGGAAGAAAGAGTACTTATAAGCATTTGTTCTCACATAAGGGATAAGGAAAGTGTTTGTGTCCATATGTTCATCTGAGCATTGCAACAGGTTGTATTTGTGTTGTATTTCTAATAAAGAATTTAATTCCTTATGTATTATTACTACTTTACTCTTTGCCCTTCTGCCCTCTAGTGTTTCTAGGTTTAGTGATTCAACTATTGCTGTTACTATAGTACAGTGGTTCTTAACCTTTTGAAGTCGGGGAGCACTTTTGATCATGACAAAAATTTGGGGAGCACCAAAATCAAGGAGTAAAAAAAAAACAAATACAGATACGAACGACTTTTATTGAAAATAAAAGATTATAACATAAGAGTTTAAAATTATAACATGACAAACAAATTTTTAATAAACATAAATTTAATAAGTAAAAAAATAACATTGAGCAAAATTTAATTTAGAAAAATAAAAAGATTTAATGTGAATCCTGAGCTTGACGGTTTTTACAAATTTCAGTGATATTAGGCCTAATTTTAGAAATAGCTACCCTCAATTCTTCATCCAAATTAGTAAGTGTTGCTCGTTTTTTAGTTTTTATGTTGGTGACTATTGAGAAACCGAGTTCTCACAAATATGATGTTGAAAATTGCAACAAGGGATTACGTATCCAGTTGTTTCTACGTTATTGATGGAAAATAAAATGCAATCTTTTCTTCTAATAAAGTTAAATGCTCTGTTACTGCTGAAATAATTTCGTCGGTAGTGTTATCATTAAGAGAAGGAAAGATATCTACTTTCTTTTTCTCCAAAAAACGATTTTTCCAAAAAATAACTTTTTTCCGAAAAGCTGTCAATTTGTCGGTTGATGTTAAAAAAATTTCTTCCTTGAAGGCTGGTATTAACACAATTTAAATAATCAAAAATATCAGCTAAATATGCCAATTTAGCACACCAAATGTCATTTTGAAGATATTCCACAAAATCATCCATATTTTCATTTTGGAAAAAGGTCATCAATTCATCATTCAGTTCTAAGAAACGACGTAACACATTTCCTCTGGATAACCATCTCACTTCAGAATGCAAAAGCAAAGATTCGTACTTGGCTTCCATAGAGATGCAAAGATTTTTAAAGACGCGTATTTTCAAAGGTCTCGATTTTATGAAGTTTACCATATTTACAACTTTGTCTAGCACAGGTTTTAATGCTACTGGTAATGTTTTGGACACCAGAGATTCTCTGTGCAAAAAACAGTGAGTAGATATAATATTGGCGTTTCTTTTCTTGGCGAGAGTCACAAACCCTTTTACTGAGCCTACCATTGTTGGAGCACCATCCGTACAAATTCCCACACAGAACTCCCATGATATTTTGAATTGTTCGAAATAGGAAGAAATAGAATCAAAAACATCTTGTCCTGTCGAACGTTCGGTAAGCTCAAGAAAGCATAGAAATTGATTCACTATTTCGTTTTCATGAATGAAACGAACGAACCCTAGTATATGAGCAAAATGCCGTTTGGAAAGCTTATCGGCAACTGTTTTCTCGATATCATCCGACATATTTTTAATTCTATTTTTTATTGTATCATTTGAAGGAGGAATTTTCATTATTTCCTTTGTTGCTTCATCGCCAAACATAATTTTAACCATTTCACAACAAGCAGGTTTAATTAAAGACTCTGCTATAGTATGTGGTTTCAACTGAACAGCAATCATTTCAGCAACTTTATATGACGCCAATTGTGCCTTATCGGAAATTTTCACAGTTTTTTCAAAATATTTTACGGCGAACGATCGCGTAACACGAAGGAGAACGGAAATTTACTGACCCGTTTTAAAAGCTGTTGCCAAAACGACCCAACCCCCCACTATTCAAACACACAAAACACTTTTTTAAAGACAATTAATGAGTTTAAAAGTTAAATATTTTGTTAGATAAAGGCTTCAACTTTAATCACATATAAATTTTATTTATGTAGCATTAGTACAAGTGAGTCAAAACTTAGTTACAAAAACAGTAAAAATAGGCAAAAAGGCCGATTTTTCCCCGTTTGGACTACCTATTATAAGCATTTGTTCAGCTCAATCAGATAGAGTAAGTGAGTGAACATTAAATTTTGAGTTTCATTATTTCGCGGAGCACTTGCAACTACCTCGCGGAGCACCGGTTAAGAACCACTGCTATAGTAGAACGTTTTGAAGGTAGAGTTAAAGTTCAGCATATGAATAAACACATATTCTGGAAGACACTTTTGATAAATCATTTTTCTTCTTCTTTAAATAAGTGACATACAACCTGTAGAAAGCGGACTTGTGATTTTATTCGCTTTTCCGTTTATTCTACATGTATTTTATTGTTCTTATTTATTTTTATTGCTTTATAAAAAGCTAAAACTCTTTTACTTTAAAAAAAATACCATTGAATCATAAAATTAATAGCTTACTAGCTTGATCATTATAATTGTAATAAATGTTTAAACAAATCAAATGTACTGTGTGGGCTCTACTTCAATGCACGAATCATTCAAAGTTTTCCTGTATTTCATTTAACGAATACGTATGGAAAAAAAAGATGAAATGTTTTTAACAAAATAGACACAAAATAAACTTTTGTTTACAAAGCAAACATTTAAGACAATCTTTCTTTTTAAATGTAAAATACTTGACGATCCTAATTTAAAATATAAACAGCGAAGTGATTCAATTAGGATTTAGTGGAATTGTCCTGGAAAATGGTAATATTTTTTGTTGGTGGATTTAAATTTACCTTTCAGACACACATTAAGCTTTAAACATGTATTTCTATTGTATATATATGTGTGTGTTAGTAGATGTATGTGTCGAACCAAGGTGTGGACAAGTCTTTACTGTTAGACTTTAAGTTAACATTTGTATGTTTGTGTGTGTGTTGTGAGTGTCTGGCTCCTTATAATCTAATTCCTCAGTGTATTAACATGTCTGTAGCTACGAAACAGTAAAACGTAGATTAGAATGAAATTTTCATGGACCCATTCGCCTGATGTCTTGAAATTGTCAAAAATGACAGATTAAAACCAAAGGAACTTGTTCCATATAAACATATTTTTCTTACATTTTCATGTGATTTATCCAGTCTGGCAGACTTCTAACGGTCTATCGGTATTCTGTACGTCTGTACGTGCGTGCTTCTGTCCGTCAACACCCCCATTTCGTCTGCTGGTCATTGATACGCCGCTGTTGGTTTGACGCCCCGGAGTTTGACTGCGGCAGGGGGCCCAACGCCCCAGTGTTCTGTGTTGCGTTTACGGGGCTTGCTGAACAAAGACACCACAGGGAAACATGCACCTACGGGACGGCCTCTGTTGTTGTGATATAAGCTGGTGAATGCTATGACATTAAATGAGTGTGACAGCAGTCACCGGCTGTAAGAATTGAATCCACTGGGTAAGACATTAAGGAGGGGTGGGAAAGGGAGGAAGAGAGACGTATTGTTCCAGAGAATCGCTAGCTCCATAAGCTGGTCAATGAACGCTGAATGTTGGTAGAGAAAGCCTTGGCGGAGACAGTAGTCTCAATCTGTGGGTCTCAGACGGTCTATGTACGTTTATATCTGTCTGTAGCTCTATCTATGTCCGTGTATCTATATATTTACCATCTATCAATCTATCCATAGGGCCTATACCTTTATTTCTATATGTCTGTCTTTCTATCAGTGGCGTAGCTAGGGTAAACGTCACCCGGGGCGGTCCGTTCAAATGTCACCCCAGTGACCCTACATGACCCTATGCTGAATGGTTAGGTGTAGCTAAATCTCCGTTCTCCATACATACTCTACATATAAGCTCTTCTTTAGTCTACTGACCGGTTACGTTACTGCTTACATGTATGATCCAAGACAAAATCTGAATCCAATACCACAAAACAAATAGTTCAAATCCAAAGATTTTAAAAATGCAACTGTTCATTTTCAGAACATCTAAGTGCAAAACACGGCAATGCACAGACCAAAAGAATGTCCTTCGACACTATAGTCCTAGAAGGAATGTCTTCTTGTTTTCATTGTGGCGAACAGGTCAATGACATCGTCCTTATCAATTTGTCTTCTAAGCTTGTGTTCAATGGACAGAACAGCCAGATCCGACAATCTCCACTGCAGCACAGTCCTGTGCTTGGCTTCCTCCAAGTTTATTTCGGCTGCTTGTAGGTTTCACCTTAAACGTGGTATTTCTAGACAAAGGTCTTCTTCAGACAGCTCATGATACACGGCTGTGAGCTTGGTAACAGACAACTGTATTTCTTCGTCGTTGGCACAAATAATATGGTCTGGCTGAACGGCAGAAAAAGTCATCAAAATGTCATTCACTGCCTTTCCTCTCGTATCTAACTCCATATGAAAACGGTCCAGACACTTTAACATTGCTCTCTTGGTCTCCTGCTGCAATGACAATCTAGCATCTCTTGCCCCCTCTCCTGGTAATCTTCTCTTTCTTATGATTCTCTTCTCTGTAGGGATATCAAGTTCTTCACATTTCGCAAGTGCCTTCGTACGCTGCTCTTCCAAAAAGACCTTGAGAGCCTTAGTTTGGTTGCAAGTAATATCTGGTGTTTGCATGTACTTCTGTGCTAAGTCGACTTCTTGTAAAACGTCACCCCAGAAAAACAAGAACGAAATGAAAGAAAAGTTGCATATAGTTGGGAACAGATTGTGCGCAGCGCCTCTTGTCTCGGCGCTTTCTTCGACATCACACAGAGCTTCAATGGCTTCCACAAACTTCTGTATCACTGGCTTCAATCCATCAGCATGTGCACTCCAGCGAGTTGTGGACAGTCTCTTCACTGTTATACCAGTGTATTTCACTAGTAAATCCCAGCGATGGGTCGACAGAGCAAAAAAAGTGTACAGCGCCTCAAGACTTCCAGAAAACGTTACACAAGACGGATGATTAACAAACGAATGTTTGCCACAAAGGTTCAAAGAATGATTGGAACAAGGTACAAAAATTGCCTTCGGATTAATGTATTTGATCTTTTATTGCACACCACCTTGGATTCCGGACATGCTTGCTGCATTATCGTACCCTTGACAGCGATATAACTGAATATGCAGTCCTTCGTTTTCTAGTTTCTCGAGGATATCGCCAAGAAGTTACCTTTGTTTAATGATATCGCATCCTCTCGATGTCCTCTAAATGACAGGTTCTGTCGTGCAAGGAAAAGTATCACATCTAAAACTCTGTGCAGAATGTCTCTGAACTTCTTTTTTTCTTTCTCCACCATGGAAATGGTTGCTGCATCGATGGTTGTTTGCAGCTGGAGTCCTGAAGCCAGTGTTTTCCACTTCTCCAAGCACGACAGATGATCCTTTGATTGTTCTCGACTATTTCAGACTATTTTCGCACCTTAGTCTGGCTGAAAAATTTTGTCGAAGGTGACAAAGTGTCACCCCCCCATATGCTGTCACCCGGGGCGGTCCGCCCCCCTCGCCCCCCCTTAGCTACGCCACTGCTTTCTATCATTTCCAATATCTATGTTTCTGTCGATCTGTTATTCTATCCGGTTATCTATCTATCTAATTATCTGTCTGTCTGTCTATCTATCTATATGTCTGTCAATATTTCAATCGGTCTGGTCTCTCTGTGTGTTTGTCTCTCTGTTAAATCTATATATCAATATATCTACGTATCTATTGTTCGTCTGATCTGTAATAGATTTCGATTAATCCAGCGGTTCCTAAACTGTGGGTCGTGACCCCCTTGGGGTCGATTGACCATCTCGCGGGGGTCCACCGACATGCATATGCATCCACATAGGCCTACTACTTGTAGGCTACTTGGCGTAATGACATCAATACAGGTGTATGTGACAAGGTCGGCACCATAATGCACATATTCGGACCAGTAACACGTGTTTAGAGAGTTATATTAAAAAGCCTCTTCTCTGTTAAAAGCAGCCATTGAGTTAAAAGCAGTAGTATTGGCGATAAAACGACCGACACTTCATGAATATTTTGGAATTTAGTGTAGATTCGATTCTTTTCAACAGAATTAGTGATCAAAAGTAATCGGAGCTCACTGTATGATATATGAGCAAATATTAGCAACAAGACATTGCCACAACAGTTAAAAGAAGTAATAAAAAGCGGCATAAACTGTGCCCTTTTGTAAAAACAAGCTCTTTAGACAGTCGACTGTTTTCGCAATTGTGTAACGAGTATGATGCTTCGAACATTGCTTGATATTTCACACTAGTGAGATGATTGTCGAGAGAAATTAAAACTTGTTTTTTTAGCTTCATGGTCAACTAGTTTTTTTTATATCTTTTATTTCATAAAGTAAGACATCTTTTGAAACACTTTTCGGTGATAAAAGTGAACTGCAGACAATTTAACTTACTTGTTTGACATCAGTGTCGTCTTGAATGAGTTAAATTTATCACTGCAAGTAGGAAAATGTAATATGCCTTAATTCATCTAAAAAGATCCGATCATTCCAACTGAAACTTTAGCTTTTGCGTAAAAAAATTTGATGAAAATGAAATGTATATGCTGTCTACTTCAGGCCCCACGAAGAGGGTGTGTGTGTGTGTGCAGTTATTGCGCTGCGCCGGGGCCCATAAGAGTTTATCTTTGTAATATTATTTGTAAGATCAATATTGAAGTTTAGGCAAAGTTACATTAATTTAAATTAAAAACTGTACTTCATTAAAGTTTGTGAATATGACTGTAAGGCTGTGAATGATATGATTACATTCTAATGGTAACTCTTATGACAGTTTGATAAAATGGTCCACAGACCTTTTAAAAGATTCCTGATTTCTATAAACGTATTTAATGCAAATAAATCATCTAGATATGACTAGTGTTGGAAAGAAGGATCTAACTAGCACTTTTTTTCTCTAGCGGCTCTTGGTCTACTTTAACTGCTTTCTTTGAAAAACATGACATTGAAGCAGACAAAATGATTACGATGATAAATTCTATGAAATAACACGTTCACATGCTTGCAGCCGAAATTTCATGGTACTTTCCAAATCTACCTGACACCACATATCTATGTACTTGCCAGAAGCCCATTCACATTCAAATTTGAAGATGTTCCTGAGAAAGCACAAAAGAGTTGATTGAGTATATTAACAACGATGCATAGAAAACTGATTTCACTATAATGCCAGGTACAAAATTCTGTATCAAATGTTTGCAGTCAGAAACTATTTTGACTGAGATTGTGTTGCGCGATTTTCTTCCATTTCCAACAAAATATCTTAGTAAACATGCTTTTCCACCTTCTTGGTTATCAAGTCTAAACACAATAGAATTATTGTTGGAGATGAGCTTCTTAGTTGTGCTCTTGCAAAGACTGTTCTGAGAATTTCTGAACAGATGAGAAATACGCAATGTCCTGCATAACAATAGCTGACGTTCGTATTGTAATTAGAAATATAGGCCTAAGCTTAAGCTTATTCAGGTATCTTGCAATATTTAATTACATTTGTTTTTATGTCTTCTTTTTTTAAAATGATTAATCGCTTTGCTTTAATTAGGTTCAATTTGTAACAATCAAAATACATCCTTCATATCATATATTTACATTACAATTCATAACAGTCGCAAAATGGGAGTAATAAAGTAGGGACGAAATTATTATTGTTTTTTATATACCGGTAAGCTTATATATTTATTAATTAATTTTTTTTTTTTATAATTGTTTTTTTAAATGTTTTTTTTGGTGGTGGGGGGGGGGGGGGGTTGCTAGAGCATAAAAAACTGTATAAGCGGGTCGCGACCTAAAAAAGTTTGGGAACCACTGGTTTAATCGATATATTCATGTTGGTCTGTGTGTGCCTGAATAAACTCCCCCCCCCCCACCCGTCCTCTACACACACACAAGTCTGTCTCACCAATCATAAAAACTTTAAACACATAAAATAACACACACAATTGCACTAGTGGTCCAAGTCTCATAATCCTGAGACCCAAATGTACCTCACACAACCGACAGCTACACCCTCACTCTTAGATCTACTTTCTATACTAGGAAAATTAAGGGAGATAAAAATTTTTTTTAGATTAAGCTGATTTCAAGTTGCCTTGCCTCCATCTTCTCTTTTTTTTCCGATTTTAGAAATGTATGCTTGCACCCCAATAGTGACCAACATCTAAACCACCAATTTGTCCAATATTTGATGTTTTATAACTTCTGGCCGTCGTAAAAGCGCGAGCGGCCTCAGTAGTAATAACGTCACCGTATTATTATGATAACGTACCCAGCCGAAATTGGGGCATTAATTTTGTAGTCTACTAGAACAGAAATAAATATAGGACGGTGTCCCAACCCCCCAAAGGCGTTTACTTCATTGGGTTAGCCGGGACGTCTTTTTTGTTTGAATAATTTTCATAATAGTTGTAGGAACTCTCTCTCTCTCTTTCTATTTGGAAGTATAAAGTATTGCGGTTGAGCGTAGGACGCAATACTCTTCTTTATAGAAGGGGCGTCTGTAATGTATAGACAAGTTTCTAGGTCATCGTGGTTTTTGTTTTATTTTGCTCGTGACGTTTAAGCGATGGAAAGGGCGAGGCAGGCAGGGGTAGCCAGTCCACTCTTTATGTCTTGTTGTTGATCAATGTGTAGTATTATTGTCCGTTGATTGCCTCGATAACATGATTCCCAAATAAACACGATGCCCGATGCCCCCCCCCCCTTCCGAACAAAAAAAACCGTGATGCCCAATAAACGTGATGTCCAGTGCCGAATAAAAAGGATGCCCAAAGCCCACTAAGCATGATGCCTTAATGCCCAATAAACATAATGCCAAATATCCAATAAACGTGATGCCCAATAAGAATGATGCCTATTGCCCAATAAACTGGATGCTCGGTGCCCACATCAGCCGAGTTGAAAAAAAAGACTATATTACCTTGTGAACACTAATTAATAATTTCAATAATTTAACAGTTTCAATAATTTAACAGGCTCAATAATTTAACAGTTTCAATAATTTAACAGTTTCAATAATCAATTCGTGTCAACGTTCAGGGACAGATAATTAAATACATGTGATATTGCTAGATTTTGTATTAAAAAAAAACCACTATCAACATTAGATGAAGTTACAATTATTAGTTTCTACAATTGTTTTTTTTTTTTTGCCTCCTCGTATAAAGAGTTGCAAGTGTTTATTAATTATTCAATAGCTGTAAACAATGATGTTAATTTATATAACAAAAAAATGATTTACCTTGCAGTATTGATTCGGAAGCACAAGTAAAGTTTTTCACTGAAAATATCGTCATATTTAAGACTGAAGTATCAACACCAGAATCTCAAATTTCTTTTTTTTTTTTTTTTTTTTTTTTTTTTTTTTTTAAACTGGTAAGAACTACACACATTTTATTCTGGGGAAAACATTGAAACATTAAACTAGGGTCTAGGTTTAACATGATTTTTTTTTTTAAGAAATGTAGCCAAAACATAACACTAACATTCTATCTCAGACCAATTCTATAATAAGTTTTTTTTTTATCTGTCCGGAGGTTATTGGGTACCCATAAAACTAAAGGAAACTTTGATAAACTAGCACCGATTCAGAAAACATCTGCAATGGCGGTTTTATTACAATAAAATATTCACATCACACAAGTCACAAGTGTAATACCATTTGTCAAGTTACTATACTATATTTAGAAAGCACTCTAGGAAAAGAAGGTTTAAAAAGAAAGTATCAGGTGATTATATGTAAAGCAGTATATAGAACTTGGAAATACAACACGATAATTCAATAGAATATTCAATAAGACACAGAGATTAAAAAATACAAACACTTTTCTTTATTCCATATTCGAGAACGAATACATATACATTTTCTGCCTTCCCTGTGGGCATGGATTGTCTTAATTAGCTAGTCTAGAAAGTCTGCAAACTAACAGCATTAACCCTTACAGTCCCGGGCGCGTATATAGCATAGATAGAAGTACGGGAAGGGTTAAAAATATCAAGTGTAAAAAATTTTTTCAGAAAAGACTTTTAGAACTATGGAATTTTTTTTTTCTTTTCTAAAAGCTATTTCCATTCCAAACAACACTTAAATTTTTGACAATTTTTTATTTACATATTTTATTTAATAGTTTTTATATTGTGTTTAAAATTGAATTAAATTGTTGTCTTCAGTAAACTCGATTTCTCGCGTAGATCAGCTGTAGAAATCAAGTTCATGGGAAACTTATAAAATGGTCTGTTAAAAACGTGACCTAGCAGTTGCTTTACTTATGAACTATGAACCATAATCACAAGTACATGCTTAGAAATATATCGGTGAACGAATTGTGCACCAATTGTATACGAAATATAAAGAGTTAGAAATGGTCAAAAACCTACATTTTTCTTATCTTGACCGTTCGCTTGGGGAGGTTAGGGTCAAGGGTCGTCTGCTTCCGCTTGTAAGAATGTATTGGTGTTATCATTATATCGACTAGTCTCCCCATTGCACTCCCCCCCCCCCCCAAAACAACCATTGGACACATTGTGTACAGAGATTATATTTTGTTGAGATTCAATATTCTGCTATAGATCTAAAGCCAACATTTCTTTAACGTTCTGTACACTAGCACAATTTAGTGACGTCATGTTCACTGTTTAAAAAGTGCCACGGTGGCCGAGTGCGTTCGGCTGGCGGACCGGATGTGCTGGATACGATTCCTGGTGAAGGTGCTGGGTACGATTCCTGGTGAAGGCGGCTAGGATTTGTTCCCAAGGGACCTAACTTTTGCCTTAGTACACAGCGGAGTACCCGATACATCAGTAGGGGTAAAGTAAAGGCGACTGGGTGTTGTTCTGGCTACACAAGCCCCTAGTATGCCGTGGCCACCAAAGCCATTGATATAACGTACCATCAGCTAACTCTGCCAAGTCTCGTAAGCGATCCCCGTGCATCGTTTTGAAGCAATAAAAAGCATTCGAGAATGAGAAAAATCTTCAAGAGTTGCAACACCTGTCCCCCAGTAGATTTTTGTTATTTGTACGGCAGCCAATTGTGCAACAGAAGGGGCAGAAGTAGGAGGTAACTGATACGTGCGTCTTGTCTTCAAGCTATCAACACATTGGTGAACTAAAAATATAACAGCAACATAAAATAATTGGAGAAAAAAACAGAAGCTGTAACGGGATAGAATGAAAGAAAAGTAAAGAGAGAAAATTGAAAGTCTGTTGGCAGAAGATTGATAGTGTTTCGGTATTCTGGAAATAATTGTTATCTGTAGATGGAAGGTCTCTGGAGATTCCAAAAGTCTTTAAGGAAATGATTTTTTTTCTTCAGTTCTTTGAGGTTTTCGCTTTATACATCATTACAGATGAACATATTATCTAACGATGAATATAGAAATACTCTCTCTCCCTGCCTATCTTTATCTATCTATCTTTATCTATCTATCTTTATCTATCTATCTTTATCTATCTTTATCTATCTTTATCTATCATTTATCTATCATTTATCTATTCATATCTATTCGTCAATCTCTACGTCTGTGTGTCTAACCATCTATCCATCTCTAATCTATCTAAAGGTCGTTCTATCTGACCGTCTACGTGTCCATCCATTAATATACCTTTTTATATATTTTTCCATTCATTATCTGCCTGTCCGTCATCTAGTGTCTCTGTCTTTTTTCTTCTTTTTATGTTGCTGTCCGTCTTGCGCTAATAATCCTTCCCCTTGTGAAACTGGGTCAACGTTTTAATAAACGATGGATTAATGAAAATCTCTTCAACCAGAAAAACGAGTGAAGCAAGTTTTTCATTTCATGGGTTTTATTATAGTTGGATTATGGAAACTGATATATTAGAAGACTTTTGTTTGTTCAAAGATTGTCGACAACTTCCTGTGCCTGTTGGCGATTACCGCTGAGTTGAGAGGTGTTTAGCAGTGTGTAACAAAGACACACCGATGTGTAATTTTAGACAACACTGCACTAAGTACTGAGGTATACCCCCAATAAGTGATTAGACATGCCGTTACTCCACTCTGTAGTAAGATGTATACTCTACTTGGTAATTAGATATACTCTACTGTGTAATAAGACATACTTCACTGTGTAATGAGATATACTCTACTGTGTAATTAGATATACTCTACTGTGTAATGAGATTATACTCTACTATGTAATAAGATATACTTCACTGTGTTATTAGATATACTCTACTGTGTAATGATGTATACTCTACTGTCTAATTAGATATACTCTACTGTCTAATTAGATATAATCTACTTTGTAATGATATATACTCTACTGTGTAATTAGATATACTCTATTGTGTATTGAGATATACTTTACAGTGTAATAAGATATACTTCACTGTGTAATGAGGTATACTCTACTGTGTAATGAGATTATACTCTACTATGTAATAAAATATACTTTACTGTGTAATTAGATATACTCTATTGTGTATTGAGATATACTTTACTGTGTAATAAGATATACTCTAATGTGTAATGAGATACACTCTACTGTGTAATGTAAACAGGGTCCGTACAGCTCCTGGAAACTCCTTGAAACTCCTGGAAAACAAAAAGTTGTGTTCCAGAACCTTAAAACTCCTGGAAAAACTGCATTTAGTCCTGGGAAAATACTAAAAACTCCTTATTTTTTTAGGAAGATTAATTATTAATTTAAAAAAATCATAATCACTGCTCTTAGATTGTACTTTCACTTTTCCAGAAAGCCCTATTGGAGTTAACCCGCTTTGCCACTTTCTATTTCTGCGCTCAAATGTTGATGACACCAGTGATGCCACTGTTTTTACTAGATCTCGTTGTTTTTTTACGATCCAAACTTGGGATGTAGGCTATATAAGTCCCAGTAATGTAAACTTGGGATGTAGGCTATATAAGTCCCAGTAATGTAAACTTGGGATGTAGGCTATACAAGTCCCAGTAATGTAAACTTGGGATGTAGGCTATACAAGTCCCAGTAATGTAAACTTGGGATGTAGGCTATACAAGTCCCAGTAATGTAAACTTGGGATGTAGGCTATATAAGTCCCAGTAATGTAAACTTGGGATGTAGGCTATACAAGTCCCAGTAATGTAAACTTGGGATGTAGGCTATACAAGTCCCAGTAATGTAAACTTGGGATGTAGGCTATACAAGTCCCAGTAATGTAAACTTGGGATGTAGGCTATACAAGTCCCAGTAATGTAAACTTGCGATGTAGGCTATACAAGTCCCAGTAATGTAAACTTGGGATGTAGGCTATATAAGTCCCAGTAATGTAAACTTGGGATGTAGGCTATACAAGTCCCAGTAATGTAAACTTGGGATGTAGGCTATACAAGTCCCAGTAATGTAAACTTGGGATGTAGGCTATACAAGTCCCAGTAATGTAAACTTGGGATGTAGGCTATACAAGTCCCAGTAATGTAAACTTGGGATGTAGGCTATACAAGTCCCAGTAATGTAAACTTGGGATGTAGGCTATACAAGTCCCAGTAATGTAAACTTGGGATGTAGGCTATACAAGTCCCAGTAATGTAAACTTGGGATGTAGGCTATACAAGTCCCAGTAATGTAAACTTGGGATGTAGGCTATACAAGTCCCAGTAATGCCGTAAAACAAATAAAAAAAGCTGTGTAGCGAGATATATTTTTTTTTAAAGAGCTCAGCTTGGCTTTTCAAAAAATTTACTCCTGGAAAACTCCTGGAATTTTGAGGCAATTTTTCTGTACGAACCCTGTGTAAATATACTCTACTGTGTAATTATATATTATATAGGGTATAGTCCACTGTGTCATAGATGAGTATTGGGTTATACGGATTATGTTTCGGTCATTAATTTTTTTTTTATCTCTGTACTTACTTTCATCCGCAGCAGCACTCATCCATACCATACACGACTATCCAATCATCCACACAGTTCATCCATCGCTACTCGGGACATTATCCCTCAGCTCAGCGCGACTACCCACAACTTTATCCACTATCCACCCACTTTATCCAACGCATCGATCATTTCATCCACCTTTCGCATCCACTTTTATCCACATACCCATCGTTGATTTGTTTTTCTCCACCTCCCATCAACCTGCCTCCACCCATCCACGACATCTCCATCCACCCCCGCCCCCCTTTCTCAATTTACCGCTCCCCCCCCCCCCTCCAACCATCTCGCCATCATTCCATCATCGACTCAATACGTTCTCAATCGAGGCCGCTGGCCACACCCCCACCACTCTCCCCGGGACAGCCGTAAATTGATGGTATTGTTAGACCCTTCCCCCCTCCCCCCCCCCCCACCGATGTGCTTTTACTCCCCAGCAATTTTTCTCAAATATTTTCTTGTCAATCAGACTCGTTGAAAAAACGCTTTTGATTGATCCAGGGGTTCTATCTCCCCTGTTCTATTTCGTTGTTTTCTTTTTCGGTTTGTCACTCTTCAGCACCACAGAATGGTGTTTTTCTTCTGTGTAAAAGAAATGGGTTTTTTCTCGAGCTGTTGTTATTGTTACGTTATAGAAAACATTTGGGACTCGGATCGTTTTGGTATCAATCAATTTTTGTTCTTTCTAAAAAGCTCTACGGCATCGTTGGGCCCAAAATTAATTTCTATGAGCACTGAAGTATGTGTTTTCCAGCTAGATTTGGAACTTGTTTTATTTCAGTTGATCTACTGCAGGGTGGGAAATATTCAGCGTGGATGCCGAATTTTAATGTCTCTAAATAGTAACGGACGAGCCGAAAGGCTCTGTAGACCAGGGCGTAACTTTGGTAAGGGTGAACAGGGGGGGGGGGGGGGGGGAGGACACATCATAGTTCTGTCCGGGCCGCAGCAACCGGCGCGCCGTGCATCAGGGTACGGTTTCCGCAGTCCAGCTTATAAGTCACGCTGCGGATTGCCCTAGGAACGTTATAGTGGTGTCTCGCCCGTATACCAGCAATGTCACCCGGTAGCACAAATCGTTATAGTGGTGGCTCGCCCGTATACCAGCAATGTCACCCGGTAGCACAAATCGTTATAGTGGTGGCTCGCCCGTATACCAGCAATGTCACCCGGTAGCACAAATCGTTATAGTGGTGGCTCGCCCGTATACCTGCAATGTCACCCGGTAGCACAAATCGTTATAGTGGTGGCTCGCCCGTATACCTGCAATGTCACCCGGTAGCACAAATCGTTATACTGGTGGCTCGCCCGTACACCTGCAATGTCACCCGGTAGCACAAATCGTTATAGTGGTGGCTCGCCCGTATACCTGCAATGTCACCCGGTAGCACAAATCCTATACTAAGCTTATAGGTACAGGCATCCAGGCACACGGGTGGTTCGTGAGGCGGGGTTGCTGCGTCTATTGCTTCCTCGCCACCGATGCCGCTGGACCTCTCGGCAGTGCAATGGGCCTCGGACCCGCAGCAGGAGCTGTCCCCCATGCGTTCGCCCGCCGGTGTAATCTTCAGGTGATTTTATCGGCGGTTTACAGACTTCGCCAGTCTTTGAGGCCCATGGGTCCAGAAGTGCATGCCAAACGTGTCAAGCAGAGCGATTTTCAATGGCACGCGGAAGGAAGACCCACAAAAAGGCAATGCAAGTTTCTTCTACAAGAAAAGAGCAGACTAACTTTCAGGATGTTGGCACGATGAATGAATTTGAAATATTACTTGGCACGCTATTATCGAAAAGGTTGCCGACCCCTGATCTACTGCGAACAATGGATCACAAAAGCTACGCCCTACCCTTCTCATTTCACCCCAGCAATGACACACTTTTCAACAAGAAGATCCACTACATGTAAACTATTGTAAACATACACACCACATAGTATTCGCTTGCACGAGCAGGAGAGGGGCAGGAGAGTGGCAGTGCACTTGTTTTCCTCCAACTGATCCGTGAATGCCATTTTAGATTAGTTTTTAGAATTCTGATTTGTTGGTGGCTTCTTACCTCTCTCTTTGTTTCGCAACATTTAAATTCTAGGACTGCGTTCTTTCTAAATAACACGTTTTTCTAACGGCTGATATTATAAGTCTTATAGGCGACTGTTTCACTCATAATGTGCTACAATTAGAAGTATTTGGTTTGATTATTTAAACCAGGGATCGGCTACGTTTTGATAACAGCGTGCCAGCAGCCTAAAAGTCATCCTGATGTAGACGAGACGTGTATAGACTTTTAAGGCCTCTTCCGCGTGCCATTGAAAATCCCTCGGCGTGCCATGTTTGGCACGCGTGCCGTAGGTTGCCGACCCCAGATTTAACCCATATTTTGCTCGACAAATCCTTTTACCATCTAAATCGATGCGTTAATTCCACCGCAGAGTGGAAGAGCTCACCTTAAAGCTCACTGTCCGGACCAAGTCTCCCAATTCAGAGTTATTCTACTAATCCACTTATTGAAATTCACTACCGGTACTGGAGTCTCATTATCATGACCAGCCTATCAATGAAGGCTAGCTGTTAAATGTCTAATGTACTGTGTATTTTGGTCCTACACATCAATAAGAGAAAGATAGAATGGTGTGTAGTGTTTAATGTCTCTAGTACTGAGTATTTTGGTCCTACACACCAATACGACAGTGATATATTGGTGTGTAGTGTTTAATGTCTATATCTATAGTACTGGGCACTGGGTATTTTGGTCCTACACACCAATACGACAGTGATTTAATGGTGTGTAGTGTTTAATGTGTATATCTATAGTACTGGGCACTGTGTATTTTGGTCCTACAAACCAATTCGAGAGCGATAGTGTTCAAGTGTCGCAACGAGTTAAACCTGAACATAAAACAGTTTAAACGCCGAGAGCAGTAAGTACACAATCCCCCGTGTCTGCCAATGTTCTTGGGTTAACTATTCTCGTAGATAATTTGCAAGGCCCGCTCGTGAAGACTGTTTTGTAGATTGTAGATAGTAGTACACTTCGATGTGTAGGCCTCAATATTCCATCATATTCTATCCTTAAATCATATCAATTATCAATATATCTTATCACAATTGAATCATTCTCAAATCAATCTTTTACTCTGATCAGAAAAACTTCATAGATTTTCAATTTTTTTTTTTTTCTTGACCACTAGATTTCGACCCGTATATTATGTAACTTAGCATGTAGCCAAGGAATAAAACGGCACATTGAAGATTGTAGTCATTCGTTTCTCCTTCATTTTGACGGGCATAACCACTAGGTAAAGAAATAAAAATGTATCTCGCCAGTTATTGTTTATAGCATTTCTTTAACATCCACTGGTTTATTCCCACACTGAGCTATTCTTTAGTGTTGTAACCTAAACAGTAAATATAACTTTATTGCAACAGCTGCCTTGTTTACTACTTTACCGCGCATGAAATGAATGCGCCACCTACCAGATGAGTTACCCTAAAAAGTTACGACCCATTATCACTAGCAACCAAAAAACATTATGATCGAATGGCTAAAACACCTTGTGGTATATAGTGGTTTATGTGTGTACACTTGTTTTACGGATTGGGTTCAGTTAGCTTTTAGAAAATTGTATATTTAATAGCCAATGGTTTTCACGGAGAGTAGTTTGAAGCTTGCGAGTTTCTGTGGAAGGTTGGCCTACGTTTCAGTCATTAAGTCTGCAGGCGAGGATGGATGCTGTAGATAGATTCTGTCAACATCTTGAGAAATGTTTTTTTTAAATTTCCTTAAGATTCTTGTGTTATTTTTGTACAGAAATCATATTGGCAGAGAAAGTTTGGCATTAATTGTCTTTCCTTCTTTATAGAAGGGGCGTCTGTAATATATAAGATAAGATAAGACATATTGATATTCAAATAACATTCACACAAATCTCCCCTCCCTAATCCCTAAAAATAACAAGAGAAAAAAGAAAAACACTCTTGCTCCATTTCTTTGTATGGGCTTGTTCCCGTTCTGTCAAACGCCTACTTAAACGCCTACTTAAAACGTAAACGGGGTTGCTTGTCTATTCGCACCAGAATCTGGGGTGGTGGTGAAGTCGTGATTGAAACAATCAGCCAGAGCAATCTGATTGCCACACGAAATGTTGACATATAGAAGCAGGCACATCGATGGTGGTAGTCTTCTTCTTGTTTGTATTCAGCTCCTGTTTGCCTCTTTTAGCTGATGTTGTTTTTTTGTTTGTTTTTCTAGAGACACTTATCCAACTCATGCTCAACACTTATTGTAGACTAGGCCAGGGATCGGCAACCTACAGAACCCTGGCACGCAGACCCATTTTCAGTGGCACGCGGAAGACCTTAAAAAAAGGCAAATCGAGTCTTTTCTATACAAAAATGAGTTCTAGAACAGGATACATGTTAGGCTCTTGGCACGCGGAGTGAATAAGGAATCCTACTTTTGTGCACTTTTATCAAACGGTTGATGATTACTATACTATATGAAGCCTACTACTTATGAAACTTTTACATCTAAACTTTAAATAATAGAATATTTATATTAATAGTTGTGTGTTTTTTTATACAGTTGAATATATTATATGATTATACATTATGCACTGCGTAAAATTAACATTAAAAAAACACATTCCTTTGAATGAAGATCATGTAGATATAAATATATGTATATGAAATGGAGGACTCCAGGGATGAGCGTAGGACGCAATAATCTTCTTTATATAAGGAGCGTCTGTAATGTATAAGAAAATAATCGAAGACAAACAAAGTGGCTGTGTGTGAACTCAGTGTAACTCACGCTGGAAGGAAGTGGTTTCCCTCAAGCGGCCCCGTTGGACGAATGTATTGGACACTGGGGGGTCAGAGGTCATGAAGACGTTCTGGGATTAGATGCCTTGATAAGAAACTGGATCGCTGTGCTGGTGTTTGACCTGTTTTTGTTGTTTTAACATATGTGTTTATATTTATTTATGTGATTTTGGACCTTTCAGTCATGTTCAACAGTTATGCGTGCCTTTGCATATGTCTCAGTGTGCCTGTGTTTGGAAGTTTATCGGTATCTTCTGACTCGATATAAAGCAAGTAGCGTGAAATATAAAAACACACACAGGCATGCAATAAAACTTAACTCTTTCACTCAACATAATTTCGTCGCTTAGGAATTAAAAAAAAGTCTATTTGTATAGCGCTGCCAACAAACATAATGTAAGCTCAGAACGCATTTAACATTGATCTGAAAAGCAAGCAAGAACACGGATATAATTCTCTAGATCTAGTCTTAAAAGGATATAAAGCTAATTAATAATCTCAAAACTTTACAAACATAGGACAAAGCAAATAAATGTAGCATTAACCGACGTAATATACAAGTAAAATAGTAGGGTCTAAACACTTTTTAATAAAGATAAATATTAAAATAATATGTTTTCAAGTTCTTTTAAAAATTGACGCTATAACTTGTCTGCCTGGGCTGGATGGGGTGTAGATTCCAGACTTACGGGGCCAGATATTGAGAAGACTCTCATGGATGGGGTATAGATTCCAGACTTACGGGGCCAGATATTGAGAAGACTCTCATGGATGGGGTGTAGATTCCAGACTTACAGGTCCAGATATTGAGAAGGCTCTCAGGCCATCGGTCGTCAAGGAAACATGGGCCACCTCCAGAAGATGGAGTCGGCAGAACGGAAATATAAAATTGATTTTAAAATATCTTGATCATTGGGTTGTCTTTGTGAGCACTAAATAATTCCAGAATCTTGTATCATTGAATTGATTGTTCAGAGCCTTCACGGTGGGGGGGGGGGGGGGGGGGGAGGGCATTAGTATGTAGACAGATGTCTGGCAGGGAAAGAGTTAAACACCGCTCAGCAGACTTAAAGCACAAAGTGTGTATTTATGTGTGTTGAAAACCAACGTTCCCACTTGATAAAGCACATACAAGACCACACTCTTGTTTTAATGTGTGAGTGTGTGTTTATTTAAAGCCAACGTTACGACTTGTTCAAGCGTCTGCCTAGAAGTTCAAGGTTGTAAACCATTCTTTGTCTTATTTCGCAGAGTCGAACTTTTGTTTGTTTGTTACCTGTTGGGTTTTAGCTAGCGTAAGTTTAGTTGATTGGACCTGACACATGTAGTCAAGTTTAAAAGCAGAAGTCAGTAGTAGAACAATAAACACAAGAAGTTACGTGAAGAAACAAACTTTCCCCCGGTGCAATACAATTACTCTGATAGTATCGTTCTAGGCCGATTCTAGGCCAGCTTTCATTGCCTATAGTCTTATAACTGCGGCTGGATAGCAACGTTGACAGTGAGCTTGACTCACAAGCTCGACATCGTGGGTTCGATCCGCGGTGCAGACAATCAGACAAAATAAATCCACCGCTGACTTGGAGAGGAGTTGGGCGCCGCCAAGTCTACTTTGCGTGTCAATTAGATCTCCCCAGCGACCGTTAAGGGATTTAAAAAAAAAGACTTATAACGTTACGAATTCTACCACCTTTAGATTTTGGGACATTAAAAAAAAACCCAGAGATAACATCAACGCATTAATTGTTTCGTTAAGGTATTAAACTACATGATAAACATCTTTAAGAATAAATGAATACACATTTGTTTTCTTCTATGTTTTTAAAAGATGGGGTAAAACTAATCGATGCTGAAATTGAAGAATTAAAAAAAAGAATGTAAAATATAGACCATGTAGCTCTATCTACACTAGCCTATTTCGTGATGACGAAAATAGCTAAAGTGACGTAGTTTGTTTTATGAATAAATACTGTAGTATTAGAGACGAAATGGGCAACAGTTAATTTTTTTTGGTTTGTACGTCTCTTACGTATGGCCGTAGTGTCCATTAGGAGCAGTAGGCATTTGTTAGTAGGCAATGTTCCTACGAATTTTTTGTAGTAGCCTACGAAAGTCAGAATTTAGAGAATTGAAAAAGAAGCATAAATTTTAGTAACGATTTATAAATTATAGTAACGATTTTAATAACGTGTAGGATGAACTGAACTTAAACTGTTCAACTCTTTATACTTTATACTAATAGCAAAGTCACATATTATTATGATGTGCTCAAGTGTATTTTCCCGCGCCTAGTGGTCAACTGAAGGTATTGTCAGGAAGAATAGTCTTGTTTCTCCCTTAGTTCACCGGATACGTTTTTAACCGTTTTTGTTTTCTAAGCGAATGTTTGCAATGTGTTCCGAAAAGTTCATAGTAGATTTGGCAAGAAATATCCACACTGGATAGTTTGTAAGCGCGTTCGACTGGCGTACCGAAGGTCCTGGGTTAAAGTAAAGGCGGCTGGGCATTGTGCTGGCCACACAATCCCATAAACTTTAGTATACCGTGGCCACATAAACTGTTTGAGCGCTGCTTCACCGGCCCCATGGATCAATTCGGTCCCACGGGATTCTTTACTCTCCCCCCCCCCCCAGTAACAATCAAACCATGGCTTGTCGAATCTCCTTACAGTTGGCATAAATACTCTCTGGTAGCGTGCTTTATGTTGACCACCATTGTTGCTTGTAGCCACTGTACCACTAAATGTGTTTTTCACCAGGCCTTCTATACATTTTAACCGCCGCTGTGGTGAAACTAGGGAGGAAAAAACAACGTTTGCAAACATAGTCTACTTCAGCTGAAACAGTTCTTTACAGCAGAGGTTGGCAACCGTTTGATCATAGACTGCCAAAGTAGAATTTCTAATACATTCAGCGTGCCAACAACCTGAAAGTTGCCCTGCTATTTTCTTCTAGAAGAGATGTGAATTGCTTTTTTTTTTTTTTTTTGGGGGGGGGGGGGCTTCCGCGTGCCATTGAAATTTGCTCTCCGTGCCAAGTCTTGCATACGTGCCATAGTTTGCCGACCTCTGCTCTACAGCAGATGAACAAACGTGTCACCCATTGCGATGAATTTTTAACCCTTTCGAAATCTCGCATGTAGGCTACGGCAGACCCAAAATAATGCTATAGACATGACAAATTGTAGGTCACAATCTTATGATAATGCCAGCAATATAAGTGGCATTTTTGTTTTCCTAGAAGTCTATGAGTACTCAGCAAAAAAAGGTTTCTCTCTGACGACCGTTGGCCTTAGAGCCGTCTCAGTATCCGGTCCGAAGGTGTGGAATCTACGTACCATTCAACTCAGGCGAACAAGCTCTACTGTTACTTTCAAACAGAACTTAAAAACTCATTATTTCAATATTTACCTTAGATAACATTTAACATGCTTTAGAAACTTACTGTTTTACTTATGGGTTTGGTCGGTCGGTTAATGCTACATTTATTTGATTGTCTTTTTTAAATCATCAATTTGCTTTGTCACCTGGCCTAGGGTAATATCCGTGTTCTTAGTTGTATGTTAAATGCGCTGCGAGCTTACATTAGGTTTGTTGGCAGCGCTATACAAATATTATTATTATTTTTAAATGTCGAGATGTGTGTCACCGAAGTGTCTCAAGAACTTGACGTGACTTCTGGCTCTTAAGTCCAGGCCGTAAAAATGTAAAGGGGTGGACGATTGGGGGGGGGGGGGGGGTTTACACCAAGATCATGTCTGACACTAGCCACCCCGCGGCACGCCGATACGGAACGGTCTCCGCAGCCACGTGCCCTGCACTACTTTACCCTAAACTGCGGGATTCCCCCCTCCTCGGACTGTTTGTTTTAAACTCCCGTTTTATAAATATATATACTAGCTAAACTGCCCGGCATTGCCCGGGGTTAAAAATTACATAGGCCTATATAGCTACAGAAAATATTTTATAAACTATAATGAGCAGAAAGCTATAGATCTAGCTTATTTAGAAACATATAATTAGACATATTTACATTAAATTTTTAGGAAAGAATTTTGTAAAAAATTTGTAATCGGGTATAAAAAAGGCATGTTTTTTTTATTTCACAAAAGGTTAGGACTATGGCTGAGAATCTAACATCCGTTTCCCGCATGTCTTAAATATAATTACCGGTATAAGATTCGACTTACAGAAAACATTTTAGGAAAGCTTTTAGTCTTGAAATTCTTTATAATATTTTAAATAAAAAGTAATATTAATGGAAAATTTAAGAAAGTATTCCGCCTATTGCTATTACAGAAAAAGAAAAACAAAGTTATCATTGGAAATATTACCCAGGCCACCCGCATGGCAGTCCGGTACACTAACCACTCAGCTAGGGAGGACATATGCATACAGCGAGATCGCAAAAGCAAAATAAGAGACAATAAAGGTCACGCGTCTTTAAATTAACCAATGGGAATGGGAGTCGGATTAGACAAAAAAGTCGTTCTATATATATATATATATATATATATATATATATATATATATATATATAGATATATATATAGATATATTAAATCTAGTAATAAAGCATCAATAGTAATATTGGTTATTATTATCTAATCCTAGTCATGTACTAAACCTATTAATTGCGTTTCTCATGATCTGCTTTTCCTGAAGCCGTGGTGATCAGATCTTCATTCTGAATAGAGTGACTTGAGGAGGGCCTACGAATATAAAAATGCCTACGGCCAACGAAGACTTTTAATACGTTCCTGCTCATACACTGACACACTCTCCTCTCTCTCTCTCTCTTCACCTCTCTCTCTTTTACTCTTTCTGTCTAACCGTGCAAATTGAGTAATGCATTTTAAAATGGAAATATTTGAAAAGAAATCATTCAACATAAAAAACAACAATGCAGACCTACACAAAAATAAAGATTTAAAGTAAAATTGGGAGGAAAAAAACTACCCAGTTAATGATATAACAAAACCCCTCGAGGTTTCGAGCTGTTTCAAAGCAGGAAATGTAGTCTAGACTCTAGACTAAAAAAATAAATTAAAAAAAGAAACAATACCTATGTAGAAACAAACTTAGAGGAGTAGCATCCCTGGTGTTAATGACCAACAACATGATAATAAGATGACATTATACAGGACTGGAGTGTTGATGCGCGGATGTCTTATTCATTCTCTAGAGACATGTTCAAGTTCACCGTGGCCGGTGGGTGGGGCGTGGTGGGGGATTAGATTTGGGGGGGGGGGGGGGCTAAAACTTAGCGGGTCTAATTTAATCGGTTTTAGTGGACTTCATTAAATGAGGGGATATGTAATGGTTGTAGAGTTAGTAGAGTTGGGTGTGTGTGTCTGCAATGTGCGCCCTGGGGTGGTGGTGATGGTTCTTTTCACCCTTTACACCCATCTGTTTCCTGGACACCGAGAACTGGATGACGGAAAACAAGTTGAAGTTGAACAGTGAGAAGACTGAAGCTCTTATCGTCGGTACGAGACGGAGGGTCGTGTCCCTCACTGCGTCCGATCTTCAGCTGGCCGACGCAACAGTACCTTTCTCCCCGACTTTCAAGAACCTTGGCGTCTATCTGGACTCCATGCTGTCCATGCAGCCTCACATCTTTTCTCACCAAAATATGCTTCTTCCACCTGCGTCGTATCTTACCAAGAAAGCTTGTGTTAAGCTGTCATCTCTCTCCTCTTTTCCCGCTTGGATTATTGCAATTCGCTCTTGGCTGGCCTCGCGGCCTCCTCCCTTCAGGGCCTCCAACGTGTCCAGAACTGTGCTGCCCGACTGGTCCGTAAGAAGAAGTAGTCGACTCATATCAGTCCTCTGCTCCAATCTCTGCACTGACTACCCATCAACCACCGGATCTCCTACTAGCTGGCTTCTCTCTGCTATAAGTGCCTGGATGACTGCCCAGGACTACCTTCGCTCCTTTCTCGAGCTTTTCACACAATCCCGTCTTCTGATGCACTAACTCTTCAGATCCCTCGTGTGAAGCTAGTGTCCGCTGGCCAACGAGCATTCTCATACGTGGGCCCGTCCGCCTGGAATGCCGTCCCACTCCAGCTTCGCCAAAGCCCTAACTTCGACGCCTTCAGGAGCCGGCTGAAGATGCAGTTTATTATTTTTCATGTATACATTTTCGTCTTTTATTCGTTGTCTGTACTCTGTCTGTGACTGTTGACAGCGAATAGAATTGTTCCCAGCGGGCTATGCGCTATACAGTTATTATTATTATTACTACATGTATTATTATTGATGGTTGGGGAGGCATTGAATGACTAAAATATCAAGTTATTCAAGATATTCAAGAGTCGAACTGAATTTCTCCTCACTTTATTTCATACATTTAAATATACCCTACAAGTATTTCTTCACATGGGAATAGTGAATTTAATGAGTCTAGGAGTCGCGGACATAAGTACAGAGCAATGGGTTGGGTTTTCGTGGTTATTAGTACCGGGGTGGGGAGGGGGGGAGAGAGAATAAGATAAGGGGAGTGATTGAAATAGAGAAGAAATTCTCTGAGCAGTTAGTTTACAATTCAAATGGTAACGTTGACCTCTGTCACACCCTCTCTCACTCTCTTTCTATCACTGTCTCTCCTCTTTTACTTTATCTCATTCTCCCTCTCTCTCTCTCTATCTCTCTGTCTCTCTCTATTTGGCTCTCTTCCTGTCTCTCTCTTTCTTGCACTGTGTGAGACACATACACATTAATCTGTCCCTCGATGAAAGGAATCTGAACCCACTCCCTAGCTTGAAGATATTGAAATAGTTTTCAATTCATTGATTTTCTCTTCGTTGTTTTTAAATATAGATTATCTTATGCAAGTACTTTTCGGATAAATGTAGCATACCGGTAAATTAAATATATGTACAGTATAAGCTTTGTTGACTTCGACATAGTCATGTATGTACTGTAGGGGTAGTCATGTATGTACTGTAGGGGTAGTCATGTATGTACTGTAGGGGTAGTCATGTATGTACTGTAGACCTAGTCGTATATGTACCGTAGACATAGTCGTGTATGTACCGTAGACATAGTCGTGTATGTACCGTAGACATAGTTATGTATGTACCGTAGACATAGTCGTGTATGTACCGTAGACATAGTCGTGTATGTACCGTAGACATAGTCGTGTATGTACCGTAGACATAGTCGTGTATGTACCGTAGACCTAGTCGTGTATGTACCGTAGACATAGTCGTGTATGTACCGTAGACATAGTCGTGTATGTACCGTAGACATAGTCGTGTATGTACCGTAGACATAGTCGTGTATGTACCGTAGACATAGTCGTGTATGTACCGTAGACATAGTTATGTATGTACCGTAGACATAGTTATGTATGTACCGTAGACATAGTTATGTATGTACCGTAGACATAGTTATGTATGTACCGTAGACATAGTTATGTATGTACCGTAGACTCGTCAACTTGGTAAATCGATGTGTCTAGAAAATCGTATCCACTCTATCCCTCTCTCTGTCTCACTGCCTCTCCGAATCTCTCACTTCCTCTCTCTCTCTCTCTTTCTCTCTTATTCGCTCTTCCTCTTTCTTTCTCACCTTGTCTATATATATCTGTCTCTTCTTCTCTCTCTCTTTCCCTGTCTCTCTTTTTCTCTCTCTTTCCCTGTCTCTCTTTTTCTCTCTCTCTTTCCCTGTCTCTCTTTTTCTCTCTCTCTTTCCCTGTCTCTCTTTTTCTCTCTCTCTTTCCTTGTCTCTCTTTTTCTCTCCCGCTAATTCTCCATTTTTTCTCTCCCCTCTGTCTCTCACTCGCTGTATCAGTCTGTATCTCTTCCACGCGGCGCCGTCTATGACTTGATGTGCAAGAAGGGGGCGATGTATTTTCAAGAAAAAAAATCTAAATCAATCTCAATTATTTGAACTGGAGAGGGAGATTCACTTTCGTTTGGCACCCACTTGCGCCCCCGCTCCTCCCACTTTACCGTGACAGTGTGTGTTTAAGTCTTGTGTGTCAGATGTCTAGCTCCTCTGTCAACGCCCCCCCCCCCCCCCCCCGGTCATGTCGTTCTGGACATTTAATTGTTTTATTCGATGCCAGAATCTCTGTGACAACTGCTATTTCCCCGCAGAGTTGAACGTGTGAATAGCAAGGTCTGCAGTTACGCTGTCCAGAAGGCATGCGGCTTTTCGCATAAGTAATACGGATGTACGGAACAACATTCGCTGGACACAATAGCTCACTGCAGGTCATGACACACACACGTACTCACACATACACAGGTACTCACACGCACGCATGCAATACACGGCAGATAATTTACACAGAAAACGCTATGAGTCATGACAAGTTAAAAAAACTAAAATTCTTAGATCTACTTCTTACTTCATAGAACATTGGAATTGAATTCCGCGCCATTGTTACATCTTTACTGGTCCTGTGTTTGTCTGACTAGGGTTTTGTTCACTAGTAATAATAACTCAAGCCACTTGATATATGTTGGAAAGAAGAATTTAATACTTAAACTTATGCACAGTATAAACAGCTTCACTGGTAGCTTAGCAGAAATCAAACAACAAAGAAAGAAACAAACAGCAATGCTATTACGCTTATATAGATTTTGGTGCAGAAAGTACTAGAAATGGATTTTCCCGAAGCCTTCCGAATGCATACGAAAATGCGTACTAGAATGTAGAAGTGAACTGTTCCGTTAACCAATTATTGATAGCTTTACATCTAGTGAGCTGTTTCTTTGACCAATTATTGTTAGCTTTACGTCTAGTGAACTGTTCCGTTAACCTATTATTGTTAGCTTTACGTCTAGTGAGCTGTTTCTTTGACCAATTATTGTTAGCTTTACGTCTAGTGAACTGTTCCGCTAACCAATTATTGATAGCTTTACGTCTAGTGAGCTGTTTCTTTGACCAATTATTGTTAGCTTTACGTCTAGTGAACTGTTCCGTTAACCTATTATTGTTAGCTTTACGTCTAGTGAGCTGTTTCTTTAACCAATTATTGTTAGCTTTACGTCTAGTGAACTGTTCCGTTAACCTATTATTGTTAGCTTTACGTCTAGTGAACTGTTCCGCTAACCAATTATTGATAGCTTTACGTCTAGTGAGCTGTTTCTTTGACCAATTATTGTTAGCTTTACGTCTAGTGAACTGTTCCTTTAACCAATTATTGTTAGCTTTACGTCTAGTGAGCTGTTCCTTTAACCAATTATTGTTAGCTTTAATTATTGTTCCTTTAACCAATTATTGTTAGCTTTATATCTAGTGAATTGTTCCTTTAACCAATTATTGTTAGCTTTATATCTAGTGAATTGTTCCTTTAACCAATTATTGTTAGCTTTACGTCTAGTGAACCGTTCCTTTAACCAATTATTGTTATCTTTACTTCTAGTGAACTGTTCCTTTAACCAAGTATTGTTATCTTTACTTCTAGTGAACTGTTCCTTTAACCGATTATTGTTAGCTTTACGTCTAAGTGAACTGTTCCCACAGATGGGTGAGTACTGAATTATTGGCCTGCTGACTCCTAGTAACGAGCTTTCAGTTGAGTTGTGCGGCAAATAATTCGCCCAGTTGACCCCAAAGTGACTTCTTCTCTCCCCTTGAAATATCGGCTTGGGGTGTCACGGTCATGATTACTGTTCCCTGCCCCCCCCCCCCTCCCTCCCAACCGGCCTGACTTTCCTAACAGCATGAAAGTAATAACTCAGGCCATTACCGGTAATTTCAGCCAATCATGGCTCGTCTAGCACTTCACTGCCTTGATGAAATTGTTCAGAAAATCGAGTTGGGTGTCAATTGGTGGACAGTGTGTGTGTGTTCGAGGCGCGTGGGGGGGGGGGGGGTTGATCGAGGAATTCTACACAGGCAATTAATGCACTTATATATATAAATATATGTCTATCTCTCTCTCTCTCTCTCTTTCTCTCTCTCTCTCTACGTGTATAATATATATATACACTTATTGGAAATTGATTGCGTTTCCATCTATTTGTATAGTCTTGTAATAGTCGCTAGTGCTGCTCATTGGACGGTCTATATGACTTTCGTTATGTATTGCATTATTCATTTAGTAGGCGTTATCATTATAAATTACAAAAATATATGTACAGTAACATACTGTTCATCCTTTCACTTCAAATACTGAGTCTTATCTTATACATAACAGGCGCTCCTTCTATGAAGAAGATTATTGCGTCAACTGCAACTGATAGAGTTGTATAGCCTCTACGAATACATTTTGTACTCTAGTCAACGGAGTAACTGTAATAGTGGTCATAGTTTCCAAGCATACATATATTCAATAGTATAAGCGTTCAACTCCCACAAACGGAAGTCAAATTCTTTTTTTGGACAACATTTGTAGAGGCTTCGATCTAGTTATGCTAAATCACTGACGGTGACTACGAATTTATGCCCAAGCGTATAGTCAGTCTATCGACATACCAAGGTCAAATGTCGGGTGTGGCGGTCATTTATGTGGTCCCTGGACCACTACATTATGTTAACTTAAACTAATAATACTAGTACCCAATCGACAACATTCGGGGGCTATAACTAGGAATGTTAATATCGGTTGTTGTTGTTTTTTTTTAACCTATTTTCGGTTCTAGAAATCCGATTACAACCCAGTTTTCGGTTCGCCCTCCCCCCCCCCCCAGCTTCCCCCATTTCTTCATGTTCTTTTGTTGCTATGTATGTATAGGTGGAATAAACAGCACTTATTCTTTAGCGAAGTGACCGACCGAGCGATTAAAAAACTTCATCACCTTCGCAGTTTAGCGTGCTATGTTGAATGCTAATTAAAATCACACCCACACACACTCACACACAGACACACACACTCAAAAGCGCTACAGAAAGTCTATCGGTGTGTTTGTCTGTTCGGTACTTTCAGCGTCTGTTCAGCGGATCAAAAGAATTGTGCCGTAGACTCGTTGCCATCGGCGTTTGTTGATGTCTGTGAATCGCAAGCAATATTCGGGATTTGAACAAAAAAAACAACAAAAACAAACATAATAGTGGCTTAGACCAGGGGTCGGAAAACTTTTTGTCTGAGAGAGCCATGGATACCACATATTTTGAAAAGTAATTCTGTGAGCGCCATACATTATGTTTAAAACTAAAAATTCAAGTAAATGTGTGCATTTTGTGTAATTTCAACACTAAAAGTACAATAATTATGTCTCTGAATTCTTCTGATGCTGAGCTGCAGTAGACTTTAGCTCATTTGTAGAATGAAATATTGATATGCAATTAATATTTAGATCAAAAAATGGTAAAAAAAAATATTTTTTTAAATAATGGAACAGTTGTCTGCGAGTCAGACGCAGCCATCAAAAGAGCCACATCTGGCTCGCGAGCCATGGGTTCCCGACCCCTGGCTTAGACTAAGAGTCGCCTATGACAAATTGGACGTCTATAGTCTATTGTTTGCAAGGCATTTAATGTTCAGGTGTTATTTTGTGCGAATTTTAAAATATTTCTTTGAGAACAAAAAACAAAAACTCACTGGCACTTTATTTGAATAATTTCCCCCTAAACTTCCAACAAAACCGAAAATCGGTTTTCAAAGTTTGAACCGGAAACCGCTTTTTGTTTAACATCCCTAGCTATAACGCAGTAGAGATTTTTTTTTTTTTTTTTTTTTTTTTTTTTTTTTTTTTTTTTTTTTTTTTTTTTTTTTTTTTTTTTTTTTTTTTTTTTTTTTTTTTTGGTATTCTAAAATGTGTATAATCAAATTGCTGTCTTTAGGTCTAACAGCAAATAAGTTTGTTATCCTGTACAAACGCTCTCTCTAAAGATGAGCGTATTGCCTGCCCACTTATACCATGGAGAAACTTACAACGCAATACTATGTAAAGAAAGGGGGGGGTGGCGTCTATAGATGAACAGATAGTGTAAGTCTAGTCGTGGTGCATTTAAACACACACACACACAAAAACAGGTTTTAAATGACGTTCAGTTGTTAGTTTGTATGACTAGTTTCTGTCTGACTGTCACTCAATATGAGGAAATGTACACAACTTTTGTCCTGCATTAGATATAAGAAAAGTTTTTGTCTCATTCTTTGAGCATTTTAAGATTTGCATGTTTCGTAATTCAACGTGAGTGTTAGTCAATGTTTCATACATCTATGTTAATACTGCTCTGATTTTAAAAAAAATAAATATATATATTCCTGTGTGAAGTTTTTGTAGAGTCAACGAAATTACTGATAACGTGTGTTACACTTGTGATAACACCTTACTTTACCAAGATGAATATATCAGTGTTGTTCAGAATTTCAGAGCCTTGTTTTGATCACGTGAGTAGGGGGGGGAACTTGCCCAGAATAGCCATAGCTCAAGCAATCAGACAGACATCAGTAGCCAGTCGGATGAAATTGATCCATAGGGCCGGTGAAGCAGCGTTCACGAGTTTCTGTGGGCGCGGCATACTAGGTGATTGTGTAGCCACCACTATGCACAGCCGCTTTTACTTTACCCCCAACTAATCTCAGGTACCCATCAGAGCTGGGTAGACTCAGGGACACCACCAGACCCGGGAAAAGGAAAAAAATACCAGGATTCGAACCTGGGACCTTCGGTACGCCAGCCGAACGCGCTGCCGCTCGGCCTCCGTGTCACAGACAGACTTCAGGCTATAAGTCAATGTTTGGATATCAATCAAACAGTACGGCTCCATATACTGCTAAAATGTTAAGGCTACCTGAAATATCTATACACCTGGTAGATGCTGGTGATTATACTATCGCCATGAGATGAACCAGTTATAGCATTGAGTCATCTGAGATTCAACACACTCAACACCCACACACACACTTTTCTCACAGTCTTCCGTGTAGCTATTGAAGGCACCAAAAGCCAGAGCATGTGTCAACTGAATGTCAAGGCCTTTCGGGAACCTTGACCTATCCCGTCTTACTTGAAGTAAATTAAAACTTCCGTTCATTGGATGACAGTCGCTGATTGGCCATCGTGAGATCAGTTTCACAGTCCTCAGTATTAGTTAGTTTAGACCAGTCTCACGGTCCACAGTCTTGAACAGCCTAGTTTAGACCAGTCTAACAATCCACAGAATTATTAAATCTAGTTTAGTCCAGTCTCACAACCCACGGTATTGAACAGTCCAATTTAGTCCAGTCCACGGTCCACAGTATTGGAAGGTCTAGTTTAGTTCTGTCTACGGTCCACAGTACCAAACACGTTAGTTTAGACCAGTCGACAGTATTGAACACTGTAGTTTAGACCAGTCCACAGTATTGAACACTCTAGTTTAGATCAGTCGACAGTATTGAACACTCTAGTTAAGATCAGTCCACAGCATTGAACACTCTAGTTTAGATCAGTCCACCGTATTGAACACTCTAGTTTAGACCAGTCCACAGTATTGAACACTCTAGTTTAGACCAGTCCACAGTATTGAACACTCTAGTTTAGATCAGTCGACAGTATTGAACACTCTAGTTTAGATCAGTCCACAGTATTGAACACTCTAGTTTAGATCAGTCCACCGTATTGAACGCTCTAGTTTAGACCAGTCCACAGTATTGAACACTCTAGTTTAGACCAGTCGACAGTATTGAACACTCTAGTTTAGACCAGTCCACAGTATTGAACACTCTAGTTTAGACCAGTCCACAGTATTGAACACTCTAGTTTAGACCAGTCGACAGTATTGAACACTCTAGTTTAGACCAGTCCACAGTATTGAACACTCTAGTTTAGACAAGTCCACAGTATTGAACACTCTAGTTTAGACCAGTCCACAGTATTGAATGCTCTAGTTTAGACCAGTCCACAGTATTGAACACTCTAGTTTAGACCAGTCCACAGCATTGAACACTCTAGTTTAGACCAGTCCACAGTATTGAACACTCTAGTTTAGACCAGTCCACAGTATTGAGCACTCTAGTTTAGACCAGTCCACAGTATTGAACACTCTAGTTTAATCCAGTCTCACGGTCCACAGTATTGAACACTGTAGTTTAGACCAGTCCACAGTATTGAACACTCTAGTTTAATACAGTCTCACGGTCCACAGTATTGAACACTCTAGTTTAATACAGTCTCACGGTCCACAGTATTGAACACTGTAGTTAAGAGCAGTCCATGGTCGTTAACAGTTCAATTCATTTAGTGTTATTAAGTCTCTTTTTTACTTCCATATTTAGCCGCTCATTAAAAATTCACGTGATAACCATCAATGTTTCTAAGCACCATACCATGTTTCCTAAAAGCTTTCATGATACAGGTCTGCCTGGTGGCTTGGTGTGACTTGTGTTATAACTGGATACAACTTGACTCAAGTAAACGCCGGGAATTTATTTCTCCAACGCCGTTCTATTGTGATTTTACATTATATTGTCTTCAGTATAAAGAAAAGCTAAACAAACACACAACATCCTGTGCAGGGACCTTTAATGACACTAAATAACCTTTTTTTCTAGATGGTACACAGCCATTAAACCTTGTCACGTGACAGGAAGTTGTTCATATTTGCCGTCTAATTTTGAAACACTCAGAAGCCTAACCAATGTTCTGTGTGTGTGAGAGATAAAAGAAGTGATGTTAAATTACTGGCTTTTACTTGAAGACTGCTCATCTTTCATGCATCAAGCTCTGCACTTCAGTTCATAGATACTTGTTGTTTGAAATTGAATGTTCAACCTTTTGTTCAATAGAAGACTGCATTCGTTTTTTTTTTTCAGAATCACTCCATTTTCAATAGAATGTGGACATAATGATAAAAAAAACTAAAACTAAAATCAGACATTATGTGATCGAGGCAGATAGAGAGAAGATGTCGGTTGGAAATATGACGTCACAGATGGTGATGTTGATGGAAAGAGTGAAAGAGAGACAGTAAGAAATAGAATTATACACAGATACAAGCATATAGAACTAGAAAGGGAGAGAGAGAGCGAGAGAGAGAAAGAGCGATAAAGAGATAGAGAAAGATTGAGAGAGACTGTATGAATCTTCGTGGAAGTATTTCAATAAGCGCCCTGTGTTCCATCCTGGCCGAATGTTATGCATGTAGCCTACTTATCTGTAAGCATCAATCTTGGTTAGCTCTATGCATATAAATATGATTATTGAATTTGACAAGTTTTGCTTTGCCTCTAAATAGATTTCATTTTTTTTTCTCATACTCGGTACGCCGTGAGATATTTCCCACGCTAAAGGAAATTGTGTGTTTTTCTTTCATTAAATACTTCCCAGGCGACGATTCGGCAATTTACAGCAACGGTTTGGTGTCTCGCTCATATTGTTTTGTTGTTGGAATGTAAGAACCAATCGATGCGTTTATTGACTTCATTATGCCCTCCTAGCATATCAACATTTAATTAAGGGCTGTCGAGACAGTCTACTATATACTATGTAATGTGTTTCAGATAGTGACTTACATAGTCCGGTTCGACAATTTTGGTATTCACTTCAATGACCCACTGGTGGAAGAAACTGTTTCTTTAGATTCAAAGACCATCTAGCTTGGTAGTAACTAGTCTAGATTCTAAGACAGTCTGGTTTAACAAGCAGTTAGTCTAGATTCTAAGACAGTCTGGTTTAACAAGCAGTTAGTTTACGTTCTAAGACAGTCTGGTTTAACAAGCCGTTAGTCTAGATTCTAAAACAGTCTGGTTTAAAAAGCAGTTAGTCTAGATTCTAAGACAGTCTGGTTTAACAAGCAGTTAGTCTAGATTCTAAGACAGTCTGGTTTAACAAGCAGTTAGTATAGATTCTAAGACAGTCTGGTTTAACAAGCAGTTAGTCTAGATTCTAAGACAGTCTGGTTTAACAAGCAGTTAGTCTAGATTCTAAGACAGTCTGGTTTAACAAGCAGTTAGTCTATATTCTAAGACAGTCTGGTTTAACAAGCAGTTAGTCTAGATTCTAAGACAGTCTGGTTTAACAAGCAGTTAGTTTACGTTCTAAGACAGTCTGGTTTAACAAGCCGTTAGTCTAGATTCTAAAACAGTCTGGTTTAAAAAGCAGTTAGTCTAGATTCTAAGACAGTCTGGTTTAACAAGCAGTTAGTCTAGATTCTAAGACAGTCTGGTTTAACAAGCAGTTAGTATAGATTCTAAGACAGTCTGGTTTAACAAGCAGTTAGTCTAGATTCTAAGACAGTCTGGTTTAACAAGCAGTTAGTCTAGATTCTAAGACAGTCTGGTTTAACAAGCAGTTAGTCTATATTCTAAGACAGTCTGGTTTAACAAGCAGTTAGTCTAGATTCTAAGACAGTCAGACTATTCCAACAATTAGTCTACAGCTTTAATTGAAACAGTCACCTTTGTCCAAGTTCAATGTAAACTTGCGGAGCTGTGTGGGGGTGGGGGGGGGGGCTATCACTATCCTCAGCCCACTAGTCTATTCATGGGAACCGAGACATAAGACGACGGTCTGGTCTTTGATTAAGTCTCCGGCCGCCGGCTCGATAACCCGGATATGTGTTGGACACCGTGTTGATTGTCGGCTTGATTCTTTGGCCCGAGACACTGACCTATGGCCATCGATTGGTCAAGTGCAAATATTGAGGCAACCTGTCCCTATGTACACCTCTACTAGGTAAATACACTGGACTTGCGCGCGCATACATACACACACACGCATACATTTTGCTAGAGATTTATAGCAGTTGAAAGGTCATTAGATGGACAACTATTGGGAACAGATGTATTTTCTGTGATGAAGACATGACGAGGTTCCTTGTATTAAGCCTTATGGGGTGGGGGGTGGGGGGGGGGAGCACTGTATGAGGGTTTAATCACCATAATCTTTGTGAAACAGGACCTTGGTGGTTTCAATTAGACCCATTATAATGTTTAGTGTACCATTGGCGATCTGCAATGCTCACTTCATTATTCTTTCACACTCCAGTGGCCGGAAAGTATACAATATAACAAAGGAAAACAACTTATATACGGAAAACCCTAAAGGAAACTAAAAAACGGAAAACTCTCTTGTGCCATTGCATTATAGTTGACTTTTGCTCGTACGGTACCATAGCATAGCCAATATCATCTGGTTCACCCATAATGTATCCGGTATCCATGCAACATTTGTGTATAGCAAAATGAAAAATAGGGGGTGAAGACGAATGCAAGGGGCAAATAACTCTATGCTACCCCACGGCGCGTCCTTTTATAGCCGCCATTTATCGCTTGTATTTTTCATTACAGTATATATGTGTGTGTACATCAACTGGCTTACTTTAAATTAAAACAAATAGCAGCAGCATACGTGAAGTGATAAAAATATCATGCATGTGACATTGATGGTCAATTTGCTCAACTTTGGTTCTGATGGGTCTAACGCCTAGAAACAAACACAAACAAACATACACATAGGCCTACTATTTTTAAACAAAAAGAGTAACTGATTAAAGTAAACAGTTTCTTGAATTCACAGACAGTTTACCTTCTAAAGACATTCTGTATATCCGAACAGTTCAATAAAATTATATATACTGTACATAAATACGTGCCCAAACCTATGTATGCAGAATACTCTCTACTTCTATCTTATGTGTTTTCTACTGATAATTGACAAGTCTTGATGAGGCCTGACCGTTTCAAATGGAAGAGATCGTGAGCTTCCGGTGCCTATTTCCCTAAATAAAAATCCTAGCTTTTGATGGTTTTTGACAATTGATTTCAACCTCGGCGGCCAGTTCTGGTCTTTTAGAAATATACAAAAGCTACAAGATTAGTTATGAGGAATCGGTTTTTAATATCAAAAGTGAGTTTGCGATAATTAATACTCACTCAGTGTTTGTTGCGTTAAGTTAAATTTAGCTTTTATAAAATTTACTTTATAAAATAAATTAGTCAAAGTTGTGTTGGTTGGTTATTAAAAAAACACAAGCCGTAGATACATAAAAACAAAAAACTAAAATTATTTTGCATCAAGCAATACGTTTGACATTAAACATATGTGACTCTTCACGTCTGACATTCACAATCCATCGTTTTCTATCGGTAACATCTTTTGGAAATGAAGCTGAATGTAATCCTCTAAATCTTTTATTATTCGCAGTACAACCTGTAATGCAGCACACACACGTGTCTTTTTATCAAATGAACGAATGGGACCGGAAATGTTGTACACTTTGAACCTTAATGCATGCGTAATATTTGAGACTTGTTAATGTACAGACAGTAAAATAAGACAATTTAACTTGATAGAAGTTTGGAAGTTTTGTTGTTCAATATACTGTGATTACATACAGATAGAACAGGCTACAAGTGTATGGGGCGATATATAAACACCAGCAGCCAGATAACATCAATAATCAAGCAGACAGACATAGGGCTATTTGATGTATCGCAATAACATAAGACACATTGAGGAGGTGTTAATAGTTCTCTGTCCTGTCTTTCATTTATAAACAGCTGGGATTACTTGCACAAGAATAAACACACTGGAATATTTAAACAGCCCCAAAAACATCTCACCTGTTTAAACCAATCAGTAACTGTGTGAAAGTTTCCGCAACTATAGGCAGCGATCTGAATGGCGGGAGATATTGTATTTCAAAAAACAAACACGGGGGGGGGGGGGGGGGGGGTGTTCGTTGTTTGTTGATAGTTATTTTCGTCACACGATATTGTTGTCATTGTTGTATGTGGCAAACCAAAAATATTGTAAAATATTATGTCCAAACTCTTAAACTGTCTACAAAGCAACATTTCTCTTCTGGTATGTTAGTGAATGATCCCATTTTCAGAATGTTGTCTCTCTGTATGCCATTGCAATACGAGCAATATTTGATAAACATATAAATAAACATACATGAACTATTTGGAATGTTTACAGTGTAGGCTTTTTATTTATTGGTGTACAAATAGATTTTTTTTTAAAGTACATTCCAAGTAATGACAACCCAGTGACTTATCCAGATACACCCCACCCGCCCCACTCTGTCGCACACAGCACACAGAGATTTCAACAAAAATATTTTTAGCATACTTTGATACATTTGAATTATATTGTTGTACAAGTACTTTTATCATTGCATCTCGTGTTTCTATTGACAGTTATCCTCCCGCGGCTGGCGGCCATGGCGTCTGCCAACAACCAAGTGACCAATGAGACGAAGAGGTCAGACATCGCCAAGCAGCTGTTTGAGGCCTACAGCGCCATCTCCTGTTGCTGTATCCTTTTAAAAAAAAATATATATAAATCATCCAGATATTTGTCTCGCATTGATCGCGCCATCACAATCATACATCCAAATACATCATACACTTTACAACCTAGTTGACTGTTACAATCATTGAGTTGGCTGTTTAAACCATTGAGTTGCCTGTGTCAATCATTGAGTTGGCTGTTTCATTCATTGAGTTGGCTGTTTCAATCATTGAGTTGCCTGTTTCATTCATTGAGTTAGCTGTTTCAATCATTGAGTTGGCTGTTTCATTCATTGAGTTGGCTGTTTCATTCATTGAGTTGGCTGTTTCATTCATTGAGTTGGCTGTTTCATTCATTGAGTTGGCTGTTTCATTCATTGAGTTGGCTGTTTCAATCATTGAGTTGGCTGTTATAACCATTGAGTTGGCTGTTTCAACCATTGAGTTGGCTGTTTCAACCATTGAGTTGGCTGTGTCAATCATTGAGTTGGCTGTGTCAATCATTGAGTTGGCTGTTTCATTCATTGAGTTGGCTGTTTCAATCATTGAGTTAGCTGTTTCAACCATTGAGTTGGTTGTTTCAATCATTGAGTTGGCTGTTTCAATCATTGAGTTGGCTGTTTCAATCATTAAGTTGGCTGTTAATACCATTGAGTTGGCTGTTTCATTCATTAAGTTGGCTGTTTCATTCATTGAGTTGCCTGTTTCAATCATTGAGTTGACTGTTTCATTCATTGAGTTGGCTGTTTCATTCATTGAGTTGGCTGTTTCATTCATTGAGTTGGCTGTTTCAATCATTGAGTTGCCTCTTTCAATCATTGAGTTGGCTGTTTCAATCATTGAGTTGGCTGTTTCAATCATTGAGTTGCCTGTGTCAATCATTGAGTTGCCTGTTTCAATCATTGAGTTGCCTGTTTCAATCATTGAGTTGCCTGTGTCAATCATTGAGTTGGCTGTTTCATTCATTGAGTTACCTGTGTCAATCATTGAGTTGCCTGTGTCAATCATTGAGTTGGCTGTTTCATTCATTGAGTTGGCTGTTTCAATCATTGAGTTAGCTGTTTCAACCATTGAGTTGGCTGTCATATCCATTGAGTTGGCTGTTTCAATCATTGAGTTGGTTGTTTCAATCATTGAGTTGGCTGTTTCAATCATTGAGTTGGCTGTTTCAATCATTAAGTTGGCTGTTAATACCATTGAGTTGGCTGTTTCATTCATTAAGTTGGCTGTTTCATTCATTGAGTTGCCTGTTTCAATCATTGAGTTGGCTGTTTCATTCATTGAGTTGGCTGTTTCAATCATTGAGTTGGCTGTTTCAATCATTGAGTTGGCTCTTTCAATCATTGAGTTGGCTGTTTCATTCATTGAGTTGGCTGTTTCATTCATTGAGTTGGCTGTTTCAATCATTGAGTTGCCTGTTTCAATCATTGAGTTGGCTGTTTCAATCATTGAGTTGGCTGTTTCAATCATTGAGTTATGTGTCAATCATTGAGTTGCCTGTTTCAATCATTGAGTTGCCTGTTTCAATCATTGAGTTGCCTGTGTCAATCATTGAGTTGGCTGTTTCATTCATTGAGTTGCCTGTGTCAATCATTGAGTTGCCTGTATCAATCATTGAGTTGGCTGTTTCATTCATTGAGTTGGCTGTTTCAATCATTGAGCTGCCTGTTTCAATCATTGAGTTGGCTGTTTCAATCATTGAGTTGGCTGTTTCAATCATTGAGTTTGCTGTTTCAATTATTGAGTTCGCTGTTTCAATCATTGAGTTGGCTGTTTCAATCATTGAGTTGGCTGTTTCAATCATTGAGTTTGCTGTTTCAATTATTGAGTTCGCTGTTTCAATCATTGAGTTGGCTGTTATAACCATTGAGTTGGCTGTTTCAATCATTGAGTTGGCTGTTTCAATCATTGAGTTGGCTGTTTCAATCATTGAGTTGGCTGTTTCAATCATTGAGTTGGCTGTTATAACCATTGAGTTGGCTGTTTCAATCATTGAGTTGGCTATTTCAATCATTGAGTTGGCTGTTTTAATCATTGAGTTGGCTGTTTCAATAATTGAGTTGGCTGTTTCAATCATTGAGTTGGCTGTTTCAATCATTGAGTTGGCTGTTTCAATAATTGAGTTGGCTGTGTCAATCATTGAGTTGGCTGTTTCAATCATTAAGTTGGCTGTTAATACCATTGAGTTGGCTGTTTCAATCCTTGAGTTGGTTGTTTCAATCATTGAGTTGGTTGTTTCAATCATTGAGTTGGCTGTTGCATTGGGACAATCGTGTTTCTATAATTCAAGATATCTACCAGCATCCTCCTTGGCTAATCCAGGTTATCTGTTCAAAGTAATTTATACAACGTGACGCCTGCTACCATGTTTACTTTTGGTCTAAACCGTCGGATTGGACGCCGTCATCCTATGTTTATTGAATGGCTTCCATTTTGATAAGCTCATTTGCGCATGCGTCATGTCCGGGAGATTATTTTTTTTTTTATTGACTTCCATCTTCCATCTTGATTGGTCATTGTCTCCTCTGTGATGTTTTAAGCTTGTGCTGGACTTAGCGAAGACAAATTTGTACAAATCCAATACATTTTATAGAAATTCGATTGGGTTTCCGGTCAGGACTAGGATTTTCATTCCCTAGGCGTGTAGTCGGATATCTTTGAATTCTTGAGCCCTCGAGATAACACGCGTGTAAGCTGGCGCCACGTATTTCCATGCGCGTGGGCTTCTGTCTACACACTTGGGAAAAGATCTGTTTTTATATACGTATAAATACATCTATGTTGACACATGCGTATCCGAAGATCCGTGCTTACGTGTAAAAAGATGTCTTATTTATATACATGTAAAAAAGATCCCAAATTTACCCACAAAAATGAATCTCTATTTTTACGAGTACTTGTGAGCAATAATAGGTATAAATAGGAAATAAGCGATCCATATGTATTTAGTATATAGCTTTTTACAATGTAGGTGTTTCAAGCTATAGTCAACGTGTGGGTCTTTAGTTATATCAAGGACTATAATAAGATGGACCGCTTTCTCTGTTTCTAGAGCTTATATGTTTATTTATTTTTTTCTGTGCGCAAACCAATAAGGCTGTCTTGAATGACTTCTACGCTCCTACGATTGCATTAAAGGTTTCCGCTGTATACAACTTTCGATTTTAATCTCAATTTTCCATTGAGAAAATCATAGCGAATTACTAAACCGGAAGTCCAGAGGACTTAGTGCCATTGGAAATTCCGAAACTAAGTGTTTCAAGTTATCAAACAGCAGAAATATCAAATTAAGCGGTCCATCTTGTTGTAGTCTTTGGTTATATGCATATTATTTGTTAAGACACGCTGACATAGTTACATAAAGTGGAAGCTGCTTTAATAGAATTTTTTTCTGCAAAAAATCCTTGACTCCGAGCTCTTAGTCTTGAGCGAACAGCTGGTGGCCGAGGCCATGTTGCCAGGGCTGAGGTGTCTGAAGCTGGCCATGGAGGCCCTCGGGGCCGAACATCTAGAGGTGGTCATTGCGATGATCAGAGACTACCAGAGCAAACTGGACATCAGGTAAGTGGTCACTAAATCAGTTTCTGGCATAGCCTGCCACATAATGTTTGAACAACAAGGTGTGTTAAAATTATGGAAGTTGATTCAATATTCAACACTTGTTGTTATAAGACAAATCATGTTGTTATAATACAAACACGTGTTGTTATAAGTGTTACGTCCACAATCCCCTTGTGGCCAGAGCTGTGTAGATCTTGCTGATAATTCTCGTTAGTCCTAGGGGAGACTTTAATCATTAGTATTTATGTTTCAGTATTACACGAACTCTTCTTATAGTCCTGGGCACAAATTCAGTATTAGGATTCCAACATTTCCTTTCTTGTACATTATGGTAGTAGATAAATCTTATAGTAATGTATTCAACACAATAGGATAGTAATTTGACAAGGAAGCTTCAGTGTAACTGTTGTTGATAGTTTATTTCAGGTGGTATGTTCAATATATACAATATATCTATTATGTACAGTTAGAATAAAATAGTGCAAACACAAACGTTCTCAAAGGAACATATTTTGAAACTCTCTGTCTTTCAGACAAAACAAATCATTAAATACTATCCGGGTGGTGCAAGGGATAGACCCATTACCAGTAGGGGTGAAAATCATGGTATCATTACAAAACTCATAACAAAAACGATAGGAACTTCCCCTATTAAATAATGAGTCGTTCCCAGACTCTGAGAATTTGAGATCAACACAGAATCCCAGCATTACCTAGAATCTTTCGTTTTCCTACTAAACGTCCTAATATTGTGTGTAGTAAGAAAAGAGAGAGAGAGGAGAATAAACATTGCGTGTTCCAATTCTTGGAAAAACAATATACATGACACGCCCCCACCCAATGAAAGAAATAATGTACCATAATTACCCAAGTAATACTCAACATGGTACATTTTTCGTACTTAACACTATCGTTTTAACAACCATCAATCAATGGAAGATTATAAGACAATTTAAGCAAACATGGCTCACTGGCACAACTAAATTATAAAAAGTGTCACTACCCAATGGTAATTGTGATTATAACGTAATGGACAAATATTTCCCCGTTAATATTAATATTAACTAATGTCTCAACAAGTACAAATAATTCAAAAATATTCTAGTCATTCTTATTTTAACTATGTACAGTTGTGTGGATTTCCACCAAAAATTTGCAAAAAGTCTTAATCTATTTAAACAAATATAACATTGCTCAAACTCTGTCAATTTTCAACAGTTTACTTCTAATATACAAACCAAAAGATAAGTAATACGTAACTCGAATCAAACTATAGGTTACTTCCCCTTTAAATTACAGTGTCAACTTGACATTAACAGGGTTCATACCTAAGATGATGATACTTCCCCTTTTCTCAAATATGAGGAGAAAATACACTCTAGTTACGATTACTACAGTAATCTAAATATTAAAATGTAATCCACTATTATGCGTTTTTGGCAAATTTAAAAGTTTAATATAAAAGATTGTTCAGGGTTGAATGAGTGCACACCTTTAGGTACCTTTGTTTCCCTCCATTCCCGGATATATGGAATATATAACAACCTATACAACATAGTGAATATCCACTAGTTTTTCCCATTCTATTACCATGATATAACAATTTAGCAATAGATTTCCAATATTATCTATTAATTTATACCAATTAAGATTACATCTCTTTCTAAGATAAAAATTGTACATATTATTATTTAGTTCCATTCATTAACTAAAATAAAACAAGATAATAAATCAACTAGCTCAAAGTTTTCCCACTTAATTGCATGTGATGACAATTACTTTTATCCATCCATATCAAGTAAATACGTGCATATGTATATATTTATTGCATCATGCATCAACATTTAAATGGAATTTTTTTTCCATAATCAAATGAATTTAAAATATATCAGAACATCAATATTATACATGATTATAAAAATTATTAATACTTTCAAAAGACTTGACTTCTGTATGATACAAGTATTCTATAGGTATTCCATAATCAAAATTCAAACGAATGATAGGTTATCATGACACATTCTTAATGAATAAATGAGATGATCTGAAAAAGAAGTATAGGGTTATTCAGTCAATCATGTAGCACCCGAGATAGAGTATCAGCTGTGAAGTTGTCTCTAGTCTCTATCTTGTCGATGATACGGGAATGGGATACCAGTTGGTCTTTGTCAAATTACTTAATTTCCCAAAGTCTCTATAAAACTGCAGTGTGTGGTCGGCTTTTGGTACCATCACACAGGGTGTAGACCATTTGCTATCACATTTTTCTCCTATGTCATCTTCTAACATATATTTTACATCTAATTTAATATGCTCAGGTCTGATGGGGTCAAATGGATGCTGTTTAATAGACCTGGCATTCTCGGTTAACATTACATCGTGCTCTATGACATGTGTCCTACTGGGAACATTTGTAAACATTGACTTATTTTCATGTACCAGCTCAATAATCTTCTCCTTATCTTCTACCGGAAGATGTTCTAGCCTTGTATCTAAACTCTTAAGGGCATCTGTATTATTAAGTTTACTTTCTGCAAACTTATATTCTATCCTAGATAAATCCGTCGGGACTCTAGCTAATGAAATCATGGGGACCTCCCGTGGTTTACTCTTTTCCCTGGAAACATAGGGCTTAAGTAAATTAATATGGCATATCCTCTGTTTTTGTCTCCGGTCAGGAGTCTTTATCAAATAATTGACCTCGCCAAGCTTTGACTCTATCTCATAGGGTCCACTAAACTTTGCACTTAAAGGCTGATTTTGCAAAGGTAGAAACACAAGAACTTTGTCACCTGGTGCAAACGTTCTAGCTGTAGCTTTACGGTCATAGTTCTGTCTCATACGCTCCTGCATCTGTGGAAAATGAATCTTCACATGGTTAAAAGCATGATAAAGCCTATTTTTAAATTTATCTACATATGACAAAAGTCCAATCGGTTCACTGTCCGTTAGCCAAGTTTCATGTAGAAGTTTCAACGGACCTCTGACTGAGTGTCCATACACAAGTTCGAATGGGCTAAACCCCAGGGATTCCTGAGTGGCCTCCCTTGCAGCGAACAGTACATAAGGCACACCCTTATCCCAGTCTTTCTCGTTTTCATAACAGTACTTTTTAAGCATCGATTTTAATGTCTGATGAAACCTTTCCAGAGCTCCCTGGCTCTCAGGATGATAGGCACTTGATAGCCTATGGCTTATCCCTAATTGTTCCATGACTTGTTTGAAAATGTTCGAAGTAAAGTTAGTCCCCTGGTCGGACTGTACTGTCTTCGGTAGGCCATAACGTGTAAAGAAATTTGTCAGGGCGTCTACCACCTTCACTGTTGTTATGTTCCGCAACGGAATGTCTTCCGGGAAGCAAGTGGATGAACACATGACTGTGAGCAGGTATTGAAAACCGGCTTTTGTTTTCGGCAACGGGCCCACGCAATCAATGAGTATATGACTGAATGGTTCGTCGAACGCTGGTATCGGCTGGAGTGGAGCGACAGGAATTCGTTGGTTAGGACGTCCTACCATTTGGCATACGTGGCAAGTCTTGCAGTATTGTTCGACATCTCTTCTCAGTCCTGGCCAGTAGAAGTAAGGGAGGATACGGTGGTGCGTTTTTCGGACTCCCATGTGACCAGCGAAAGGAAGATCATGCGCCATATGCAGTATATCTTGACGATAGCACTTAGGTATTACAATCTGGTGAATACTGTCCCACTCGTTTGTACCTGAGTTGAGCGGTTTCGACTTTCTCATCAACACTTCATCTTTCATGTAAAAACATTCCGCCATTGCATCTGCAGTCTTTTCATCAACAGCTTTCATTCTGAGTTGCATTATTACTTCGTCATTCAATTGTTCTTTCACCAATTTCTGCTTTGGTGACAAAATGTTATCGTTCTCTGTTGCATCACCAGTTGTTAGTTCAGCAAAGAACGTAGCACTTAAATCGATGTCAGGTGTTTCTGTTATCACTGTTTCATTCGCATGTGTGTCTTCAGAACAGACAAACACATCTTTCGTTGCACTACACGGCGTAGCAGGAGTCTTTACCGACTTCTTTTTCTGCATTGCTCTTGTCAGTGCACATGTTGGGCGTTCATTGGCAGGACGTAGGTTTTTGTCCTCCGCCATCTTTGTCTCCAACACTTTAACCGTGGGCTCGACAGTGACTCTGCCGCCCATAATGTCATTTCCTAATATCATGGAAACGCCTTTGACGGGTAGTGCGCGCCACACTCCCACTACGATGTTACCTGTAAAAATATCCGACTCGAGTTTTATTCTGTGCAGTGGAGCTTCCACAGCCTCCATACTAGCACCTCTCAGCACAACAGACTCACCGGTACTGGTGGCATCTGTTAACGGCACACTGCCCTCCAGGATCACGCTGACAGCAGAACCCGTGTCACGTAATATCTGTATTTTCTTCTTGCTGAGTACATCGACTTCTGTCGACACTGTCCCCTCGTAGACAAAGGGTCGAAAATCGGATAGGTCGTCCTCTTCCGGGACTTCAGGAACCATCTGTTCCTCACGGCCTTCTGAAAGCATAATAGATTGAGTACAGCTATTCTCTTTTACCTTAGATAGACTGTTCTCAAAAACCATCGACTCCACAACTATGGGCGATGCCGGCCGCATTTCTTTTGAGTTTCTTGACCCTGTGTTGCACACTTCTTCTGTCTGCTTGCTATCTTTCTGCACTCTGGCACAGTGTAGAATAGCACCTTGCTTCTTGGTAAGGATCCAACAATCTTTCTTCATGTGGCCCTCTTTCTTGCAATTGAAACATACCACCTTTGCTTTATTTACATCTGTCTGCTTCCTGAAATGAACTAAGTTACTATTATTATTTACACCACTGTTCTTATTATTGTTTTCACTTGTCTCTTTTGGTTTACTAGCCTCCTTGGGCTCTGGTTTGTGCACTTTGGGTTTGTCAGCATAATATGGCTTTATGCTGGCGTGAATTATGGCATAGTTATCTGCCAATCTAGCAGCTTCATGCACATCTTCAACCCCTCGGTCTGAGATGTGGGTTTTAATATCCACTCGAATACAATCATTGAATTCCTCAAACAATATTAGGTTCTTGAGTTTATCAAACTCACTTACATTCTGTGACCTTAGCCACTGTTCTAACATTTTCTCCTTTTGTCTCAAAAAGTCTACATGAGTTTGATCATATGCCTTCTTTCTGTCTCTAAATAGCTTTCTATATTTTTCTGGTGTCAGGGAATAACTTTTGAGCACCCTATCTTTGATTACTTCATAGTCATTTATTTCCTCGGGTGTTAAACTCAACACTACGTCCAATGCTTTTCCTTTGTTGAGAGTTTACCTAACAATAAAGCCATCTTATCATCAGGGAACTGATAATCTACAGCTATCCTCTCAAAAAGCAAAAAGAAATCTTGAACATCTTCTTCTCTGAATATAGGCAAGTGTTGCTTCATTGCGCTAATATCCATACCATTGCTGTCCCTACGATGGTCAGGTCTGTTCATGTGTGCCATCTCTATCCTTTCTCTGCTTTCAATCCTAATTCTTTCATTTTCCCTTTCAATTTCAATCCTAATTCTTTCCAATTCTCTCCTTTCCATACTTTCTAATTCCATTCTCTTCATAGCTAATTGGAATTTTAGGTTTTCACTCAACCCTTCATCTTCATCATTGTTTGATGATCTAGATGACATATTTCTTACCTCGTCTCCGTGGGCAATTACCTCGCCCCCACTGGGAGCTACATAACCTTCATTGATATCGTTCTGTCCCACTTCAACTACACTACCAGTGTTCATGGCATTCTGCCCGTTCAAACATGTCATAATTTCTTTGGTCAAACGATTACGATTAGGTCTTGCCTGTCCTGCCTCAATCCCAAAGGACTCAGCTAATTCTTTTAGTTCAGCAAATGACATGGCATTAAGTTCCTCACTTGATATATTCGAAGCCATAGTATAGCGTTCGAGATATTTGTTATAGTAGAGTAGTATATCTTGTATAATAAAATATAAAGTTCCAACTTACGATTTGTCCAGAAATTTGCACAATATAATATTAAACACTTCGTGGAATCTTCACACTTCCCAAGGAATAAAAACGCAAACCAGTTCTCTCTTCTTTTTTAAAAAGAATAGTTTCACAGTCCTAGAAAACGAAACACAAATATGCCGCTCTCAGTACTACTAATGTCACAAAATATTTCTATGTCAGGAAAAATATAACTCAAATTTTCCAGACGAGATCAACAAATTTTTTTCCAATCCTAGATCAGGAAAAGTAGAACTCAAATATATCGAACGAGACCACTAAATTTTGTTAATCCTAGGTCAGGAAAAGTAGAACTCAAATATACCGGGCGAGACCACCAAATTTTGTTAATCCTAGGTCAGGAAAAGTAGAACTCAAATATACCGGGCGAGACCACCAAATTTTGTTACGTCCACAATCCCCTTGTGGCCAGAGCTGTGTAGATCTTGCTGATAATTCTCGTTAGTCCTAGGGGAGACTTTAATTATTAGTATTTATGTTTCAGTATTACACGAACTCTTCTTATAGTCCTGGGCACAAATTCAGTATTTGGATTCCAACATTTCCTTTCTTGTACATTATGGTAGTAGATAAATCTTATAGTAATGTATTCAACACAATAGGATAGTAATTTGACAAGGAAGCTTCAGTGTAACTGTTGTTGATAGTTTATTTCAGGTGGTATGTTCAATATATACAATATATCTATTATGTACAGTTAGAATAAAATAGTGCAAACGCAAACGTTCTCAAAGGAACATATTTTGAAACTCTCTGTCTTTCAGACAAAACAAATCATTAAATACTATCCGGGTGGTGCAAGGGATAGACCCATTACCAGTAGGGGTGAAAATCATGGTATCATTACAAAACTCATAACAAAAACGATAGGAACTTCCCCTATTAAATAATGAGTCGTTCCCAGACTCTGAGAATTTGAGATCAACACAGAATCCCAGCATTACCTAGAATCTTTCGTTTTCCTACTAAACGTCCTAATATTGTGTGTAGTAAGAAAAGAGAGAGAGAGGAGAATAAACATTGCGTGTTCCAATTCTTGGAAAAACAATATACATGACACGCCCCCACCCAATGAAAGAAATAATGTACCATAATTACCCAAGTAATACTCAACATGGTACATTTTTCGTACTTAACACTATCGTTTTAACAACCATCAATCAATGGAAGATTATAAGACAATTTAAGCAAACATGGCTCACTGGCACAACTAAATTATAAAAAGTGTCACTACCCAATGGTAATTGTGATTATAACGTAATGGACAAATATTTCCCCGTTAATATTAATATTAACTAATGTCTCAACAAGTACAAATAATTCAAAAATATTCTAGTCATTCTTATTTTAACTATGTACAGTTGTGTGGATTTCCACCAAAAATTTGCAAAAAGTCTTAATCTATTTAAACAAATATAACATTGCTCAAACTCTGTCAATTTTCAACAGTTTACTTCTAATATACAAACCAAAAGATAAGTAATACGTAACTCGAATCAAACTATAGGTTACTTCCCCTTTAAATTACAGTGTCAACTTGACATTAACAGGGTTCATACCTAAGATGATGATACTTCCCCTTTTCTCAAATATGAGGAGAAAATACACTCTAGTTACGATTACTACAGTAATCTAAATATTAAAATGTAATCCACTATTATGCGTTTTTGGCAAATTTAAAAGTTTAATATAAAAGATTGTTCAGGGTTGAATGAGTGCACACCTTTAGGTACCTTTGTTTCCCTCCATTCCCGGATATATGGAATATATAACAACCTATACAACATAGTGAATATCCACTAGTTTTTCCCATTCTATTACCATGATATAACAATTTAGCAATAGATTTCCAATATTATCTATTAATTTATACCAATTAAGATTACATCTCTTTCTAAGATAAAAATTGTACATATTATTATTTAGTTCCATTCATTAACTAAAATAAAACAAGATAATAAATCAACTAGCTCAAAGTTTTCCCACTTAATTGCATGTGATGACAATTACTTTTATCCATCCATATCAAGTAAATACGTGCATATGTATATATTTATTGCATCATGCATCAACATTTAAATGGAATTTTTTTTCCATAATCAAATGAATTTAAAATATATCAGAACATCAATATTATACATGATTATAAAAATTATTAATACTTTCAAAAGACTTGACTTCTGTATGATACAAGTATTCTATAGGTATTCCATAATCAAAATTCAAACGAATGATAGGTTATCATGACACATTCTTAATGAATAAATGAGATGATCTGAAAAAGAAGTATAGGGTTATTCAGTCAATCATGTAGCACCCGAGATAGAGTATCAGCTGTGAAGTTGTCTCTAGTCTCTATCTTGTCGATGATACGGGAATGGGATACCAGTTGGTCTTTGTCAAATTACTTAATTTCCCAAAGTCTCTATAAAACTGCAGTGTGTGGTCGGCTTTTGGTACCATCACACAGGGTGTAGACCATTTGCTATCACATTTTTCTCCTATGTCATCTTCTAACATATATTTTACATCTAATTTAATATGCTCAGGTCTGATGGGGTCAAATGGATGCTGTTTAATAGACCTGGCATTCTCGGTTAACATTACATCGTGCTCTATGACATGTGTCCTACTGGGAACATTTGTAAACATTGACTTATTTTCATGTACCAGCTCAATAATCTTCTCCTTATCTTCTACCGGAAGATGTTCTAGCCTTGTATCTAAACTCTTAAGGGCATCTGTATTATTAAGTTTACTTTCTGCAAACTTATATTCTATCCTAGATAAATCCGTCGGGACTCTAGCTAATGAAATCATGGGGACCTCCCGTGGTTTACTCTTTTCCCTGGAAACATAGGGCTTAAGTAAATTAATATGGCATATCCTCTGTTTTTGTCTCCGGTCAGGAGTCTTTATCAAATAATTGACCTCGCCAAGCTTTGACTCTATCTCATAGGGTCCACTAAACTTTGCACTTAAAGGCTGATTTTGCAAAGGTAGAAACACAAGAACTTTGTCACCTGGTGCAAACGTTCTAGCTGTAGCTTTACGGTCATAGTTCTGTCTCATACGCTCCTGCATCTGTGGAAAATGAATCTTCACATGGTTAAAAGCATGATAAAGCCTATTTTTAAATTTATCTACATATGACAAAAGTCCAATCGGTTCACTGTCCGTTAGCCAAGTTTCATGTAGAAGTTTCAACGGACCTCTGACTGAGTGTCCATACACAAGTTCGAATGGGCTAAACCCCAGGGATTCCTGAGTGGCCTCCCTTGCAGCGAACAGTACATAAGGCACACCCTTATCCCAGTCTTTCTCGTTTTCATAACAGTACTTTTTAAGCATCGATTTTAATGTCTGATGAAACCTTTCCAGAGCTCCCTGGCTCTCAGGATGATAGGCACTTGATAGCCTATGGCTTATCCCTAATTGTTCCATGACTTGTTTGAAAATGTTCGAAGTAAAGTTAGTCCCCTGGTCGGACTGTACTGTCTTCGGTAGGCCATAACGTGTAAAGAAATTTGTCAGGGCGTCTACCACCTTCACTGTTGTTATGTTCCGCAACGGAATGTCTTCCGGGAAGCAAGTGGATGAACACATGACTGTGAGCAGGTATTGAAAACCGGCTTTTGTTTTCGGCAACGGGCCCACGCAATCAATGAGTATATGACTGAATGGTTCGTCGAACGCTGGTATCGGCTGGAGTGGAGCGACAGGAATTCGTTGGTTAGGACGTCCTACCATTTGGCATACGTGGCAAGTCTTGCAGTATTGTTCGACATCTCTTCTCAGTCCTGGCCAGTAGAAGTAAGGGAGGATACGGTGGTGCGTTTTTCGGACTCCCATGTGACCAGCGAAAGGAAGATCATGCGCCATACGCAGTATATCTTGACGATAGCACTTAGGTATTACAATCTGGTGAATACTGTCCCACTCGTTTGTACCTGAGTTGAGCGGTTTCGACTTTCTCATCAACACTTCATCTTTCATGTAAAAACATTCCGCCATTGCATCTGCAGTCTTTTCATCAACAGCTTTCATTCTGAGTTGCATTATTACTTCGTCATTCAATTGTTCTTTCACCAATTTCTGCTTTGGTGACAAAATGTTATCGTTCTCTGTTGCATCACCAGTTGTTAGTTCAGCAAAGAACGTAGCACTTAAATCGATGTCAGGTGTTTCTGTTATCACTGTTTCATTCGCATGTGTGTCTTCAGAACAGACAAACACATCTTTCGTTGCACTACACGGCGTAGCAGGAGTCTTTACCGACTTCTTTTTCTGCATTGCTCTTGTCAGTGCACATGTTGGGCGTTCATTGGCAGGACGTAGGTTTTTGTCCTCCGCCATCTTTGTCTCCAACACTTTAACCGTGGGCTCGACAGTGACTCTGCCGCCCATAATGTCATTTCCTAATATCATGGAAACGCCTTTGACGGGTAGTGCGCGCCACACTCCCACTACGATGTTACCTGTAAAAATATCCGACTCGAGTTTTATTCTGTGCAGTGGAGCTTCCACAGCCTCCATACTAGCACCTCTCAGCACAACAGACTCACCGGTACTGGTGGCATCTGTTAACGGCACACTGCCCTCCAGGATCACGCTGACAGCAGAACCCGTGTCACGTAATATCTGTATTTTCTTCTTGCTGAGTACATCGACTTCTGTCGACACTGTCCCCTCGTAGACAAAGGGTCGAAAATCGGATAGGTCGTCCTCTTCCGGGACTTCAGGAACCATCTGTTCCTCACGGCCTTCTGAAAGCATAATAGATTGAGTACAGCTATTCTCTTTTACCTTAGATAGACTGTTCTCAAAAACCATCGACTCCACAACTATGGGCGATGCCGGCCGCATTTCTTTTGAGTTTCTTGACCCTGTGTTGCACACTTCTTCTGTCTGCTTGCTATCTTTCTGCACTCTGGCACAGTGTAGAATAGCACCTTGCTTCTTGGTAAGGATCCAACAATCTTTCTTCATGTGGCCCTCTTTCTTGCAATTGAAACATACCACCTTTGCTTTATTTACATCTGTCTGCTTCCTGAAATGAACTAAGTTACTATTATTATTTACACCACTGTTCTTATTATTGTTTTCACTTGTCTCTTTTGGTTTACTAGCCTCCTTGGGCTCTGGTTTGTGCACTTTGGGTTTGTCAGCATAATATGGCTTTATGCTGGCGTGAATTATGGCATAGTTATCTGCCAATCTAGCAGCTTCATGCACATCTTCAACCCCTCGGTCTGAGATGTGGGTTTTAATATCCACTCGAATACAATCATTGAATTCCTCAAACAATATTAGGTTCTTGAGTTTATCAAACTCACTTACATTCTGTGACCTTAGCCACTGTTCTAACATTTTCTCCTTTTGTCTCAAAAAGTCTACATGAGTTTGATCATATGCCTTCTTTCTGTCTCTAAATAGCTTTCTATATTTTTCTGGTGTCAGGGAATAACTTTTGAGCACCCTATCTTTGATTACTTCATAGTCATTTATTTCCTCGGGTGTTAAACTCAACACTACGTCCAATGCTTTTCCTTTGTTGAGAGTTTACCTTAACAATAAAGCCATCTTATCATCAGGGAACTGATAATCTACAGCTATCCTCTCAAAAAGCAAAAAGAAATCTTGAACATCTTCTTCTCTGAATATAGGCAAGTGTTGCTTCATTGCGCTAATATCCATACCATTGCTGTCCCTACGATGGTCAGGTCTGTTCATGTGTGCCATCTCTATCCTTTCTCTGCTTTCAATCCTAATTCTTTCATTTTCCCTTTCAATTTCAATCCTAATTCTTTCCAATTCTCTCCTTTCCATACTTTCTAATTCCATTCTCTTCATAGCTAATTGGAATTTTAGGTTTTCACTCAACCCTTCATCTTCATCATTGTTTGATGATCTAGATGACATATTTCTTACCTCGTCTCCGTGGGCAATTACCTCGCCCCCACTGGGAGCTACATAACCTTCATTGATATCGTTCTGTCCCACTTCAACTACACTACCAGTGTTCATGGCATTCTGCCCGTTCAAACATGTCATAATTTCTTTGGTCAAACGATTACGATTAGGTCTTGCCTGTCCTGCCTCAATCCCAAAGGACTCAGCTAATTCTTTTAGTTCAGCAAATGACATGGCATTAAGTTCCTCACTTGATATATTCGAAGCCATAGTATAGCGTTCGAGATATTTGTTATAGTAGAGTAGTATATCTTGTATAATAAAATATAAAGTTCCAACTTACGATTTGTCCAGAAATTTGCACAATATAATATTAAACACTTCGTGGAATCTTCACACTTCCCAAGGAATAAAAACGCAAACCAGTTCTCTCTTCTTTTTTAAAAAGAATAGTTTCACAGTCCTAGAAAACGAAACACAAATATGCCGCTCTCAGTACTACTAATGTCACAAAATATTTCTATGTCAGGAAAAATATAACTCAAATTTTCCAGACGAGATCAACAAATTTTTTTCCAATCCTAGATCAGGAAAAGTAGAACTCAAATATATCGAACGAGACCACTAAATTTTGTTAATCCTAGGTCAGGAAAAGTAGAACTCAAATATACCGGGCGAGACCACCAAATTTTGTTAATCCTAGGTCAGGAAAAGTAGAACTCAAATATACCGGGCGAGACCACCAAATTTTGTTACGTCCACAATCCCCTTGTGGCCAGAGCTGTGTAGATCTTGCTGATAATTCTCGTTAGTCCTAGGGGAGACTTTAATTATTAGTATTTATGTTTCAGTATTACACGAACTCTTCTTATAGTCCTGGGCACAAATTCAGTATTTGGATTCCAACATTTCCTTTCTTGTACATTATGGTAGTAGATAAATCTTATAGTAATGTATTCAACACAATAGGATAGTAATTTGACAAGGAAGCTTCAGTGTAACTGTTGTTGATAGTTTATTTCAGGTGGTATGTTCAATATATACAATATATCTATTATGTACAGTTAGAATAAAATAGTGCAAACGCAAACGTTCTCAAAGGAACATATTTTGAAACTCTCTGTCTTTCAGACAAAACAAATCATTAAATACTATCCGGGTGGTGCAAGGGATAGACCCATTACCAGTAGGGGTGAAAATCATGGTATCATTACAAAACTCATAACAAAAACGATAGGAACTTCCCCTATTAAATAATGAGTCGTTCCCAGACTCTGAGAATTTGAGATCAACACAGAATCCCAGCATTACCTAGAATCTTTCGTTTTCCTACTAAACGTCCTAATATTGTGTGTAGTAAGAAAAGAGAGAGAGAGGAGAATAAACATTGCGTGTTCCAATTCTTGGAAAAACAATATACATGACATAAGACAAATCATGTTGTTATAATACAAACACGTGTTGTTATAAGACAAATCATGTTGTTATAATACACTCTTGTTGTTATAAGACAAATCATGTTGTTATAATACAAACACTGACTTTTTTATTTTGGCTTACAAAGGTTTTGTTTCAAATCCGGATCTTCTGTTGTCTGTGTAGGATCCTGTTCACTATGAAATAATACACTCAAGCCACTCGATGAATGTTTAAAGAAGAATTGAATACTTGTACTTATGCACAATAATACCATTCAACCGCACTGGTTAATAATAAGTAGCTACTTGTAGCTAAGCAAAAAAAAAAAAATAACCTAACGAAACCTGCATGCTATATATATATTTTTTTGTAGAAAGTGCTAGAATGGATTTTCCCGAAGTTTTCAGAATGCATAAGAAAAGTCGTTCTAGAAAGGTGTAGAGACTGCGACTAATATAATAAATAACTATCTACTAAAATACTCTCTACAGCCAAAATTAAATATAAATAAATTACTGCATGAAGTACGCATCGAACTGTTTATACGCGCCTCTTTTTTTAAAAAGATTTTGGTATAATTTCTGGACTTAAAAATTACAGCGAATGCAGACATTCTCATAGACACATTGACAAGTCTTAACGTGTATGCATGCATAAAAGTTCACAAAAAAAACATTTCCGGTCGAATTCGATCATTTTATTCGAAACACGTCTGTGTGCTAGGTTACTGGTTGTACGAACATTTGTTGGGGATTAAAGTTTCTTTCATTTTCAAAAGATGTTTACAAAAGATAACAATGTATTGTGAAAGTCAGATGTGAATAATCACCTTTTTATAATATCAAACTTATTGCTTAATGCAAAATAATTTTTGTTATTCGTTTTTATGAATACGAATTTTGTTTTTCAATAATCAAGAAAACGCAACTCTTGACTAATTTATTTTATAAACAAGCTACATGCGACTAACACTTGAGTATTAATTATCGCCTACTCACTTTTGATGTTAAAAACGGATTCCTCATAACTAATATTGTATCCTTTGTATAATTCTAAAAGACTAGAACTGACCGTCGAGGTTGAAATCAACTGTCAATAACCAGCAAAAGCATGCTTTTTTTTGTTTACGGAAATGCCTAAAATAATTAAACATTTAAAAATAGAACCGGAAGTTCACGATCACACCAGTTCAAAAGGTCACGCCTAATTAAGACTTGTCCATTCATCATCATCATCATTGCCCGTCACCCCAGCTGGGGTATGGGCCGCCAACCACAGATCTCCAGAGTCCTCTGTCCTGGGCCATTCTCTCCAATTGAGTCCAGCTGTACCCTATCTTTTCTGTGTCTGCCTCAAGGTCGCGTCGCCAGGTATTCCTTGGGCGGCCCCTTTTCCGCTTGCCTTGCGGGTTCCACTTGAGTGCCTGTCTGGTGATGTTGGTTGGCGGCTTGCGCAGGGTGTGCCCTATCCAACCCCATCTTCTTCTTCTGATATCCTCTTCTATAGGGCGTTGGCAGGTTCTTTGCCAGAGGTCGGTATTGTTTATGGTGTCAGGCCAGCGGATCTGGAGTATCCTTCTGAGGCAGCTGTTGATGAAGGTTTGGACTTTGCCAGTGGTAGCTTTTGTCATTCTCCAAGTTTCCGCGCCATACAACAGGACTGACTTAACATTAGAGTTGAACAGTCTAATTTTCGTATCTAGGGACAGCTCTTTGGAGTTCCATATATTCTTGAGTTGGATGAAGGCGGCTCTTGCTTTGCCTATCCTTGCCTTGACGTCTGCAACTGTTCCTCCTTGCTGGTCAATGATACTCCCCAGGTAGTTAAAGGACTGCACCTCCTCGAGTGGGATTCCATGCAGTGTGATTGATTCGGCACAAGAGGGGTTGATCTTCAAGGTTTTGCTCTTTTCTTTGTTGATGTTCAGTCCAACCTGTGCTGATGTGGCTGCCACCATGTTGGTTTTTTCTTGCATTTGTTGTTGACTGTGAGAGACGAGTGCAATGTCATCTGCAAAGTCCAAGTCTTCGAGCTGGTCCCACAAGGTCCACTGTATACCGTTTCTGCGCTCCCGAGTGGATGTTTTCAACCGGAGTTCGTCAAGGATGCCTGTTGTCGCCATTTCTCTTCCTCCTGACCATAGACTGGATTATGAAAACATCCACTTGTCCATTACAGTGTGTAAAAAATTTGCTTTTCTCAGACTGAGAGGCCGGCTAGTCCTGCGGTTAGTTCACCGGACTGTCAACCGACACGTCGCGGGTTCTATCTGCAGGAGTTTTGGGTCTAGTGGACGTAATAATCTTCTATCTAGAAGGAACGTCTGTAAAACGTGTAAGAATTGACTACCTTATGTATGCACCTCTCAAATAATAAACTTTTTTTTCACACACACACACACTCACACCCACAGTTTGCAGAACCGGAAGGATGAACCGGAACCGAATTTTCGGTGTGGGATCTTTTCAAGCGAGAAATATTCTTTGTAGGCCAATAATTACCCAAGATATTTTTTTTCTAGGCAAAATAATTATATGCCGACCGGAAAAAGAAAATCTTTAGAGAATTTACAAAAAAAAGAAAAGATGAACGTGTTCGTGAACGTGTTCGTTTTTTTTAATCTTTTCTTTTTTGCATTTTATAGCTGATCCCAATTTTTTTTTTTTACTAAACTTTCACTTTTAAAGAAAAATTGTCCAACGTCTTATCAACAAATTGTAATTTATAGATAAAATAATATTTGTTTTTTTTTTAATTTGTTGAAAATGTTTTGCTAAAATGTCTGAATCTGATAATTGGAACCGGAAGTGGGTTTTGTTCGGGGCCTTTTTATAACCTGGATTTAGGTTTTAGACAAACAAATTCTTGCTAACCCGAGCACACAGTTCTGCAAGTCAGATCTTTTAGCCCTAAGCAGCTGCCAACCTATAACTTTCCAATCCTTATGCCAAGTTGCATAACTCCGTTTATTGAAAAAAAATCAGACAAAAAATATTTTAAAATTCACTGTAAAAAACAACAATCCAAGCAACTGAATTAAATTTTTCATATTTCAAATATAAGAATAGAAAGTTTAATTCAAACCAGAAGAGATGATAATAAACTGATAAATAAAAGGGAAAATAATTTTGAAAAATCACTGAGCACACGTCGATCGGCTCCGATGGTTTCTCAAGAAATTTTGAAATCATCGTATCGGACTTAAATCCTTCTATTCAAAGCCTATTCAACTTCTACAATGCTTTCAATATCCTAGCAACAAAATAATACAGCCTTTTTTCATCAGCCCAGCCTAATGCTTCCTAAATATTGCCGAAATACCATCTTTTGTTTCGTAGAATTAGCTCTGAAAATTCTTTATTTTAAAAAATTCATTAAAATTCAATCGAACGACCTAAAAATACCAAATAAACGTGTAAAAATAGCATCACTATCGCTCTCTTCGGTCAGAGTTTAAAAAGGCTTGTATATGCATTTAAAAACTTGCATTGCGATCAGAAACGAAACGACCCCGAATCGGCGTGGCGACTGTAGTTATGAAATCTAGGTACCTATGAAATGTAGGTTAATGGTCTCTGAAAACCTCCCCAAATTTTAAACCCTTATCTAACCATGGTTTGTTCAATATTGGACTAGACTAGACAATCTTTTTTTTTTTATCTTTTCGCTGATGGCTTCAATACAGTCATCCGAGCCCCCCCCCCCTCCCCTATCTCCACCTCGGGCGAGCTAGCAATTCCAAAACGCCCCCCCCCCAACCTTCATCCCACCGAGATGCCCAGATGGAATCTACAGATTCGCTAACAAGCGTGCTCCACGGGCGTGGACGGGCAGATACAATAGATTGGGTTGCACGCGTCATTTCCGTTTTTTGTTTTGTTTTGTTTCTTTCATTTGTTCTTTCTGTGCACTTCGTTTCGTAGTTTCCTTTTCTGCCGACCATGATATTAATGACGAGAGGGGGGGTTCGATGTTTTCCCCCTTCACTTCCCTGGTGTTTTCTATTTGTAACGGAACTCCCGGAAGTGTGAAGGAGAGGGGGGAGGGGCGGAATGCATACATATTCATTGAGATACAAGAGACACCTGTGGCTTCATCAGCACCCACGGGGAAAGGGAGGTGTGGGGGGGGGGGGGGCAGGGGATGTTCTGTATTGCACATTGCGTCATCATTGACATCTGTAGAAAGATGTTAATGAGGGGGGGGGGGGGATGAGGGATCAATTGTCGCCAAGCACGGCATGTGTGTGCAATTATACTTAATTAGAAGTCTCTGTGGCTCCTTTTTCCAAACCATGGCGCCTTCTGTTGAACACTGATTAAACACCAGCTAAACACTAATTAAGTATTAATTAAACACTAATTAAATGCTAATTAAACACTAGTTAAACACTAATAAAGCACTAATTAGGCACTATTTAAATACTGATTAAACAGTAAGTACCAATTAAACACAGATTAAACACACATTATGCACTAGTTAAACACTGATTAAACACTAAACATTAGTTAAACTCTAATGAAGCATTAATACTAATTAAACACTAGTTAAACACTAAATAAATACTGATTAAACACAAATTAAGTAGGCCTACTAAGCTTACTAGTTAAACACCAATGAAACAATAGTTAAACACTAACAATGTGAGAGAATGCGACTTCTCATAGCCCTTGACTTTGAGGGCGCAATGGGAAAACCTTGCTTGAATAAAATCTGGCACCATTTTGTGGAAGCCTTTCTGGAACACACTGTCGAAGCGTCTAGATCTCGTTCTTGCATGTGTCACTGTAGAAATAGCATTCAGTTAAGTATCAGGCCTGCCTACGTAACAAAAATTAAGTAAAAAACATGAAAATATTAAGATCTAGATCTAGTCATTTTGACTGAAAATTTGTAATAACACACTTTTTTATTTATTTAGATAGCGATGTAATGGTACTTTACTTATGATAGCTACCATCAGGGGCGAAGCCAGAATTTTTTCCATGGAGGTGGGTGAACTTTCGCGTGACAAACATTTACCAAATTTTTAGCGAATTTAGTACATACTAGAAACAAAAACTGTTGAAAAAAATATTTCTACAAAATTCCAGGGGAGACTTAGCCCCCCTCAGCCTCCCATGTGGCGTCACCCCTGGTTACCATCAAGTTTAACCACTCCATCAACTTCTCCACAAAAATTTCGTCCATTGAATTTTTTATCACAACAAAAGTCTTGCCCTTGTATTGCTCTCAGAAAAGGCCTTGACCTCGTATTGTCGCTCTAACAATTGTTACCTTGACCTCTGTGACCCTCACTGGGTTGATTTGAGTTTCTTCCCTTTTGTTTCACCAGGACGTTACCCGCAGGTCCAGTTGAAGACATCAAGACCTCCGTTATGTCCAAGATCAAGGACACCACCTCTAAAGCCAACATCGGGAACATCTTCAACAGGAAGAAGTAGTGTCCGTCCCCCTGCGGGGCTCGGCCAATAGCGAGAAGGTCTGTTTGCCCAGTGATACAGAGTGGTCATTAGCATGGATAGAAAGCAGTTTTAGAAGACTTTCCAACTGACCTCACGTGTTCACACAGACCGGCATTGGACATGTCCACCTTACAAGACAAGGCATCCTGGACTGTCCACTTAAAAAACACATTATGGCATAGAACTTTAGCTGAATGACCAAACATAAAGGAAATAATAATTCAAATTGTCACAATCTGACTTTTATAGCTGTAATCATAAACAGATCTCTGTCCATTAGATTATATATAGATGATCACTTATTGAAATAATATTTTATGGACCTAAACAGAAATATTTATAATTGGACATTTTGGACTGACCTACAAGCACATATTAATAATTGGACATTTTGGACTGACCTATAAACACATTAATAATTTGACATTTTGGACTGACCTATAAACACATATTTATAAATGGACATTTTGGACTTATCTATAAACAAATATTTGTAATAAGACATTTTGGACTGACCTATAAAAATAGTTGTACTTAGACATTTCCGACTGAGACTGACCTTTAAACTGTGATGAGACGTTTTGGATTGACCTAAAAAAAAAGAATTTGTGTGATCAGACTATTAACAGATGATTGTGAATAGATTAATCACATTTTTTTTGTCTCTGTATGTCTTGAGAGGATTCATCTCTACCTGTGCCTAAGTCAATTCCTTAATGCAGGGTTGGAGGGAGGGGGGGGGGGGAGTGAATCCCTGTGGGCCCACATAGCAACTGGTATAGGTTGGAATTATTGGGGAACAGGATTTGTGGGGGGGGAGGGGGTCATTAAATTTAAAGAGCATTTTTTATAAGGTCACAGTAGAGAAGGTGATTGGGAAGGTGTCAGATGGGACCAAAGGTCATAGTTCACCAAACCTTTATTTATACACATTATGACAGGATGGCATGGTTTTCTAATGTTAGTCTTTTGGGGAAGGGTAGGTAGTAAACTTTAGCGCAATACATGAACATTTTTATTGTGAAATTGTTGTGTATACATTTTCTTCACTATGTCTGATTATATTTTTACAGGTTAGCAGTTTCACATATCCTTTATTTATAAACACTTGAGTTAAATATATGAATGGTTAGAGTTCGAATCCTATTGCTTGTATATTATGATCCCACTATGTATAGTTGCTACTAGACTGCCAGAGCTTGTCATATAATGTATTGGACATTTTTATGATACAATATTTAATCCTGACAGAGCAAGTAAGAACAGAAACACAATGGTATCTTCTTGTTCCTGTTCGTAAACTGTTCAGTCAATGATAGAAAATTATCTTCATTTATAAATAGAAAGTGTTGTGCTGGCTGAATTTATTTCACTTACATCCCTTCTATATTCAAACCAGACGTCACTTTTTTATATTAAAAAACAAACATGGATGGACATTTTGGATTTGGTACAACTGAAGTAGTGCAGTAAAAAAAAAATATTTTTTTCCCCGAGTGGCATCCAGGCATGGAGTGGGTTGTCTGAACAAACCAGGAAAACCAGTAATTTAACATCATTTAAAACACTAATAGAATCAAACCACGGATGAGCATAGGATGCAATAAGCTTTTTTTTTTATAGAAGGAGCGACTGTAATGTATAAGATAAATCATGTTTATATCGTCGTTGGTGAAAACCGGCCGAGTCCAAAATAGCAAATTTTTCAGGAGAAGCAAAAAACTGCATAGATCGAGTAAACGAATCAACATAGCCGCTTTAATAACTTTATAAAGGGGCACAACGTAATTATTTAGCTAATTAAATACAACTGGACTACACTGTGTATTATATTGAACTCATGAACTAACACTTCGGTATAATACTAATGTCATAATATAATGAAACAATGTGAAAGGTCTTACTAAAAAAAGTGATACTTCAATTTGTGTAATACTAATGTAGTACATGTTGTGAATTCTGTAGAACATTTGTTTGCGTAATACTTAAAGTGAAATATTCTGTGCAATATAGTTTCGTTGTGTTGTGAATCAAATCCAGAATCTATAATTTATTTCACTTCATCCCACTTTATGTGATCAACACTTCCGTAAAATACAAGAAAAAATAAGATAAGACTTTTGTATTTTTCTCTGCTATGCAAATTTCATTAGGCTTTTGTTCTTCTTTGTGAGAAATTATTGAACTTCAATCTTTTTCTGACTAAATATTTGTATTTAATAGTCAGACTAACAATATAAAAAATTTTAATTGTCCAGTTATTCTCATTTTATTTTAAAACTATACAATGGCTAAAGGGAAATATAGGAACATCATTTTTATTTTGTCTTTAAGTTTAAGCAAAGACTATAATAAGATGGACCGCTTGCTCTATTTGTAGAGCATACATGTTATTTTTTCCGCGCGCATCCAATAACGCTGTCTTGAAATGACATCTACACTCCTAGGTTTGCCTACATTTTTTCGCTGTATACAACTTTCTATTTTAATTTTTCATTGAGAAAATCATGGCGATTAAATAAAACGGAAGTGCTCAGTACAAAAGGGAATCGGGAATTCCAAAAAGAAAGTATTTTGAGTCATCAAATAGCAGAAATATTATAGCAAGTGGTCCATCTTAGTATAGTCTTTGGTTTATGGAATACCATGTTGCACTTGACTATGTATTTACTTTTCTGTCAATATTTTTACAGTTATGTTTGCTCAATTTACAGCAGGCCTATATATGTGTCCCTGCTCAATTTACAGCAGGCCTATGTATATGTGTCCCTGTAAATTATTATTTTGGTCTGTGACCATTCAACTAAATTTTTGGCCAATACCTAAACCCAAGCCCTGCATTGGAGAAAGTTTAAAAAAACAAACCAATGTGTGTTATTTTCTTCTTGTGATCTGATCAAACCATTTGTGGACAACTCCTACTATATGGTGTTTCTATGTCCATATGCAATTGATTACTTTCCCAATCAATCTTTTTACCACACAATCATTCTGTATATTTTGTACCATCCAACATTTGTGTATTATTCTATTTGTATATAGATTAATGTTGTACGCAGATCTTTCTTTATTTTTAATGTCTGAAGTTGTTTGTTTTTTTTCCTTTTCATATCTACAAATTTTCCAAACAATATTTGTTTTATTTATAAATATTCAATTCTTACTAATATAATTAATTAGATAAAACATAAAATTTTTTTTTCTCTACAGTTTTCTGTGTGTATCTTAACTCTTGTATTTAACTCTAGAAATGTTTCATCTATTTTATTCTTACCTCTAAATGTTGTGTAAAAATTCTATACATTTTAAATATCAAAACTTAGTTTGTTTAATGAAGTGAGCTGTTTCTTTTTTTTTTAATTCTAGATTTTGTAGAATTTACTCTGGTGCCTGGAACCTGAACAAAATGATAAGTAAAGAATTTTAGTTTGTTAATTGAAAACAGATTTTCATTTACAATGTTTTTATATGAAATTTCTAGAAATTTTCTCCACATATTGTGCTAGGGAAATTATAGGCTAGATATAATGAAGAAATTATAGGCTAGAAATAATGAAAAAATTATAGGCTAGAAATAATGAAGAAATTATAGGCTAGAAATAATGAAGAAGTTATAGGCTAGAAATAATGAAGAAATTATAGGCTAGAAATAATGAAGAAATTATAGATACAGACTAAAGCCATTCTTTATATTTGACTTCTTCTATTTTGTGAGTTTCAAAAATTGTTGTTTTATAGTGTGGCTTGCCTCCCCTTACAATAGTACAACATCAAACTGATTCAATTTATTGAATACCCAGTCATTGTGTAGGATTGAACATATTGTATTTTTTATATCTTTTCTTTTTATGTCCTTCAGTTTACTAAACCATTTTTATTGAAACTTTATTTACTAGTATCTTTAATATGCTTGAACTGAAAAAATTAAAAACAATTGAAATTTTTGTGATGCAAGTTAAAGTCATTCCTGACTTCACAGGGTCTACATAGCTTGGATATATTTATCTAATTGAAACTCTACTCGGAACTCTACTCGGAACATTTCTTTTCCTGTTCTATAAACTTTACAATATCTGCGGAATACAATCAAGAGCAACAATATATGATGGAAATTGAATGTATTGCCAGAGTCTTGAAAAAAACAACTGCATGCATTAAACATTATTCAAAAAATTACTACAGGAAAACAATATGTGTCAACTTGTTTCCATAGTAACAGAAGAGTATTATAGTATTATTAATTATTACAATGAATTTACAAACATTTCAGCTACTGAAATTTTTTTTTCTTGGTTTGATTCCTGCTTTATATGGCTGGCATAATGCTACATTTCTAGCATAATGTCCAAAGTATGGTGGTCCTAGATTCATAATTGTCTAGTTCGCATAAGATTAAACATGTAGGTACTTATTATGGTCAAACATGTACCAATAAATCAGGGATCTGTTGCTTGCTGTCATTACATTTAATGAGGAGTAGAATCCTAGGCTCCTGTAATGCTGTATACCTTTCTTAGCTCTATGATCAGTCGCATGGCAATAGCCATTTCTCTTGAAAACACAGGAGCAGCCACAGGGCACACAATGTGTAAAAAAAAAACAACATCATTTAGCTGACTAGGCCAATATAGTCTTACAACTAGCTTCCTATGCATACACAGAAATATTTGTGAAAGTAAAACCTAAATATTGGTTTGTAATTTTCTTTCTGAACATTTATAAAATAAACGTGCTTTTTTTTATTTGACGATTGAAGTCATTTAACTCCACCCACCAAAGTAACCGCTTACTGAACTATAAAAAAATGGATTTGACAGGGAAAGAATATTCTTGATGGGGAAAAGCGCCCGCCATTGTTTTATGTTTTCACTTATCTATAAATTACAGTGATAGCGCTCAATGTTGAAACCACGTGACTTGTGATGTCATTAAACAGGGTTTTTAGTTGCCTCTATGTATTTTGCTCTTTGCTTGTAGTCACATGTACGTGGCGGCCAATGGGCGCCGTTTGCTAAGATTAAACTCAAAAAGACGAGTAGGTTGGGGCAAATAATAAGAAAATGGGGGAAAGCGGAGGAAGTTAAACATCTTGTAGAAAAAGAGTTTTTTTAGCAATGTAAAAGGGGAAGGTAACTACAGCCACCTACATAAACCTCTAGGCTACTGTGTGTGTGTGTTAGTGTTATTTTTATCTTTGCTAGTGTATTTTTTTTAAATGCCTCAAGTCTGAAGTGATATTTGACACTAAATAAACATTCCATATTTCTATATCTCTAAAAATGTTTTTTTTTTGTTTTGTTATTTTAATTACCAAAGTATTAATGAGAATGTTTGTTGAAAGAGTTGTGTTGGCTCAATTGATTTTACTTACAGCCCTTATACAATCAAATCAGACATCACTTTTTTATATATTAAAAAATAAACAGGTAACCAATTCAGAATTTATCAACACTGAGAGTTGCCGGACTTGTTTACAAAAGAAGGCGGGGCAGTCCGGCAGTAAAAGTTAACGTTTAGGTCTATGCTTAGTTGAGTAACAATCTGAAAACTAAATGACTAGCAAACTTACATGGTCCAAATAGTATTTATAGAAATGTTAAAATACAAATATATAATTTAGAAATAAGTCCCAAAGTTTTTAGTTGTGTTTTACTATTCCTTGGCAATACTAATTACTATGGTGGTTATATCACGGATGTATGTACACTGGACGTTTTTTTTTAAATAAATTTTGTTTTTAATGTTCACATTTAAACAAAAGTAAATATTAGTTTGTTTACCGCTTCTCTATTTTCACTTTCTCTCCCTCTCTTTCTTCCTAACAACTCAAACATAACTGTTTGTCAGTTCTCATACAGCTCGACAAACATAAATGTCTGCAGACATGTATTGTCAGTTCTCATACAGCTCGACACCATGAGAGGATTGTGCAGCTGGTACATTGCTCCGCGGCCATTGAAGCTCGGGAAAGGGTCAATAAAATATCTATTCTAGAGTCTCCTCTTTTACCTTTAAATTTCCCCACGGCCAGTCTCAGTCTGACTCCAGTATGACTCCAGTATGACTCCAGGATATTATAATCCCTTCGGCGACCTCGCATACAATAAAACAATTCTGTAAATATTTGTTTAAAATACTTTTTTTAAGGTCCAATAAAACCATTTAAAAAATACACAAATTAGTGGCATTTATTGGTAATAATATATGATACTATTTATTTAAACCTTAACAACTTGTCGTTATATAATTTTATGAATCTGAAAGACAAAGAATAATATATTATTATATTTAAAAAAACACAAAAAAAAATATTATTAAAGAAGTGTTGAGAAATTGTCAACTAATGCAAACTTTTCACTTTTACAGTTTCATATGAATAAGATAAGATAAGATAAGAATTCCTAAAAATACTTTTTGTGTCAGTGTATTGTTAAAATGTAATGGGCCGTATTGCTGCTGAGAGTTAACACCCTTGCCCCTTTTACAAGTCAATCTTTTATGACTGACTTGTAATTTACAAGTCAGTCATAAAAGATTGACTTGTATAAGGGGCAAGGGTGTTAACTCTCAGCAGCAATACGGCCCATTGACTTGAATACCGTCAGGATTCTAGAATATGTAATAATGTAATTTGTGCATTGACAGTAAGGTATTGGTGTAGCAGATATGATATATAGCTAATGCTCGGGTTATCAAAGTCTAAGTTTACAAACATCAATTTACATTTGTAGTGTAGTGTCTTGAAAGAAAACATCATTATAGTTCAGTTGTTGAACATTTAACTAAACTTTATTGGGACAAAATACACAGGGGGCGAGGGTAGCATGTGATCTTACAGCACGAAAACGAACAATACTGACCACTGAACTTTGACACACACACACACACACACACAGTACATTGTAAACATGTAGGACACTACACCATTGACAACAGACTTCCACAATAGTAGCTGTCAACATCGTACAAGTGTGACTAAGAAAACCATTAACAGTTTGATACGATTTAAATTTAAACTAAAGTCTCTTGTAACTAGGTAATGGTAATTCTTAGGTAAGTGGGTAGGCCAAAGCTTAATGGTAAAGCTAATTATAGGTACCGGTAACTAGGTAATGGTAAGGATTGCGTTATTAGACAATGGTAAAGTTTAGGTAACTATGTTTTGTTAAGGGGAGGACATCCATTAATTACGTCAACCATATATAGCTCTTTGACTATCAGCGTGGACACACAGAAAATGGATTAGGACAACTTGATACATGTATTACGTAATGTCAAACAAGTCATGCACGGACGGAAATGACGTCACGCCTTTCGTACCTTACTAAGCTATCATCTGTGTAGTTTTAAACACGTGCATTGTGTCACGTGCGAAATCAGCTACTGACGTTAGATGATATTTTTAGTAATGTATTATTATATATTTATATTCTTTTGATTCATATCCATCTTGGATCTCACAAGGTTGTATAAGAACTTGTATTGATGTTATTCAATTAGATTTGATGTTTATTTTACTCGTTTGATATGAATCTTTTGTGTATGAAATGATTTAGATAAACTGTACCTTAATATATAGGAAATCCACAATCCTGTTTGAAATTGAACACAATTTTATTCCAACAAGTTGAGATGATAAAATATAACAATACCACAGAATACATGTACCAGTATTATATAATGAAACTTAATCAGTTGAGATTCTTCTATAACGAACTAAGCTGTAATCCTATCTTTAAGAAAATGGTCAAAAACAGTCCTCACACATTAGCGCCCAAACTAGAACTAAACTAAACTAACGGTATTCAACCCTCGTGCATATGACGTATTTTATTGCTATGACGTAGTGTCTAGACATATGCATGTTTTATTCCTAACACGGAAACATTTCGGGTTTAAGATTATTTCATTTTAACTTTAGTTAATAATAACAGAACCAATATAATATGGAAATAAATCTACTCGTAACACTCGCCCCCCCTTAAGACACAAAGGAATTACAGACAGCGTTAAGTATGGAATTCTTTGTAGAGTACCCATAGAATGAACCGAATTCCCAAACTATTCGTAAGATTTAATTGACTATTGGACAATCTTTTTAAGATTAAAATGAACCATATTTTACATATCCCTTTAATAACAAAGTCGCTATTATGGAATCCCTTATCACATTATCTTAACAATGATTATTAACTAAACATTTATTTATCAATTAATATTTACAATTATGATTATTGTGTGTACAACGTTGACCATAAAACTATTACCACCAATAACCAATTCCCACAGAATTGATATGAATTACCCAAATAAGTGGAACCGATTAATAATTGATAGATAATTCTTTTGAAAGTTTAATTTATTTATAACCGATCACTGTATCATTAACTAATGATTTTCAGTTATTACATTATTATGATGTCTAAATTATGACATCAAGAATATTTAAAAATGTGATAATCTCAGCTGATTTAGCTTTTACATAGCATAAAATAAGACATCCAAATTATAACTTGACGACATAGAAACAAACAATTTGCAAAACACATCAATAATCAATTGAACAAACACAAGTGTGGATGTATTCAAGTTAAATACCGGTGTGTGTGCAATTGATGTATGCAATAGTTACCTTTTACCTTACAACGTATGATTGTTTCTAGTAGAATTTGAAGTTTTGTTCTGTAATGTTTCATATTGTAATATTTCAAAACAGAGTTTATTTATTGTCATATTTACAATAATATAAATGTTAATCAATACAATGAATGACATAAAAGAAAAACATTCACGAGAAACTGGTTTCCTCCTGTTCAATCAGTCTTGTTCTATTGCGTACATCTGCGAATAGATTAATATTAATATGTTCATTAATTTGACCTTTGATAGCGGATTGTTCGCAAGCAGGTAAATGTGCCAATTTTTCATTAAGGGTTTTTAAAACTTTTGTGATTTGTAATTTGCTTTCTGCCAATTCACGTTCAATTTCGGGTGCATTATTCCCGACTTTAATAACAGTGTTTACCGAGGCAACAACTTTTTGTTCTTCTCTGGTAATGTATGGTTTCAACATATTGATATGGCACACTCGTTGCGATTTCCGTCTATCAGGGGTCTTTACAAGATAGTTAACCTCACTAAGCTTAGCCATAACCTCGTAGGGTCCTGTAAACTTGGCACTCAGGGGTTGACCAGACAGTGGCGTCAGCATGAGAACTTTATCACCAGGTTGGAAGATACGGGTTCTTGCGTTGACGTCATAATAGACCTTCATCTTGTCTTGTGCCTGCAAAAGATTAGATCTGACAACTTTAAATGCATTATACAGTCTATTTTTTAAATTTTCCACGTATGTCAGTAGACCAGTGTCTTCAGTGGATGATAACCATGTCTCTTGTAACAGCTTTAGTGGTCCACGAACTGTGTGTCCGAATACCAGTTCAAAGGGACTGAAACCAAGAGATTCTTGTACAGCCTCTCTGGTTGCGAAGAGTGCGAAGGGAATACCACGATCCCAGTCGTTGTTATGCTCGAAACAGAAAGTACGGAGCATATTCTTCAATGTTTGGTGGTATCGTTCCAGTGCGCCTTGACTCTGTGGATGATATGCACTCGATACTGCATGACGAATACCCAGCCGTTCTAAGACTTGGCGAAATAACTTCGATGTGAAATTTGTACCTTGATCTGACTGCACGGTTTTCGGAAGACCATATCGGGTGAAGAATCCGATAAGTGCATCAGATATTTTGTCGGCATTGATGCTACGTAGAGGAATAGCCTCTGGAAATCTCGTTGCCGAACACATTATAGTAAACAGATACTGGTGGCCAGCCTTAGTTTTAGGCAACGGACCGACGCAGTCTATAATGATGTGACTGAAGGGTTCTGAGAATGCTGGTATGGGTCGTAGAGGAGCTACCGGAATGGTCTGATTCGGTTTGCCGACCATCTGGCAGACATGACATGATCTGCAAAACGATGTGACGTCACGACGTAGGCCAGGCCAGAAGAAATATGGAAGAATCCTGTCGAAGGTTTTCTGTATCCCTAGGTGACCAGCATACGGTGAATCATGGGCCATATGTAGTATGTCCTTGCGGTATACATTGGGTACCACGATTTGATGTACTTCGCTGCATGTTTCATCGTCGTTTTCTTTCCCTCTCCATTTCCTCATCAACAACTCATCCCTCAGGTAATAACCTGCGGCCATTGTTTCTAATTCTCCTTCATTCTTTGCTTCCTCTTTTAGCTTCCCGATCTCTGGATCTTTGCCTTGAGCAAGAATGAGTAGTTGTCTATGCGACAAATTATTTTGATCAGTATGACTTGAGTGACCACCTAGAACATCCGCCATGAAGGTTGCTTGCAAGTCAATCTCTGGTGTTGGTTCTGGTTTCTTTATCGATTCATTAGTCATCTGCTGTTTCTCCATAGCTCTAGTGATAACACATACTGAATTTTCAGTATTCTTACACTGAACAGAGTCTTTGGTTTCTTTAAGTACAGGATGTACCTGATTCTTGGCAATGTCACTTCCTAAAAGTAATGAAATGCCTCTGTAGGGAAATTTCTTCACTATCCCAACAATAACAGATCCAGTGAAGTAATTACTCTTCAACTGTATACGATGTAACGGTGCCGTGAGTGTTCCAGCCATAGTACTGATTAAGGCATACTGGCCTGTATGAGTCAATTTCGACGTTGGTACAGTATTCTTCAACAGTAGAGATATATCAGCACCGGAGTCACGTAGAATTTTAATCTTCCGTTCTCTAGCTTGATTATCTATAGGTGACACATAGCCCTCGCTAACATCCGATAGCATGCACTCGGGTAGTTCTCTGCCTACTGAGTTTCTTGCTACACTACTGCCTCCATAAGTAAACGTTTTATTTACTGTTTGTTCATCTGTCACACTCCCTTTGGAGTTGAAACTAGAATGTTCAATAGCCTCGGTCTTCATTTCAAAGACTTTTTCCGACTTTGAGCAACTTGGACATGCGTGTTTCGCCATCTCTTCATGACTAACATCAAATGTCTTTCTATCAGCTTTAATTCTTTTGTGGGCAGTTTTATTTATGTGAGTTTCAGTCTGTACGGCGATGTGTGATAAAACCACGTTGTTCTTGTTTTTAATGGGTCTTTTCTCTTTATGTAGACTCCAACAATTCTCTTTTATATGTCCATCTTTCTTACAGAATGTACAGGTAATTCTCTTTTGTACAAAACTTGAATTCTCTTGTTTATCGGCTTTTTGTTTACTTTTATCCTCTGTCGATCTTAACTTCCTCTCTGTATTACTGTTTTGAGTCCTCAAACTTGTTCTGTCATTTTGAAAATAATGGCTATGCGGGTGAATAATGACGTATTCATCGGCTTTTACTGCTGCTTGTTCTGCTATTTCAATACCACGATCAGCCAAATGAACTTTTATATCAGTGCGAATCTTCTCAGTAAAATCCTCCATCAGTATGAGATTATATAGTTTTTCATAATCTTTATTCACATTCTTAGAACGTAACCATCGATCAAAATACTTTTTCTCTAATCTCAGGAAATCAACATGTGAAACTTCTGGTTCCTTCTTGTACTCACGATATAACTTTCGATACTTTTCTGGAGTTAGAACATAACTCAATAATACTCTGCTCTTTATTAGTTCATAATCATTGCATTCCTCTGGAGTCAGATTCAATACAACATCTAAAGCCTTGCCTTTTGTTAGAGCTGAACGTAAAAGTACTGCTTTCTTATCTTCAGGAAATTTATAATCGATCGAGTTTCTTTCAAAGACCATAAAGAACTCATCAATCTCTATGTTCTCCATGCTTGGGACATGCTTTTTAAACTTATATAGTTCTACATTATTTGTTTCCTGAATCGTATGAGTTGACGAACGAGACTTTGCCAATTCAATCCTTTCATTACTAGCGATTCTTTCTTTTTCTAATTGTAATTCTAACTTCTTCATTTCTAACTGGAATTTCATGTCCGCACTTAGTTCATTTACATTCATTTTAAATTCATGGTTATTTATGTCTGTTTTCAGGGTTTCTGATACATTGAGAACCACTGATTCTTCATTATTCATAGTATTTTCTTCAAGCATTCTACCATGTCTTTTCAAACAGTCCTTAATATCTTGAATCAATTTACTCCTAACTGGTGTAACTTCAGTAATGTCTATTCCCAGAGAGTTTGCCATCTCTTTTAACTGGGTTAGTGACATGCTATTTAACTGTTCTGACGTGATAGCAAAAATATTCAATTGCTCCAACGTAAGATTAGCTTCCGCCATGTTTTATATTAATGACGTAAATAGAAGATAAAAAATTTCAACTTTACCTTTTATAAAGTCCTTTGAAATATTTTTACACCACTGTTAATTTGTAGAAGATAAATTTTAAGGATGGTTGTATACAAAACTGAAAACAGTATGTCCGAACACAGACAGTGCCTCCCACGTAGACAGAATTTGAATAAATATTTGTTGTAAATCGTTTTCACTAAAACAGTTGTATATTCTCAATTTCTTATACATACAAACTTTAGATCCAGGACTTGAGCCCCCAATCTTTTGTCACGTGCAAAATCAGCTACTGACGTTAGATGATATTTTTAGTAATGTATTATTATATATTTATATTCTTTTGATTCATATCCATCTTGGATCTCACAAGGTTGTATAAGAACTTGTATTGATGTTATTCAATTAGATTTGATGTTTATTTTACTCGTTTGATATGAATCTTTTGTGTATGAAATGATTTAGATAAACTGTACCTTAATATATAGGAAATCCACAATCCTGTTTGAAATTGAACACAATTTTATTCCAACAAGTTGAGATGATAAAATATAACAATACCACAGAATACATGTACCAGTATTATATAATGAAACTTAATCAGTTGAGATTCTTCTATAACGAACTAAGCTGTAATCCTATCTTTAAGAAAATGGTCAAAAACAGTCCTCACACATTAGCGCCCAAACTAGAACTAAACTAAACTAACGGTATTCAACCCTCGTGCATATGACGTATTTTATTGCTATGACGTAGTGTCTAGACATATGCATGTTTTATTCCTAACACGGAAACATTTCGGGTTTAAGATTATTTCATTTTAACTTTAGTTAATAATAACAGAACCAATATAATATTGAAATAAATCTACTCGTAACAATTGTCAGGTGTAGCGCTAGACGATTCATCACACTATTAGATTATATTGTTACTGTAACCTATTTTTGTGTTTGGCGTGTCATTGGTCAGTACAGATTGTCCAGTCAATCGTAAAGGAAGGCAAGCCACTTACTGGGTATAGTAGAAATTTAGGGAGAAAAATAGACACACAGACGAGGACATCCTTCCGGAGTGGTTAGGTACGACTCGAGGATAGAGGTAGCCGGCTGCAAAGAGATGTGTGGCGCCTCAACCATAGATATCTGACTGAAGGATGGGTGAAGAGGAGGAGATATAGGCCTACACATACACAGAGGGGAAAAAGACAGTTAGGAGAGAGAGAGATGATAAAGAGAGAAATAGAGCATATAAAATAATGAGCATACAGCAGGGGTGTGCAACATTTTCTAATGTTGGGCCACATTGGAACTTTGGAAAGATAAAGAGGGCCAGTTACCATAGGATCATAGGATAGCTTTAGTTAAAAGTAAAGTAAGGTACCCGACAAACCAAACTGATCCATACGTCCGGTGAAGCAGCGTTCACAAGTTTCTGTGACCACGGCATACTATGTGATTGTTTGGCCAGCACTATGCACAGCCGCCTTTACTTTACCCCAACTAAGGTCAGGTACCCGTCATGGCTGGGTAGACTCAGGGACACCATCTAGATCCGAAAAAAAAATTCTTGCCTGCACCAGGATTCTAACCCGGGACCTTCGGTACGCCAGCCGGACACCGTGCCCCCAGCTATAGTTAAATACATTTGGAAATAAGTAAAAGAGAATCAAATATTGTATTTTAGTATTTTTGCACTGACCCAGAGCCTCTGACTGATGTGGTAGCATCTCAAAGCTGACTTGTTAGATGTTCGTCTCTGAGCTGAATTCGGTATCGACATTTAGTGAATTTCAGCCTTGCTAATAATTGCTCAAAGCAATATGTGCTGCCAAAAAGTTAGATAATTTTCCTGGCAAGTTGCTCGAAATTTGGAAGCTTTGCACATACATAGATTTTTTTTAAAGTTACCAAGTTATTGCTTTCATATGCTCTTCTCAAGTGCATATCAGACTGCCAGTGCCAGTCTATCAGCTCCATTTGACAGCTCCTAGGACTGTCCTCTGGTACAAGATCAAATGGTTGAAAAAACAGCTTAAAATCCTTTTAACATTTTCTGAAATCATCAAATCTGTTAATCTGTAAATTGTAAATTCAGTACACAACGTGTCAACATTTTCAGTATATTTGGAGCTATCAAAATCTGCTGGTTCTGCTTTTCTGAGAGCCAGAGTAGGAAAATGAGTGAGTGTTATTATAATCAACTGGGTCTTAAAAAGTTGTAATTTCTTCTCCAATGAAGAAATGTGTTTATACATCTTGTTCACCAACTGATGTTTATCTTGTAGGTTCACATTTAAATCTAACAGATGCTATGTGATGTCAGTTAGAAAAGCTAGGTCATTTAACCAGTCATCATTGCTTAAAAAGGCAACATGTTGTTGCTTATTTATCATGAACTGTTGAATTTCCTTTCTTAAGTTCCAATTTTTTTTTTAAGTTGCAGCTTTACGGAGCCAACGAACTGCAGTGATATATATAATATCAGGGTAATCAGAGTCTAGTTTTTCTAAAAAGGACTTAAATTGTCGATGGTTCAGTCCACGAGCGCGAATGGTCAATTCAAAACTTTAAAACTGGTTTCACGATTATGAAAAAAATGTGAAATTCGTGAGTAAAATAATAAAAACAAATAAAAACAAACCACACCAACTGGTCTGGCGGGCCGGGTTGTGGCCCGCGGGCCGCCTGTTGCACACTCCTGGTCTACAGTAAAATTAAGAATGTAAACTGAAGAGGAGGGGAAGTAAAAAAAATAGTGAGGCGAGTGAATTATGCTACACTGTGGCAAGTCTGACCTAGAAATGATTTATCATGATTGACAATAATCCTTTTCTAATGGTAGTTTCTTGCGACAGGTACGTTTTTCTAGATCAATATGTTTTGTTGTTGTTTCTTCTATTATAACAATCCGCCCTATTTACCCGATTGAAAAGAAGGCATACTCATAATTATGTAAGTAGCAATATAGACGATCTTTTGTTTCTATTTTAAACGATTGTCTACTGTATCAAAGCCGCGATTTTTATTTAAATTGAGCTTCGAGAATAATTAATATTTTCGATGGATATCATTTTTGTTTTAAAATATTAAATTAATTGACTGTAAGCAGTGGCGTATTTAGGTATGTTCCCCACACAAAAGTGGCCCCCACATATCCCAAAAGGAATGTTTTTGTGATATTCCCATTCTTTCGTTGAAAATGTAAAATACAATTCATTTATTTCCCTACAATTTTAAGCACTCCGGTCCAACCAGGCTAAGCACAGCATAGAATATATGATTTTACATAATGTAACATGAATTAACGGTACTATTCTTAGGTATGTGGAAGGCATGAGCGAGGCCACGTAGAGCCCCCACATAAATTTGGGAACAGGGCCCGCACAATACTGTAAGTTTCAATCATTCCAAGTTAGATAGAATATTTTTGTTATAATTTCAGGCTGAAATTAGGGGCCAGAATTCTTTTGTCAAGAGAATAATTGAAAGGCTACACTAGTCTAAACAAAATTAATAATACATTTAATTTGTATTTCATATATTTTATTAATTATTTAACATGATGTAATCCTACTTAAAGCAATTAAGTGTTGTTATGTAATAATATAAAATTATTAAAGAACAAGTGTGAAGCATATAGAAGTAGAAAAGAGCAATACAAAGGAAACAAGATATTTTTTAAGGGAAGTAATCACTAACAGTACTATTAAAATTAAATATTTTCTTTATTATTTCCCTTTGCTAAGTTCAATTTTAAGAAACGAAAAAAAAAGCTAACATTTATTTAACTTATCATAAGGGACAAAGTTTAATTTGTTATTATAATGTTAGGTGTAAACTGTATGTGGCATCTGCGTTGGGTCTGCATTAACTGCGGTCATAGTAGTGTCCATTAGAGACCGACCGATATTCGGTTTCGGCTTCGGTTTCGGCGCCGAAAATAGGCAATTGACCTTTTTCTGCGCGTTTTCGGTTTCGGCCGGAGCCAAAAGGTTAGTTTTCGGTTTGTTCACGGTTTCGGCCGAAACTGACATTGACTTTCGGTCATCAGACGAATATCTATTTTAACTTTCAAAGTTCAAAATGCTACGCTATTGCTGCATCTATTACTCAGCTTATTGATACTTTCATTTAGTTAAAAATGTTTTTGAATTAATCTGTGTGAAGTAGGGATGTTAAACAAAAACATGATTTCGGGAGGAAATCATTCATAACTGTGTCCCACGATTTATTTTCTTTTTATCTGAAGAAATATTTGTAAACCCTGTTTGATTAGCACATAAAAAATCCGGACCATTATATTCCTTGCAAACCCTCGTTTGTCAGAGGCGACTTATATATTTTTTTTTCGAATTCCGAATATTGCTTGTGAATTTGCGATACAAGCACATACAACAGCAAATGAAGATGTTAACGCTAGTTGTCGGTACAGACATTTGATCTACGTATTCGAAAAAAACAACAACTGCGATTTCCCCACTGATGCTGGACGCTTTTTTAACAAACAAACAGACCGATAGACGTAAGGCTGCGAGATACTTGGACTTCAAAAGGAGGACATAGAGAGACAAAAAGAGTGACATATTCAGTGTCGGTGGTGTAGCTAGGGGAGAGGGAGGGAGGTCCAAATTCGAAAGTACCCCCGGGCACCTACTTGAATGGGGCCCCCAAAGGAGTGTCCGAATTTTTTTCCTCATGTCATAATGTCGAATGTCAAAATGCAGGGGACCCTAAAGAGGTCAAGCCCCCCGGGCCCCCAAATCCCTAGCAACGGCACTGTTTAGTGTTTCATAATCCACAATCAGTTCAGTTTTATTACATTAGCTGCCAATAATTGTATATTAGTAAAACTGACCCAACATTTTATTTAATGTAGACTGAAAAGCAATTTGGGCAATTAAAAAAACAACTGTGCAGAGCGTGTAAGGTTCTTTACAAAAACTGTTAATTTTCTTGGCGGACGTCTGTCAACCCTAGATAGATGTGTCAGGGATTTTATTCATATTCCAGAAATATTCTTTTAATATATGTAACATATAGATCTAACATCCTCTGATTTATATTATAATTATAAAGGTCTAAATTCATGACACTACAGCTTTTGACTTCTTCTAATCCACAATCAACTATTATTTTTTTCTAAGATTTCACCACGTTCTAAGGGTCAATGGTCCTTGGTGTAATTTTTTTAGTATAATCAATGCAAATTTGTCTTTTCCAAACTAACTTACTTTGCCCGGGGGCGGAGAGGGGGGGGGGACAGAAAATGTGTAAAAACTCAAACATTTTGAACCGAGTTTTGAGAAAAAAAAAGGATATTAACATCCCTAATGTGAAGTAGAAGACTGAAGTTAATAAAAACGGATTATTTAATCACTGCAAAGAATTGTTTACTAAAATACAGTGCTTCTAAACTAGATATCCTGAGTGAGAGGCGCCTGCGATGGAAAGGACGTCCAAAGGATGGGTCCGGTTGATGGTCAAAAAATGTATGAGTTTCTTCTTCTTCTTGATAGTACTGTGGAGACTCCGTAATTGTTACGGGGTAAGACTTGAGGGAAACGTCCACAATTTAAGTTTGATTTGATTGTGAATGCTCTGAGATTAAAAGTGTGCATTAACTACGTATAAATATTTTATAACATACTACAAACAAGAGTTATAAAAGAGTTTGTCGGCTCTTACAAAGGTACTCTATAAATCCAGACACTTATAAGACAACAGATATTGATTATATTATTCAATGAAGACACTGGTGTAACGTAAGATTCTGAAGTTTATTTACATGGCAATCAATGACATCAATAATAGTAAATGACGTGAGCAGAAAAATCAATTCAGTAAAATCAAAGACTATAATAAGATGATGAATCGTTTGCTTTGATATTTTTGCTATTTGATAACTTGAAATAATCTGTTTCGGAATTTCCAATCGCACCCTGTCCTCTAGACTCCCAGTTAAGTAATTCGCTTTGATTTTCTCAGTGGAAAAGTATGATTAAAATAGAAAGTTGCATACAACGTAAAAATTTATGTACGTTTAGGAGTCATTTAGAATAGCGTTATTGGTTGCGCACGGAAAACAACCACACTATAAGCTCTAAAAATAGAGCCAGCGGTCCATCTTATTAAAGTCTTTAGTGAAATATATGTACTCCACATATGTATAAAGCTTATCATAAGCGTAGACCCAGAGGCTGGAAGACCGTGTGGGATTACTTCCGTCTCCTGACCCGCTCACGATCAGACTGTCTATAAAAAAAAATTAACTCAAACTAAGAATGAACAATCTATTCTCACACTAGGAGATGGGAGGGACTTATTATTACAATTATATTGGTTAGACTTAGAACATTGGCTTCAACTCTTTGATTGACAGGAGGCGGAGATTTGATGAGATAGATGGGGGAGGAAGCACAGGCATAGGAGCTAGCGTCTGTAACATGTCAGATAAGATAAATATACTTGTATCTAATTTACAGTCATTTTACTAGGAACACATCATACATTCAAATAACATTATTTCGTTATATCTGCACTGTGTTTCCTTTTCTTGTAAGCCATTATTTCCACTAGGATGTAGCAGACGATAGCTGTTGCCAAGAATCCCAAGCAAACGTAGAGTTTGGTGTCTGTACACAGGTAGTCGTTGTAGGCGAAGGTCACGGCGAAACCCAGCGACTCCCAGAGGCGGTAGTTGGCGAAGGCTGCTTGAGGTTTATCGGAGAACAGATGACCATACAGAGTTGGATGAAAGGTTTTATTGTTAAACATTGCAGGTATCTGTGGTAATTGTAAAATATGTAAGTGAATGTAAGAGATGTTTCTATGTCTTTAATGTACTCTGAAGCATTATCAAATGTTACAATAATATTAGCTGAGTCTTTGTGGAAAAATTCATTACGATATATTATGTGTTCGAGATATTTCGGCTTACAATAACTATGCGCTTTTTACCCAATGTTCCGCTGTCATTGAAAAGTAAGAATTCACACGTTTAACACTAGTTCTGTTATTGATGTTTCAAGATTTATCCCAGTATATCTACTTCTATATGGGACAGCTTGCACGAGACACTGAGAGAATCTGAGGCAAAAGAGTCTTTTAAAATAGCTTAAAAACTTTTCTCTTTGGCTAGCGGCTGTGTGCCTTACATACCAATACAACTGACACTGCAATTTATTCCAAGAGCGCAATGGGCATGCTAAATTTAATAGCATGGACTGAAGCGCTATTTAAATGACCATTATTATTATAATTATAAACTGACCTAGATTTTTAAATAATTTATTATTTTTCACGACCCGGTAGGCCTAAATTTGCTTTAACTTTCTATACTAAACTTGGGAAGCTCTTTTCTTGTTCATTGGTAGCAAAATATGATGCACGTTCCCGACCTATATAAGTATGAATCTATTTTTTGTACATAACCTACCATTAACCTGGGTCTGTATAACTGCGTCCGCCATCCCCCACAATGCAGCGCAGACGTAGAATACAATCTCCTGGTCAGATCGCGGGCTCCAGTGAAGGAAAGCTATCTGCAGGCCACCGTGTGTTGCAAAAGCTGATTTGAAAAAAAAAAGAGAAATATTCTTTACTTTATAGTTTAAATTATGTTGAAGAAAAGGAAAAATACTATATATACAACATATATATATATAGGCTCTTATTCTCAGAACGGAAAAGAAGAAAGTGAACAATAAACTTTCTTGTATTGGGTCGGTTAACGCCACATTTATTTGATTTGTCTTTTTTTTTAATCACCAATCAGCTTTGTCACCTAGCCTAGAATAATATCCGTGTTCTTAGTTGTTTGTTAAATGCGCTCTGAGCTTACATTATGTTTGTTGGCAGCGCTATACAAATATAATTATTGTTATTGTTTACGTCTGATTATGTTTTTTTGTTCTCATTGAGGTAGTCGTTTTTTTGTTCTCATTGAGGTAGTCGTTTTTTTGTTCTCATTGAGGTAGTCGTTTTTCTCTCCTTGGATTTGTTTGGTTTTATAGACTATAATTTTGTTTCCCATAGAAGCCCATATTTCTCACATCATCATCATCAAACTCTTGACCGTTATGGACGTTGGGGGGAGCGAATGGACACCTCAGCAGTCATCTTACTCCATTTTTTGCCAATCTCGAGCGGCTGTCAATAGTCAAATCGTTTGCAGCTTTGTCCAATCTTTAATATCGTCGAAACAACTGTTTCGCTGACGGCCTCTCCGACGTAAACCTTCTACAGTGCCTCGGAGGCTGGTTTTTGACATGTTATTATGCCAAAACACATGACCATTATTTCTCACATAGGTTATTTATAAAACGATTCGTAGACCTGAACTTGTGTAGACCTAAACTGCAGTCAGTCACCAGTATTTACTTTTTCTTTTAATCCAAATCACGAAAACTATAATTTGCATAATCGCAAATGCACACATATCACATTCATTGTTTTTTTTTAATTAACGTTTTGTTAAATGAAATGAAGAAATAAAACAGAAAACGGAGTTATGCCAATGACTTTTAAGACTTTACGGTTGTGTAGCAATAACGGTGGAAATATCCCCAGCTGCCATCACCTGCAACTACAGGCCCATCGAAATTCGGTTTCGGCGCCGAAAGTAGTCAAATTGACTCTTTCGAACTGGTTTCTGTTTCGCCTGAAACCAACTAGTTAGCTTTCGGTTTCGGCCGAAACTGATATTGAGTTTGGTCAGCGGCCGAACATCTATTTTATCTTTCAAAATTCATAACGCTACGCTATTGCTGCATCTATTACGCTGCTTATTGATAATTTCATTTAGTTAAACTTTTGCGAATTAATCTGTGTGAAGTAGACAGTTAAAGAAAATATATTACATGTGTATACAACTGTATATTACATGTTCTATGGTTTACTTAAATAGAGTACCCATAAAGTAGTTAATATTTTTAAAAAATCTGCATTCTTTTTTAAATCCGTTGTTGTTGGCTATTACGGTTTATCTTTCAATTTCGGCCTAGGGTGTATTGAATTTTTCGGTTTCGACTTCGGTTTCGGTCGAAAGTAAATGTATAGCTTTCGGTATGGTTTCGTTTTCGACCTATACCTGCAACTGCCGAAGCCACCTATGCTGACATAGTGTATGAAGTTTTACACCAGACAAATTACCTTACATGAATTCGGAAAGTTTTTTTTTTTTTAAATAGCTTTTAAGCAAATATATTTTGTCTATTTTATCATATTTCTATACCTGCTGCATTCGCACAGTGTCACCTTACCTAGAACAAAGAATGGGATATGTCCAATGTACGTCAACACTTACCTAGAACAAAGAATGGGATATGTCCAATGTACGTCACCACTTACCTAGAACAAATAATGGGATATGTCCAATGTACGTCACCACTTACCTAGTACAAAGAATGGTATATGTCCAATGTACGTCACCGCTTATCTAGAACAAAGAATGGGATATGTCCTACGTACGTCACCACTTACCTAGAACAAAGAATGTGATATGTCATATGTACGTCACCACTTATCTAGAACAAAGAATGGGATATGTTCTACGTACGTCATCACTTACCTAGAACAAAGAATGGGATATGTCCTACGTACGTCACCACTTACCTAGAACAAAGAATGGGATATGTCATATGTACGTCACCATTTACCTAGAACAAAGAGTGGGATATGTCCAATGTACGTCACTAATTACCTAGAACAAAGAATGGAATATGACCTTTGTACGTCACCACTTACCGGTACCTAGAACAAAGAATGGGATATGTCCTACGTACGTCACCACTTACCTAGAACAAAGAATGGAATATGTCCTATGTTCGTCTCCACTTACCTAGAACAACGAATGGTATGTGTCCGATGTTTGTCTCCACTTACCTAGAACAAAGAATGGGATATGTCCTATGTACGTCACCACTTACCTAGAACAAAGAATGGTATGTGTCACATGTACGTCACCACTTACCTAGAACAAAGAATGGTATGTGTCCGATGTTTGTCTCCACTTACCTAGAACAAAGAATGGGATATGTCCTATGTACGTCACCACTTACCTAGAACAAAGAATGGTATGTGTCACATGTACGTCACCACTTACCTAGAACAAAGAATGGTATATGCCCTATGTAAGCCACCAGTTTGCCAAATAAAAATGAGCAAAGTGCATCAGTGACACCGTAACATATCATGACGTAACCAAGGTTCCAGATACCAAGTGAACAGCTTATGAAGGCCTAAGGGGTGAAAATGATAATAAATTGTTTATCAAATTAAATTTGTTTAAAACGTGTAATATAGCTGGAGTGGCAAACACAGAAAGGGCACTTCTGTTAAAATCTGACATCTATATATCTATTTTATAATAACCCACTAAGAATCATTTGAAAAATTATAGTTATCTAATTCATTAACGCATTTCAATTGTAAATTATATTCTCGAAAAAAAAGGAGGCAAACTATCTCTAGACCTAAAACTATCTCTAGACCTAAAACTATCTCTAGACCTAAAACTATCTCTAGACCTAAAACTATCTCTAGACCTAAAACTATCTCTAGACCTAAAACTATCTCTAGACCTAAAACTATCTCTAGACCTAAAACTATCTCTATATCTAAAACTATCTCTAGACCTAAAACTATCTCTAGACCTAAAACTATCTCTAGACCTAAAACTATCTCTAGACCTAAAACTATCTCTAGACCTAAAACTATCTCTAGACATACATGTTATGTATTTCACGACTGGAAGATAAGCTTTTTTCAATTGGCATTAAGGACTGAGACAGGGGTCGACAACGTTTTGCTTATAGTGTTCCAAACTAGGATTTTTAAATAATTCTTATCTTCTTATGTTATACATTACAGACGCTCCTTCTATAACGAAGATTATTGTGTCCTACGCTCATCCGTGGTCCGAGTCTAGTCTTGCATTTTTATTGATGTTTTAAACGATGTTAAGTTACTGGTTTTCCTGGTTTGTTCAGGCAACCCATTCTATGCCCGAATGCAACTCGGGAAGAAAGAGTACTTATATGCATTTGTTCTCGCATATGGAATAAGGAAAGTGTTTTTGTCTTTATGTTTATCTGAGCTTTGCAACAGTTTGTTCACTAGTTATAAACCTTGCAGCTCTTTTTTGAATTAGTTCTAATTTTTTTAATGTTTTCTTTACTTGATGGGTCCCATACAGATCCTGCATATTCTAGTATAGGCCTAACTAATGTGAGATAGCATTTTAGTTTTATATTCTTATTACATTTGTAAAAGTTTCTTTTTATGAATCCTAAGGTTTTGTTTGATTTTTTAATTACTTCATCAATATGAGGGTTCCAAGATAACCTATCATTTATTATTACTCCTAGAAACTTAGCATTGTCAGTTTGAGTTAGTTCTTTACCATGAATTTAGTAGTTTGTTATTATTTGTTTCTTTTTCTTGGATACTCTTATTAGTTGGCATTTTTTTGGGTGAAAAGACATACTCCAGTTTGATTCCCATTTTTGTAGTTCATCTAGGTCCTTTTGTAAAAGTTCACTATCTTTTCCTGTCTTTATTATTCTATAAATTATGCAATCATCTGCAAATAATCTTACTTTTGTTCCCGTGTTGATGCAATTTGGCAGATCATTATAATATAAATTAGAAATAGTAGGGGCCCTAGAACAGTTCCCTGTGGAACTCCTGAGTTTACTGTTATTGGTGATGACTTAGAGCCATTGAATACCACAGTATGTTCTCTGGCTATAAGAAAGTCCTGAATCCACTGATGTAAGGGACCAGAGATACCGAAGTATTTAAGTTTTTTTTAGAAGACTAGAATGATGAACTTTATCAAATGCTTTTGAAAAATCTAGTAATATAGCATCAATTTGGTTGTTTTTATCTAATCCCTTAGACAAGTCATCTATTAAGCCTATTAATTGAGTTTCACATGATCGGTTTTTCCTGAACCCATGTTGGTGTGGGCACAGTGTATTAAGTTTGTCTAGATGATTTACTATACTACTCTAAATTATATGCTCAAGTAATTTACAAGTTATGCTTGTGCCAACAGCGTGAAAGTCAAACTGCTTAACTATATTATATTCATAAGATTTTATTTAGTGCCGTAGCAAGACCAAAAGAAAATGAGTGTTATAGAGAAAGTCATTAAAGCGTTTTATATTTAATAACAAATGAACCTGTTTGTTATCATCTTTTAAAAAAAATCCATTCATAGCTAATACACAATTTCAATTATCAATTTACACTTTAATGGTTAATGTGTCAACATTTGAAGTTAGTTGTCAGATGTCAAGATACAATTTTTAAAATAGTTATACATTTTGTTATAGTTAGATCTCAGTATAGCCGAGATTTCCGCTATTACAGTCATAATTTTTTTTTTCTTTAGGAGGCGCGTCGGAGTTTTACCTCCTTGCCCCTCCTTTGGGCCTTCTCGGCTCGTAAAGTTAGTTTAGTTTGTATGTATGGTATCGGCAAACATACTGATCCTTCGATTCAACACGTTCCGCCCTCTGCACAATCACTCTCACGTCAAGCATGAGAGCCGAGTGCAGACCAGCTGTAGTCCAGGCCACTCACTGAAACTTGTCGCCATGTCATTCACAAACATCGGCTTCAACAGTCAGTTCTCCTCATTCAAATACAGGAAATGCTTTATTTATTTATTTAATCTAGAAGAGACTTAAGAAACTATAAAAATGATCTCAACAATAGATTCAATCAAAGATCACGTCAAATAATGAGAGCTTTGCATATAAACATTCCTGAGCTAAAACAGTCGACGATTAGTGTGATTCCCAAGTAGTTCGCCACGCAGTACCAATAAATTATGCTGACGACGTACGTTGTTTTAACTTGCATTAAAAATTCTTCTTGGAGGTCTCTCGCGTGCCACTCAAAATCGTTCTGCGTGCCAGGTCTGGCGCGCGTTTCATATGCTTCCGACCCATAGGCTAGAAAATGTAACTGACTAAATAAATTATATTCATGAAAATGTTTTTTGTTAAAATTTTGCGTTTTTTTTTTAATGTGAGGAACAAACAGATTAATGAATGAAATGCTCAAGTCTTTTTCACTCTCTTTTCGCTCTTTCAATGTTGAATAAAGCAAGTTCACAAATTGTTTTCATTTGATGTAAATATTCGTTTTGATTTTCCTAAATGATCTTCACAAACATTCTCTCGAAATTCGCCATCAAAGAGATAGATGAGCTCTACCCCAGTGGTCTTTGGATATGAGCATATACAGATTCTGATGGTTCCTCACAAATACACTGCGAAAATGGAAACACTGTGATCTATATAGAGTGGCCAAATGGAAACGACTACTCACTGGGAAAATATCAGACTCCCTTCAAGCCGAAAAAGAAGCAATAGAAGCAGAAGTCATAATACTTTCAAACTCTGCGCCAAACAGCAATATAGTCGTACTCATAACAGCCGTTCACAAACTAAAACCAAACACAAAGGAAACAGTATTGCAGCGGATACCAGAAAACACAAAAATAATTGGAAATGAGATTGATGATAAACGGGAAAAATCTGGCAGCAAAGAACCATAAGAAGATGCCCCCTTAAATGCAGAGGAAATGAAAAGCTGCATCAAAGAATAAATACACCAAAAATTGACAAATAACCCCGAATACGACAAAAAATGACTCCTTCTATTGACTTTCTTGACAAGCCCCGAAAATGATCTTCAATTCAGGACCGGGCACAACAGACTAAGACAACATATGTTCTGAAGGCTAGGCATTGGAACCAGTGAAGATTGCCCCATGTTGGATGTCTTCTGAGAACACAGAACATGTGCTCCAAGCCTGCCCCGCCCCCTTTATGACACAGCTCACAACAGGTTATGGCCGCACATGACCTCTTTAATGGCCTTTCAAAATTGAAATGCTCCTAATTGCGACCGTATATGTTTTTTCAGACGTTCTTTCTAGACAGAAGATTATTAAGTCCACAAGACCCAAAACTCCTGCAGTGCGGTAGGGATCGGTTGGAACCCATGACGTGTCGGTTGACAGTCCTGTGAACTAGCCGCAGTACCAGCCGGCCTCTCGGTTTGAACTTTGAACCCATCCATTGACAATATTGAAAACGAAGAAGAAGAACAAGACTGAATATTATAGGTGCACATAATTTATATCTGTTTAATGTGAAATAGGAAGAATGTTGGGGAGATAAGAATATGTGTGGACTTAAGACTTCTAATAGATCATTGTTAGATCGTTGAGGTGGTGAGAATATATTATACACAATACCTTGGTGAAGTCTCCGCCCATGAAGGCTTGCTCCAGGCCACTGTAGATGGTCAATGGAATCAGCATGACCTGGATGGGTGACGTCAACAGATGACGAAACGTTGACACCAGCAGACGGGGGCTCAGCTTCCGGTCTTCCTTCCGTGCCTCCTTGTCCAACGTGATGGGGTCCAGGAAAATGGACACTATTATGACCGCAATTATTGCTGACCCAACGCAGATTCCACACACGGTGTATACCTAAGATATTAAGAAAAATTTATCATGAGTAAAACGGCTTGGTGTCCCTCTAAAATTTGAACCTATCAAGGGGAAATAATATAAGAATTTTTTTTTTAATAGTAGTGATTGCGTCCCTAGCATTTTTTATTTTTTTACTTTTTATTGCTCTTTTCTACTTCTATATGCTTCACACTTGTTTACTTAATTTATAGTAAATTTATAGTGCACGCGGATTCCACACACATAATAACGAATTAAACTTAGTCAGTTATGAGAAGTTAAATAAATGTTACCTTATTTTGCTTTCTTAAATTTGAACTTATCAAAGGGAAATAATAAAGAGAATATTTAATTTTAATAGTACAGTTAGTGATTAATTCCCTTATTTGTTTCTATTTATTGCTTTATTCTACTTTTATATGCTTCACACATTTTAAATCATTGTAAAATAATAAGACGGACCCCATAAGTTGATTATAATTTTGGCCAATCAGAACTGACCTTTTCCGTTGTCTGAGAAAAGTTATCCGAGCCGTTTCCCTTGGCGTCACTTGGACAAAACTCTGCTCCACATTGATAGGCTTCTGTCTTGTTTTTATCTGGTGTAAACACTAGAGAGGAGATCAGGTTGCCCCAGATCTGAGCTGAAACATGGACATGAAGTCATTGAATCTTACATTGACTCTTACATTGAATCTTACATTGAATCTTACATTGACTATTACGTTGAATCTTACATTGACTCTTACATTGACTCTTACATTGACTCTTACATTGACGCTTACATTGACTCTTACGTTGACTCTTTTTTTTCAACCACGTCAATATTGACTGTTTAATTTGACTCTATAACTGTATTTAATCAAACATGTTCTATGTTATAACACTTTTATAACAAAACAAACTATATAAATGTGTATTGATTGTCTGTTTAAAAACGTACATGTTTGAAAAAATGAAAAGAAGAAACCAAAGAATGAGTTGATGACTCCATCTTGATCCTGATTGGTCAGTTTAGAATACCAAACACCCACTTGTGTTAAGTATGTACATTTGGCTGACCACAAAGATGAGGCTCCTAAACCAAGAATGATAGACGCTGGTATCATTGTACCTGTTTACATGAAATAAATTGTACATTTACATGCATATTAGAAAGTTCTTTTCAGAAATGGAATTCATAGCATTATTAATTTAAACGATTCACATTGTTTCGTCATCTATTTATAATTTTAAAAATGTAAAATCTATGTGTAATTAAGTATATCTAATAAGTTTAATGGGCAAAGATCTTTTATATAGTACTCTATGTTAATGTGTCATAAAAAAATCTAGTAATCAAGTCACTGATATATATATGGCTTATATGGCCTAGCAATTCTTAACTTTAATATATAGGTCATTTCTAAGGCGTGCATTGAGCTAATATACTAATTACCGCCATATACAGTGTTTTTTTTTAAACCTTGATACATTTATTTTATATTAATTAGTCGCTCTTGTAAGCTTGACGAAATAAGACGATTTACAAATGTCAAGAGCTCATACCTTTTTGTCACGAAATTATTATTTTACATTTACATTTAATGAAGATAAACAAGAATCTACTATCTACATTTTCCGATGATTAGCTTTTCTTATTGCCGCCGCAATGAAGATTCACAATTTTTTTAACATCTGGCGGACTTGTCAAAAATAAAAACATTCTACCTCAACAATAATTGTAAATAAAATGTATCGAATTGTTCAAAAAGAATCATTTTAATCTTGTTTATAAATTACAAGAGTTATTTATATAGACTAAGTCGCTCTTGTTAACTTTAAGAAAACAGCCGTTTTATACATTTCAATAGTAAATTAACATTGAATAAAGAGTCAGTTTGGCGTCATTTTAATGTTGTTTATAAACGAATAGAGAGTTATTTACCTTTTATTGCGTAGAAGTTTGCCCCCATGAAGAGAATGTAGCCAATCATTGAAATGGGGATGGTCCATTTACATCCAAGTCTAGCGATGATAAAGTTTGGGAGAAACATGCAGGAGAGAATCATAATGACGTAGATTGTGGACATACTCCACGCCCCAACACCTGGGAGGAAAAAATAAATCGTGTGGACAATCAAACCAGACATATAATTGACATATTAACAATTCTTTATCATCAGCTTAATTCGTTTTCTGTATTTGGAAATGGTTCTTGGGCCAACTATGGATATTACTTTTAAAAAAAGAAGTATTTACTTTCACATACATACATTCACAATTATACACATTCACAAACATGTCATTACAGCTATACACACATTCACAAACAGGTATTTACAGCTATACACACATTCACAAACATGTCTTTACAGCTATACACACATTCACAAACATGTCTTTCAAGCTATACACACATTCACAAACATGTCTTGACAGCTATACACACATTCACAAACATGTCTTTACAGCTATACACACATTCACAAACATGTCTTTACAGTTATACACACATTAACAAACATGTCTTTACAGCTATACACACATTCACAAACATGTCTTTACAGCTATACACACATTCACAAACATGTCTTTACAGTTATACACACATTTACAAACATGTATTTACAGCTATACACACATTCAAAAACGGGTATTTACAGCTATACACACATTCACAAACATGTATTTAAAGCTATACACACATTCACAAACATGTCTTTACAGCTATACACACATTCACAAACAGGTCTTTACAGCTATACATACATTCACAAACATGTATTTACAGCTATACACACATTCACAAACAAGTATTTACATTTACAGCTATACACATTTACAAACATGTCTTTAGAGCTATAAACACATTCACAAACATGTCTTTACAGCTATACACACATTCACAAACAGGTATTTACAGCTATACAAACATTCACAAACATGTCTTTCAAGCTATACACACATTCACAAACATGTCTTGACAGCTATACACACATTCACAAACATGTCTTTACAGCTATACACACATTCACAAATAGTGTCTTTACAGCTATACACACATTCACAAACATGTCTTTACAGTTATACACACATTTACAAACATGTCTTTACAGCTATACACACATTCACAAACATGTCTTTACAGCTATACACACATTCACAAACATGTCTTTACAGTTATACACACATTTACAAACATGTATTTACAGCTATACACACATTCAAAAACGGGTATTTACAGCTATACACACATTCACAAACATGTATTTAAAGCTATACACACATTCACAAACATGTCTTTACAGCTATACACACATTCACAAACAGGTCTTTACAGCTATACATACATTCACAAACATGTATTTACAGCTATACACACATTCACAAACAAGTATTTACATTTACAGCTATACACATTCACAAACATGTCTTTAGAGCTATAAACACATTCACAAACATGTCTTTACAGCTATACACACATTCACAAACAGGTATTTACAGCTATACACACATTCACAAACATGTCTTTACAACTATACACACATTCACAAACATGTATTTACAGCTATACACACATTCACAAACATGTCTTTACAGCTATACGCTCATTTACAAACAGGTATTTACAGCTATACACACATTCACAAACATGTCTTTACAGCTATACACACATTCACAAACAGGTATTTACAGCTATACACACATTCACAAACATGTCTTTACAGCTATACACACATTCACAAACATGTCTTTCAAGCTATACACACATTCACAAACATGTCTTGACAGCTATACACACATTCACAAACATGTCTTTACAGCTATACACACATTCACAAACATGTCTTTACAGCTATACACACATTCACAAACATGTCTTTACAGTTATACACACATTTACAAACATGTCTTTACAGCTATACACACATTCACAAACATGTCTTTACAGCTATACACACATTCACAAACATGTCTTTACAGTTATACACACATTTACAAACATGTATTTACAGCTATACACACATTCAAAAACGGGTATTTACAGCTATACACACATTCACAAACATGTATTTAAAGCTATACACACATTCACAAACATGTCTTTACAGCTATACACACATTCACAAACAGGTCTTTACAGCTATACATACATTCACAAACATGTATTTACAGCTATACGCTCATTTACAAACATGTCTTTACAGCTATACACACATTCACAAACATGTCTTTACAGCTATACACACATTCACAAACATGTCTTTACAGCTATACACACATTCACAAACATGTCTTTACAGCTATACACACATTCACAAACATGTCTTTACAGCTATACACACATTCACAAACATGTCTTTACAGCTATACACACATTCACAAACATGTCTTTACAGCTATACACACATTCACAAACATGTATTTACAGCTATACACACATTCACAAACATGTCTTTACAGCTATACACACATTCACAAACATGTCTTTACAGCTATACAAACATTCACAAACATGTCTTTACAGCTATACACACATTCACAAACATGTCTTTACAGCTATACACACATTCACAAACATGTATTTACAGCTATACACACATTCACAAACATGTCTTTACAGCTATACGCTCATTTACAAACAGGTATTTACAGCTATACACACATTCACAAACATGTCTTTACAGCTATACACACATTCACAAACATGTCTTTACAGCTATACACACATTCACAAACATGTCTTTACAGCTATACACACATTCACAAACATGTCTTTACAGCTATACACACATTCACAAACATGTCTTTACAGCTATACACACATTCACAAACATGTCTTTACAACTATACACACATTCACAAACATGTATTTACAGCTATACACACATTCACAAACATGTCTTTACAGCTATACGCTCATTTACAAACAGGTATTTACAGCTATACACACATTCACAAACATGTCTTTACAGCTATACACACATTCACAAACAGGTATTTACAGCTATACACACATTCACAAACATGTCTTTACAGCTATACACACATTCACAAACATGTCTTTCAAGCTATACACACATTCACAAACATGTCTTGACAGCTATACACACATTCACAAACATGTCTTTACAGCTATACACACATTCACAAACATGTCTTTACAGCTATACACACATTCACAAATAGTGTCTTTACAGCTATACACACATTCACAAACATGTCTTTACAGTTATACACACATTTACAAACATGTCTTTACAGCTATACACACATTCACAAACATGTCTTTACAGCTATACACACATTCACAAACATGTCTTTACAGTTATACACACATTTACAAACATGTATTTACAGCTATACACACATTCAAAAACGGGTATTTACAGCTATACACACATTCACAAACATGTATTTAAAGCTATACACACATTCACAAACATGTCTTTAAAGCTATACACACATTCACAAACAGTTCTTTACAGCTATACATACATTCACAAACATGTATTTACAGCTATACACACATTCACAAACAAGTATTTACATTTACAGCTATACACATTCACAAACATGTCTTTAGAGCTATAAACACATTCACAAACATGTCTTTACAGCTATACACACATTCACAAACAGGTATTTACAGCTATACACACATTCACAAACATGTCTTTACAACTATACACACATTCACAAACATGTATTTACAGCTATACACACATTCACAAACATGTCTTTACAGCTATACGCTCATTTACAAACAGGTATTTACAGCTATACACACATTCACAAACATGTCTTTACAGCTATACACACATTCACAAACAGGTATTTACAGCTATACACACATTCACAAACATGTCTTAACAGCTATACACACATTCACAAACATGTCTTTCAAGCTATACACACATTCACAAACATGTCTTGACAGCTATACACACATTCACAAACATGTCTTTACAGCTATACACACATTCACAAACATGTCTTTACAGCTATACACACATTCACAAACATGTCTTTACAGTTATACACACATTTACAAACATGTCTTTACAGCTATACACACATTCACAAACATGTCTTTACAGCTATACACCTATTCACAAACATGTCTTTACAGTTATACACACATTTACAAACATGTATTTACAGCTATACACACATTCAAAAACGGGTATTTACAGCTATACACACATTCACAAACATGTATTTAAAGCTATACACACATTCACAAACATGTCTTTACAGCTTTACACACATTCACAAACAGGTCTTTACAGCTATACATACATTCACAAACATGTATTTACAGCTATACGCTCATTTACAAACATGTCTTTACAGCTATACACACATTCACAAACATGTCTTTACAGCTATACACACATTCACAAACATGTCTTTACAGCTATACACACATTCACAAACATGTCTTTACAGCTATACACACATTCACAAACATGTCTTTACAGCTATACACACATTCACAAACATGTCTTTACAGCTATACACACATTCACAAACATGTCTTTACAGCTATACACACATTCACAAACATGTATTTACAGCTATACACACATTCACAAACATGTCTTTACAGCTATACACACATTCACAAACATGTCTTTACAGCTATACAAACATTCACAAACATGTCTTTACAGCTATACACACGTTCACAAACATGTCTTTACAGCTATACACACATTCACAAACATGTCTTTACAGCTATACACACATTCACAAACATGTCTTTACAGTTATACACACATTTACAAACATGTATTTACAGCTATACACACATTCAAAAACGGGTATTTACAGTTATACACACATTTACAAACATGTCTTTACAGCTATACACACATTCACAAACATGTCTTTACAGCTATACACACATTCACAAACATGTCTTTACAGTTATACACACATTTACAAACATGTATTTACAGCTATACACACATTCAAAAACGGGTATTTACAGCTATACACACATTCACAAACATGTATTTAAAGCTATACACACATTCACAAACATGTCTTTACAGCTATACACACATTCACAAACAGGTCTTTACAGCTATACATACATTCACAAACATGTATTTACAGCTATACACACATTCACAAACAAGTATTTACATTTACAGCTATACACATTCACAAACATGTCTTTAGAGCTATAAACACATTCACAAACATGTCTTTACAGCTATACACACATTCACAAACAGGTATTTACAGCTATACACACATTCACAAACATGTATTTACAGCTATACACACATTCACAAACATGTCTTTACAGCTATACGCTCATTTACAAACATGTCTTTACAGCTATACACACATTCACAAACATGTCTTTACAGCTATACACACATTCACAAACATGTCTTTACAGCTATACACACATTCACAAACATGTCTTTACAGCTATACACACATTCACAAACATGTCTTTACAGCTATACACACATTCACAAACATGTCTTTACAGCTATACACACATTCACAAACATGTCTTTACAGCTATACACACATTCACAAACATGTATTTACAGCTATACACACATTCACAATTATGTCTTTACAGCTATACACACATTCACAAACATGTCTTTACAGCTATACACACATTCACAAACATGTCTTTACAGCTATACACACATTCACAAACATGTCTTTACAGCTATACACACATTCACAAACATGTATTTACAGCTATACACACATTCACAAACATGTCTTTACAGCTATACGCTCATTTACAAACAAGTATTTACAGCTATACACACATTCACAAACATGTCTTTACAGCTATACACACATTCACAAACATATCTTTACAGCTATACACACATTCACAAACATGTCTTTACAGCTATACACACATTCACAAACCTGTCTTTACAGCTATACACACATTCACAAACATGTCTTTACAGCTATACACACATTCACAAACATGTCTTTACAACTATACACACATTCACAAACATGTATTTACAGCTATACACACATTCACAAACATGTCTTTACAGCTATACGCTCATTTACAAACAGGTATTTACAGCTATACACACATTCACAAACATGTCTTTACAGCTATACACACATTCACAAACAGGTATTTACAGCTATACACACATTCACAAACATGTCTTTACAGCTATACACACATTCACAAACATGTCTTTCAAGCTATACACACATTCACAAACATGTCTTGACAGCTATACACACATTCACAAACATGTCTTTACAGCTATACACACATTCACAAACATGTCTTTACAGCTATACACACATTCACAAACATGTCTTTACAGTTATACACACATTTACAAACATGTCTTTACAGCTATACACACATTCACAAACATGTCTTTACAGCTATACACACATTCACAAACATGTCTTTACAGTTATACACACATTTACAAACATGTATTTACAGCTATACACACATTCAAAAACGGGTATTTACAGCTATACACACATTCACAAACATGTATTTAAAGCTATACACACATTCACAAACATGTCTTTACAGCTATACACACATTCACAAACAGGTCTTTACAGCTATACATACATTCACAAACATGTATTTACAGCTATACACACATTCACAAACAAGTATTTACATTTACAGCTATACACATTCACAAACATGTCTTTAGAGCTATAAACACATTCACAAACATGTCTTTACAGCTATACACACATTCACAAACAGGTATTTACAGCTATACACACATTCACAAACATGTATTTACAGCTATACACACATTCACAAACATGTCTTTACAGCTATACGCTTATTCACAAACATGTCTTTACAGCTATACACACATTCACAAACATGTCTTTACAGCTATACACACATTCACAAACATGTCTTTACAGCTATACACACATTCACAAACATGTATTTACAGCTATACACACATTCACAAACATGTCTTTACAGCTATACACACATACACAAGCATGTCTTTACAGCTATACATACATTCACAAACATGTCTTTACAGCTATACACACATTCACAAACATGTGTTTACAGCTATACACACATTCACAAACATGTCTTTACAACTATACACACATTCACAAACATGTATTTACAGCTATACACACATTCACAAACATGTCTTTACAGCTATACGCTCATTAACAAACAGGTATTTACAGCTATACACACATTCACAAACATGTCTTTACAGCTATACACACATTCACAAACATGTCTTTACAGCTATACACACATTCACAAACATGTCTTTACAGCTATACACACATTCACAAACATGTCTTTACAGCTATACACACATTCACAAACATGTCTTTACAGCTATACACACATTCACAAACATGTCTTTACAGCTATACACACATTCACAAACATGTCTTTACAGCTATACACACATTCACAAACATGTATTTACAGCTATACACACATTCACAAACATGTCTTTACAGCTATACGCTCATTTACAAACAGGTATTTACAGCTATACACACATTCACAAACATGTCTTTACAGCTATACACACATTCACAAACATGTCTTTACAGCTATACACACATTCACAAACATGTCTTTACAGCTATACACACATTCACAAACATGTCTTTACAGCTATACACACATTCACAAACATGTCTTTACAGCTATACACACATTCACAAACATGTCTTTACAACTATACACACATTCACAAACATGTATTTACAGCTATACACACATTCACAAACATGTCTTTACAGCTATACGCTCATTTACAAACAGGTATTTACAGCTATACACACATTCACAAACATGTCTTTACAGCTATACACACATTCACAAACATGTCTTTACAGCTATACACACATTCACAAACATGTCTTTACAGCTATACACACATTCACAAACATGTCTTTACAGCTATACACACATTCACAAACATGTCTTTACAGCTATACACACATTCACAAACATGTATTTACAGCTATACACACATTCACAAACATGTCTTTACAGCTATACACACATACACAAACATGTCTTTACAGCTATACCCACATTCACAAACATGTCTTTACAGCTATACACACATTCACAAACATGTGTTTACAGCTATACACACATTCACAAACATGTCTTTACAACTATACACACATTCACAAACATGTATTTACAGCTATACACACATTCACAAACATGTCTTTACAGCTATACGCTCATTTACAAACAGGTATTTACAGCTATACACACATTCACAAACATGTCTTTACAGCTATACACACATTCACAAACATGTCTTTACAGCTATACACATTCACAAACATGTCTTTACAGCTATACACACATTCACAAACATGTCTTTACAGCTATACACACATTCACAAACATGTATTTACAGCTATACACACATTCACAAACATGTCTTTACAGCTATACACACATTCACAAACATGTCTTTCAAGCTATACACACATTCACAAACATGTCTTGACAGCTATACACACATTCACAAACATGTCTTTACAGCTATACACACATTCACAAACATGTCTTTACAGCTATACACACATTCACAAACATGTCTTTACAGCTATACACACATTCACAAACATGTCTTTACAGCTATACACACATTCACAAACGGGTATTTACAGCTATACACACTTTCAAAAACGGGTATTTACAGCTATACACACATTCAAAAACGGGTATTTACAGCTATACACACATTCAAAAACGGGTATTTACAGCTATACACACATTCAAAAACAGGTATTTACAGCTATACACACATTCAAAAACGGGTATTTACAGCTATACGCTCACTTATGTGTAAATCAGAGACAGACCACTTACCGTCTTCTGTGTTGAGACTTGTCTGTAGGTTGGCCATAGAGTTGAATGCCGTGAAGAGAAATGTAAATCTGAGACTGACCACTTACCGTCTTCTCTGTTGAGACTTGTCTGTAGGTTGGCCATAGAGTTGAATGCTGTGAAGAGAAATGTAAATCTGAGACTGACCACTTACCGTCTTCTCTGTTGAGACTTGTCTGTAGGTTGGCCATAGAGTTGAATGCCGTGAAGAGAAATGTAAAGCTGAGACTGACCACGAAAACATTTTTTAAAATGACCTTGACACTCATAGATGGTTTCCCTTCTGCAACCAAAACTAAATAAATAGAAAATTAATTTCAATATGGCGGTGGAGAAAAGTATCGTGTGTTCATTTGTAAATCTGTTGCATCTAACATATAGCCAATGTTTTCAAGACTTTCTCTTGTAGACATATTCTAAAACGCCAATGTAATGTTACAACGTCACATAAGGTGACGTTCTCATGTTATTCACTTAATGTGATCTTTGGATATGTTTTTAAGTTAAACCTAAATTACCTTAAATACGACCATAATTGTGAATTTAAAGTTTGTGATTATTAGGACAGCCTGTCTAGTCGCCAAGCTAATCTTGCTTGTTGCTCGCGTGTCGCATTAAGCGCGTTCCAGCAGATGCTAAAGCCCGATCTAAAGCGACTTAAAATATTTTTTAATACTGGCAGCAAAGAATAGAACTCTGTTTCATATAGTCTGTTGCAAAACTCTGTCTGTATAACTGACACATCGTATAACATAGTCACACTCTCTTATATCAGGCTTATAATCACTTTAACATGAAGGCAACCGTGGCTAATGCAGCAAGCACATTCATTAATAGCCGCCACTAAAATCACTAAAAGATATCATCTGTATTGAAATATGTTAACAAACTTAGCGTATGACAGATATAAGATAAGGTACAGTGTTGGCCTGCCAGACCGAATATCTTATTCTCAGTGTATTACTGTATTTTCTATTCTCAAACACTGGCCTAACACGTTGATCTATTATTTATATAAATACTTTTTATTTCTCCATCGGCAGATTTCTCAACAGCTGTTCCGTTTTCTAAAGTTGTATGAACCATTTGAAAAGTTGGTATTTGAACGTAATCCGTGCCACTATCAGACATTGTCACCATCTACTGTATAACTGCACAATAGACATTCGACAGTAAACAATCTGAAATCCAAAAGTAAAAATTTATTGTATTACAAGCAATATGAAGTGAATAGTAAATTCTTATTTACATTATTTAAGTTGAAGAATAATTTTATGCACACAAATAATCATATTTTATCATATACATGAAAATGCGAATGGTTAATTAAAACACAAGTGTAAAAATAAACCAAAGACTATATTAAGATGGACCTCTTGCGCTATTTTTAGAGCTTATATGTTATTTTTTCCGTGCGCAGCCAATAACGCTGTCTTAAAATACTCTTACGTCTGCCTAAAGGTTTCCGCTGTATACAACTTTCGATTTTAATTTTAATTCTCTGTTGAGAAAATCATAGCGATTAAAGATAAAACGGAAGTGTACAATACAAACGGGAATCGGAAATTCCAAAAAGAAGTCATTCGAGTAATCAAATAGCAGAAATATTAAAGCAAGCGGTCCATCTTATTATAATCTTTGAATAAACACACACATATAAGATAAATACTTCAAAATGGACACAAATGTATCTAGTCATTTAAGTTAAACTATTCTTTCTTCAAGCTTTTATTAAACACTCTTTAACATTAGAAAAAGAATCACATTATTTATTATGAATAGATTATTACAATTAAATATAATATACATATTTGCTTTAAATAGGATTAAAAAGTAAAATATCCTTCGAACTAAACTGATCATAAGGATTGTGAAGCAGCGTTCACCAATTTCTGTGGCCACGACATGCTAGGGGATGTGTGGCCAGCACAATGCCCAATCGCCTTTACTTTACCCTCAACTAATGTCAGGTACCCTTCAGAGCTGTGTAGACTCAGGGACACCCTCGAGTACGGGAACAAATCCTAGCCTCCACCAGGATTCGAACCCAGAACCTTCAGATCGTCAGTCGAACTCGCTGGCTCAACGACCGTGCCCAATAGGATTATATTATGTTACATAAATGGTTAAATGACAAAATAGATTCAATTAACATTAATGTATTATTAAATTATTGGTTAAATGACAAAATAGATTCAATTAACATTAATGTATTATTAAATTAATGGTTAAATGACAAAATAGATTCAATTAACATTAATGTATTATTAAATTAATGGTTAAATGACAAAATAGATTCAATTAACATTAATGTATTATTAAATTAATGGTTAAATGACAAAATAGATTCAATTAACATGAATGTATTATTAAATTATTGGTTAAATGACAAAATAGATTCAATTAACATTAATGTATTATTTAATTAATGGTTAAATGACAAAATAGATTCAATTAACATTAATGTATTATTAAATTAATGGTTAAATGACAAAATAGATTCAATTAACATTAATGTATTATTAAATTAATGGTTAAATGACAAAATAGATTCAATTAACATTAATGTATTATTAAATTAATGGTTAAATGACAAAATAGATTCAATTAACATTAATGTATTATTAAATTAATGGTTAAATGACAAAATATATTCAATTAACATTAATGCATTATTAATTTTGTATTGCCTTTCCTTTCAACTAATCTTTTAACTAACACATTCTGTTCACGAGCACAATTTCATCCTGGACTTTAAAAAAGAATCATTTATCTTTTACTTGAAATGACTGAAACTTACATTTTATTCAACATTTCAGAACAACGAATTTATACAACAAAAAAAAAACAGTGATTATTCACAAGGCTTAAGTTTAAAAATAAAACGCGGCTCTGATACAGTAGACAGTTTAAAGAACAACAAACGATCGTTTACATTGCTACTTAAATACGATTTCTAATATTCTAATATATCTTTGTTTTATTGGGCATAACAAGGCGATCATTATAATTCAATAAACAACAACACAACCAAACAAACAATATTTGGTCACTTATATTAGTCTAGTTAAACTTACCTGTCGCTAGGTAAGAAATGTAAGAACTGACCAGACGTGAAAAGTCTAATTAGGTCAAAAGGATAAAGCAGTCGTTGGACTCTAGGCGTTATTAAGTAGAGATAATTCATAAGCTTCACTTTGTAAACTTTTTTTTTTTTGCTGTTTAGTAAACTCTTAATTTTATTGTAGGCTATACCCAGTGTGTTCAACGATTTTTTTTTCTCTCTCTCTATCTCTTTCTATAGACCCGATGTTTGAGCAAACAGATGCATCTTGGCTAATTGTTATCTTATTTTATATATTTTCTGACGCTCTTTCTATAAAGAATATTATTGCGTCCTACGCTCCTCAGTGGTCTGAGTCTAGTCATGCAACACCACAGAATAGGTATACCTATTCTGTGTGCAACACCGCCTGGTTTTCATTCTCGGAGGGTCTCCTGCCGGTCCCAAGCCCGGGTAAAGGATAAGGGTTGGTCGTGGGACTTTCTATCTTGTTCTGCTTTTAATATTGAAGTCATCTTGTGGACTTATAAATTCAGAGAATTATTTTCTTTACTCCACGACTGCAAGTCCCATTGAGATTCAAGAAACGTATATGTATCCATTAGTCTAGCGCAGAGTCGTCAACCTACGGCAGGTATGCCAAACTTGGCGCACCGAACGAATTTCAAATGCACGCAGAAGACCCCAGAAAATGCGATTCAAGTCTCCTATACAAGAAATTGATTGGTGGCGAATGTTGACTTTTAGAATGTCGGCCCGCTGAATGAATTAAACATTATTCTTTGACACACTGTTATCGTTGCCGCCCCCTGGTCTAGCGAATGTTACATTTACGCAAAATTAAGTTGCATTAACAATGTAATGTGTTTGTTCGACGAATCATCTAGTGCATAGGTTCTCAACGGAGGCGATATCGCCCCCCGGTGGGCGGTAGGAAGCTTTAGGGGGGCGCTGACATTCCTGGGGGCGATTGGGGGGGGGGGGGGCGGTGAAGGGCAAGTGGTCGGTACAAACGCACCTGATATAATTGTAACACCTCAGCTATTTAAATCCATTAGTTTTTGGATGAAATGTGATGTAAACGCAAGTGCTGCTAAATATCTGATATTCCCCAACAGTTAACTAATAAGTAATAGGAATCGCAATGGCTTTTCGATGAAGTAGGGGTCAGAATTTGGCAAATATGGTAATCGGCCGTCTGGTCCTATGATTAATTCACCGGACTGTCGCCTTATCATCTGCTAATATTTTTAGTTTCATCTCAGTTTTACCGAGATGTCCTTTAATGCGTTTAAATCTATTCAGTTACGGTTGCAAACTATCGTTAGGCGGTGGAGGTTACATAGTAATCATACAAACTAGGTAGTTATTGTAATGTTTAAAAATATACATAAAAATTATTTAGTCATATAATATTTATACAATTTTCAAATACTTTTTATAGTTTGATCATTTCAAAGTTATAAATGTAGAATAAGCTATTTTTTTAAGGAAAAAAACATTAGAAATATTAGCTCAAATGAAGCTGGTTAATTATATCCCTTTAATTTACAAATGTTTCCACATTTGATTCAATAGTGATGCCAAACAAGTTCTGTTTTGTAATGTAACAAATATTACTGATTATTACTATTTCTTTATATACATAAGCGTGGAGACCTAAGGCTTTTGCATCAATAATGAAAACACAAATAGACAAACTACTAGAAACACACCAGGCAAACGATTCACATTAATATTGATTTATTTAAGACTCTTGTTTAGGTAATTTTTTTATCTATTAATTCTTACAATATGTTTCCTTTTCAGTTTGTTCAAAGATAATAAATCACACAAAAAGTCTAGTCCGCCTAAAAAAAGCTGCGGAAACTATATTACAGAGGGGGGAGGGTGCTAAAATTAGGTTGGGGGCGGTGAGCGGGAAAAAAATTGTAAAAGGGGGCGGTGAGCCGAAAAAGGTTGATAACCTATGATCTAGTGCTACACCTGACAATGACAATGTGCGTGATAAACTGTCAAGATGACTGCTTTATAAGGTAGGACTGTCATGACGTCACTTCCTTTCGTGGTCAACCAGAAATGATCTAATACTATGGACTCAAAACTATTGTTTTCAAAGTAAATACAAAGTAAAATCAGAACGACAGATTTGACAGCAAATAATATCACTTAGTCCTACTCCATTTTCTCTGTGTCCCCGTTAAGAGTCAAGATCTATATATATATATATATATATATATATATATATTAATGCACACCAACCTCTGCCCCTTCGCCTTTAACCTGCGTGATGTCACAAATTTCACAGTCTAGTCCTTGAAATAAAATAATAAACTTACAATAACACTATTACAAGCTTAGTTATTGTAATGTAATATCTTCTATACTAAAAAAAAAACACACACACGATTTTTCAGGCTTTTATAAATATTACTTTGTGAGTTCAGGCATTACGGAAAATGTACAAATTTTGATAGAGTTTGTATTTTAAAGTTTCAAAGTTTAACCCTTCCCGTACCGACCTACTTCTATCTATGCTGCCTTCAGTTCCGCTATATACGCGCTCGGGATTGTAAGGGTTAAGTAATATTACCAATACTTTATCCTTATAGTTCTATCCTTGTATTTATCCTAATAAGCTTTACTGACGTCACTTCTAGATAGAAGATTATTACGGCCACTAAGCCCAAAACACCTCCAGGGCGGCAGGAATCGGTCGGAGGCAGGGATAGAACGTGTCGGTTGACAGTCCGGTGAACTAACCGCAGGTCCAGCCCTTTCTGTGAACAGCCTCTGTTTAGTTTTGTTTTACTAATGACGTTCGTTTTGTCGTGGATATTACTTCTTGGCATAAATCTGACTTCTCCTTTATTAACTACTAATTATAATGTTCAAATAAGAACTTAATTAAAATAATAAAACTGGCAAAAAAAAATACTCAATGAAATTGACCATCAATATATTCATTTATTTTACTAAAAAATGATGTAGGCAACAGTTATGTATTACTACAAGAACAATATAATGGATTCATTCCCCTGAATTGTATTTTCACAATCATTCGGCTTTGGGGCACATATACAGTGGGGGAGGGGGGAATGTATTTTTAAGGAGCATAAATAAAATGAAGCAATCATCTTATGTGAATTTTTCGGGAATTCACGATATCCTAAAGGAAAAGTCCCGTAATCATGAAATCGGGAATAACCGCATGTTATTAGATGAGCTTTTCTTTAAAGAAACAGCGCTCTGCGTTGCACGTGCACGCCTGTACACGCGAAAGCATATCACATGACATCATATCACGTGACATATGTACATAGTTAGAGGTCAGTGTTGTCAAATCCATCAACTAAATGTAGAATAATTGTTACAGCGTGAAAAAACTGGGCCAGATCAAATCACGATATTGCAGGATAGTCCCACCCCTGCTGTAATGACTTGTATTTCAATCAAATGGTTCCAGTAAAATATCAGATCAAAGCTATGGGGTGGACCGACAAAGAGAAAGTATGTCTTTGCCTGGAGTCACAAATCGTCTGCTTCTGACTTGTCCTTTGGAAGAAAGCACTTTAGATCTCCAAATATTTTATACGGGCAAGTGTTTATTTTAAGTGAATCAATCCGGTCAACCCATATCTCTTGGAGGAAAGGACATTGGAATGTTCATAGTTCATACACACCTCCTATACACCTCTTACACAACTTCCACACATCTCCTACACACCTCCTACACACCTACTATACACCTACTATACACGTCTTACACACCTTCCACCTTCCACACACATCCTACACACTTACTGGATTCTTCCATAAAGACTATTTACACAACAAGCACACCCATTCAAATAACAACATTATTGTTTGGTTATATCTGCACTGTATTTCTTTTTCTTGTAAGCCATTATTTCCACTATGATATAGCAGACGATGGCTGTTGCCAGGACACCCAAGCAGACGAAGAGTTTGGTGTCTGTACACAGGTAGTCGTTGTAGGCGAAGGTAACGGCGAAACCCAGCGACTCCCAGAGGCGGTAGTTGGCGAAGGCTGGCTCGGGTTTGTCCGAGAAGAGATGACCGTACAGAGCTGAAAGAGAAACATGAAAGCATTGAAAATAATTCACAAGTTTACAATGGACTACTTATAGGCCGTTAGTTACTAGAGTCTAGAGGTCGGCCGCCCTAAGCGCAAAATTATTCATAGGCGACAATTTGACTCTTTTGTATCCCCTACTTTTTACGTTAGCTTAAAAACAAAAAAATGAAACTTAACAAGTTAAAGAGGCATCAATTCCGACCACCGCTCCTGGCACCATTTCCCTTAGTTACTCCACTGCTTACGGGAGCTAACAGGAGCTTCTGTACAGTTGTGTACATCTAAAAAGCTTACTAGTAAGTATTTTCATCTTGTTTTGTGTACATGAATTCGGGTAAATGTAAATGTATGTACAATCATGGCATCAGATGCGGGGGGGGGGGGGGGGGTAAATGAGG